>LT669789.1:26041386-26525794 GCA_900128785.1 Arabis alpina
CCCTTAAAAAAAAAAAAAACGGTTGGACGAACTACGGCTTGGCTCGATCCGACCAAACGGGTACGTAGGCAGTCTCTTCGGAGATCAACGTAAACCCTAAACCCTAAACCCTAAAAAAAAACCGGTCTAGACGAACTACGGCCTGGCTCCATCCCGACCAAACGAGTACGTAGGCAGTCTCTTCAGAGATCCGGCTAAACCCTACACCCTAAACCATAAACCCTAAACCCTAAACCCTAAAAAATAAACAAATGGTCTGGAGGAACTACGGCCTGGTTCGATCTTGACCAAACTAGTAAGTAGGAAGTCTCTTCGGAGTTCCAGCTAAACCCTAAACCCTAAATCCTAAACCATAAAAAAAAACAATGGTCTGGACCATCTACGGCCTAGTTCAATCTTGACCAAACGGGTACGTAGGCAGTCTCTTTGGAGATCCAGCTAAATCCTAAACCCTAAACCCTAAAAAATAAATGGTCTGGACGAACTACGGCCTGGCTCGATCCCGACCAAACGGGTACGTAGGCAGTCTCTTCGGAGATCCAGCTAAACCCTAAACCCTAAAAATAAAAATTGTCAGGATGAACTACGGCCTGGCTCGATCCTGACCAAACGGGTACGTAGGTAGTCTCTTCGGAGATCCAGCTAAACCTTGAACCCTAAACCCTAAACCCTAAAAAAAAAAAAAAAACAGGTCTGGACAATCTACGGCCTAGTTCGATCCCGACCAAACGGGTACGTAGGCAGTCTCTTCGGAGATCCAGCTAAATCCTAAACCCTAAACCCTAACAAAAAATGGTATGGACGAACTACGGCCTGGCTCAATCCCGACCAAATGGGTACGTAGGCAGTCTCTACAGAGATCCGGCTAAACCCTTAACCCTAATCCCTAAAAAAAAAACCGGTCTGGCCCATAAACGGCCTAGTTCAATCCCGACCAAACGGGTACGTAGGCAGTCTCTTCGGAGATCCAGCTAAATCCTATACCCTAAACCCAAAAAAAAAAATGGTCTTGACGAACTACGGCCTGGCTCGATCCCGACCAAACGGGTACGTAGGCAGTCTCTTCGGAGATCCAGCTAAACCCTAAAAAAAAAAAAAATTTCTTGACGAACTACGTCCTGGTTCGATCCTGACCAAACAGGTAAGTAGGCAGTCTCTTCGGAGATTCAACTAAACCCTAAACCCTAAAAAAAATCGGTGTGGACGAACTACGGCCTGGCTCGATCCAGACCAAATGGGTACGTAGGCAGTCTCTTCGGAGATCCGGCTAAACGCTAAACCATAAACCCTAAAAAAATAAAAATGGTCTGGACGAACTATGGCCTAGCTCGATCCTGACCAAACGGGTACGTAGGCAGTCTCTTAGGAGATCTAGCTAAACCTTAAACCCTAAACCCTTAAAAAAAAAACGGTTTGGACGAACTACGGCTTGGCTCGATCCCGACCAAACGGGTACGTAGGCAGTCTCTTAAGAGATCCGGCTAAACCATAAACCCTAAACCCTAAACCATAAACCCTAAACCCTAAACCCTAAAAAATAAACAATGGTCTGGAGGAACTACGGCCTGGTTCGATCTTGACAAAACTGGTAAGTAGGAAGTCTCTTCGGAGTTCCAGCTAAACCCTAAATCCTAAATCCTAAACCCTAAAAAAAAAACAACGGTCTGGACCATCTACGGCCTAGTTCAATCTTGACCAAACGGGTACGTAGGCAGTCTCTTTGGAGATCCAGCCAAATCCTAAACCCTAAACCCTAAAAAAAAACGGTATGGACGAACTACGGCCTAGCTCGATCCCGACCAAACGGGTACGTAAGCAGTCTCTTCGGAGATCCATCTAAACCATAAACCCTAAACCCTAAAAAAAAAAATTGTCTGGATGAACTACGGCCTGGCTCGATCATGACCAAACGGGTACGTAGGCAGTCTCTTTAGAGATCCGGCTAAACCCTTAACCGTAAACCCTAAACCCTAAAAAAACAAAAATCGGTCTGGACCATCTACGGCCTAGTTCGATCCCGACCAAACGGGTACGTAGGCAGTCTCTTCGGAGATCCAGCTAAATCATAAACCATAAACCCTAAAAAAAAATTGTCTGGACGAACTACGGCCTGGCTCGATCCCGACCAAACGGGTACGTTGGCAGTCTCTTCGGAGATCCAGCTAAACCCTAAACCCTAAACCCTAAAAAAAAAAATTGTCAGGATGAACTACGGCCTGGCTCGATCATGACCAAACGGGTACGTAGGTAGTCTCATCGGAGATCCAGCAAAACCTTGAACCCTAAACCCTAAACCCTAAAAAAAAAAAAAACAGGTCTGGACAATCTACGGCCTAGTTCGATCCCGACCAAACGGATTCGTAGGCAGTCTCTTCGGAGATCCAGCTAAATCCTAAACCCTAAACCCTAAAAAAAAATGGTATGGACGAACTACGGCCTGGCTCGATCCAGACCAAACGGGTACGTAGGCAGTCTCTTCAGAGATCCGGCTAAACCCTAAACCCTAAACCCTAAAAAAAAACCGGTCTGGACCATATACGCCTAGTTCGATCCTGACCAAACGGGTACGTAGGCAGTCTCTTCGGAGATCCAGCTAAATCCTATACCCTAAACCCTATAAAAAAAACGGTCTTGACGAACTACGGCCTGGTTCGATCCTGACCAAACAGGTAAGTAGGCAGTCTCTTCAGAGATCCAACTAAACCCTAAACCCTAAACCCTAAAAAAAAGCGGTGTGGACGAACTACGTCCTGGCTCGATCCAGACCAAACGGGTACATAGGAAGTCTCTTCGGAGATCTGGCTAAACGCTAAACCATAAACCCCAAAAAAAATAAAAATGGTCTGGACGAACTATGGCCTGGCTCGATCCTGACCAAACGGGTACGTAGGCAGTCTCTTAGGAGATCTAGCTAAACCTTAAACCCTAAACCCTTAAAAACAAAAAAACGGTTTGGACGAATTACGGCTTGGCTCAATCCCGACCAAATGGGTACGTAGGCAGTCTCTTCGGAGATCAACCTAAACCATAAACCCTAAACCCTAAACCCTAAAAAAAAAACGGTCTAGACGAACTACGGCCTGGCTCAATCCCGACCAAACGGGTATGTAGGCAGTCTCTTCAGAGATCAGGCTAAACCCTAAACCCTACACCCTAAACCTTAAATCCTAAACCCTAAAATAAACAATGGTCTGGAAGAACTACGGCCTGGTTCGATCTTGACCAAACTAGTACGTAGGAAGTCTCTTCGGAGTTCCAGCTAAACCCTAAACCCTAAACCCTAAAAAAAACAACAGTCTGGACCATCTACGGCCTAGTTCAATCTTGACCAAACGGGTACGTAGGCAGTCTCTTTGCAGATCCAGCTAAATCCTAAATCCTAAACCCTAAAAAAAAAAGGTCTGGACGAACTACGGCCTGGGTCGATCCCGACTAAACGTGTACTTAGGCAGTCTCTTCGGAGATCCAGTTAAACCCTAAACCCTAAAAAAAAAATTGTCTGGATGAATTACGGCCTGGCTCGATCCTGACCAAACGGGTACGTAGGCAGTCTCTTCGGAGATCCAGCTAAACCTTGAACCCTAAACCTTAAACCCTAAAAAAAAAAAATAGGTCTGGATATTCTATGGCCTGGTTCGATCCCGAGCAATCGGGTACATAGGCAGTCTCTTCAGAGATTCGGCTAAACCCTAAATCGTAAACCCTAAACCCTAAAAAAAAACAAAAACCGGTCTGGACCATCTACGGCCTAGTTCGATCCCGACCAAACGGGTACGTAGGCAGTCTCTTCGGAGATCCAGCTAAATCCTAAACCATAAACCCTAAAAAAAAAACGGTCTGGATGAACTACGGCCTGGTTCGAACCCGACCAAACAGGTACGTAGGCAGTCTCTTCGGAGATCCAGCTAAACCCTAAAAAAAAAAAAAATGGTCTTGACGAACTACGTCCTGGTTCGATCCTGACCAAACAGGTAAGTAGGCAGTCTCTTCGGAGATTCAACTAAACCCTAATACCTAAACCCTAAAAAAAACCGGTGTGGACGAACTACGGCCTGGCTCGATCCAGACCAAATGGGTACGTAGGCAGTCTCTTCGGAGATCCGGCTAAACGCTAAACCTTAAACCCTAAAAAAATAAAAATGGTCTGGACGAACTATGGCCTGGCTCGATCCTGACCAAACGGGTACGTAGGCAGTCTCTTAGGAGATCTAGCTAAACCTTAAACCCTAAACCCTTAAAAACAAAAAAACGGTTTGGACGAACTACGGCTTGGCTCGATCCCGACCAAACGGGTACGTAGGCAGTCTCTTCGGAGATCAACGTAAACCCTAAACCCTAAACCCTAAAAAAAAAAACGGTCTAGACGAACTACGGCCTGGCTCAATCCCGACCAAACGGGTACGTAGGCAGTCTCTTAAGAGATCCGGCTAAACCCTAAACCCTACACCCTAAACTATAAACCCTAAACCCTAAACCCTAAAAAATAAACAATGGTCTGGAGGAACTACGGCCTGGTTCGATCTTGACCAAACTGGTAAGTAGGAAGTCTCTTCGGAGTTCCAGCTAAACCCTAAATCCTAAATCCTAAACCCTAAAAAAAAAACAACGGTCTGGACCATCTACGGCCTAGTTCAATCTTGACTAAACGGGTACGTAGGCAGTCTCTTTGGAGATCCAGCTAAATCCTAAACCCTAAACCCTAAAAAAAAAACGGTATGGACGAACTACGGCCTGGCTCGATCCCGACCAAACGGGTACGTAGGCAGTCTCTTCGGATATCCATCTAAACCATAAACCCTAAACCCTAAAAAAAAAATTGTCTAGATGAACTGCGGCCTGGCTCGATCCTGACCAAACGGGTACGTAGGCAGTCTCGTCAGAGATCCGGCTAAACCCTAAACCGTAAACCCTAAACCCTAAAAAAACAAAAATCGGTATGGACCATCTACGGCCTAGTTCGATCCCGACCAAACGGGTACATAGGCAGTCTCTTCGGAGATCCAGCTAAATCATAAACCATAAACCCTAAAAAAAAAATTGTCTGGATGAACTACGGCCTGGCTCGATCCCAACCAAACGGGTACGTTGGCAGTCTCTTCGGAGATCCAGCTAAACCCTAAACCCTAAACCCTAAAAAAAAAAATTTTCTGGATGAACTACGGCCTGGCTCGATCCTGACCAAACGGGTACGTAGGTAGTCTCTTCGGAGATCCAGCTAAACATTGAACCCTAAACCCTAAACCCTAAAAAAAAAAACAGGTCTGGACAATCTACGGCCTAGTTCGATCCTGACCAAACGGATACGTAGGCAGTCTCTTCAGAGATCCAGCTAAATCCTAAACCCTAAACCCTAAAAAAAAATGGTATGGACGAACTACGGCCTGGCTCGATCCAGACTAAACGGGTACGTAGGCAGTCTCTACAGAGATCCGGCTAAACCCTAAACCCTAAAAAAAAAAACCGGTCTGGACCATATACGGCCTAGTTTGATCCCGACCAAACGGGTACGTAGGCTGTCTCTTCGGAGATCCAGCTAAATCATATACCCTAAACCCTATAAAAAAAACGGTCTTGACGAACTACGGCCTGGCTCGATCCCGACCAAACGGGTATCTAGGCAGTCTCTTCGGAGATCCAGCTAAACCTTAAACCCTAAACCCTTAAAAACAAAAAAACGGTTTGGACGAATTACGGCTTGGCTCGATCCCGACCTAACGGGTACGTAGGCAGTCTCTTCGGAGATCAACCTAAACCATAAACCCTAAACCCTAAACCCTAAAAAAAAAAACGGTCTAGACGAACTACGGCCTGGCTCAATCCCGACCAAACGGGTACGTAGGTATTCTCTTCAGAGATCCGGCTAAACCCTAAACCCTACACCCTAAACCCTAAACCCTAAACCCTAAACCCTAAAAAATAAACAATGGTCTGGGGGAACTACGGCCTGGTTCGATCTTGACCAAACTGGTACTTAGGAAGTCTCTTCGGAGTTCCAGCTAAACCCTAAACCCTAAACCCTAAACCCTAAAAAAAACAACAGTCTGGACCATCTACGGCCTAGTTCAATCTTGACCAAACGGGTACGTAGGCAGTCTCTTTGGAGATCCAGCTAAACCCTAAACCCTAAACCTTAAAAAAAAAACGGTCTGGACGAACTACGGCCTGGGTCGATCCCGACTAAACGTGTACTTAGGCAGTCTCTTCGGAGATCCAGCTAAACCCTAAACCCTAAACCCTAAAAAAAAAATTGTCTGGATGAACTACGGCCTGGCTCGATCCTGACCAAACGGGTACGTAGGCAGTCTCTTCGGAGATCCAGCTAAACCTTGAACCCTAAACCGTAAACCCTAAAAAAAAAAAATAGGTCTGGATAATCTATGGCCTGGTTCGATCCCGAGCAATCGGGTACGTAGGCAGTCTCTTCAGAGATTCGGCTAAACCCTAATTCGTAAACCCTAAACCCTAAAAAAAACAAAAACCGGTCTGGACCATCTACGGCCTAGTTCGATCCCGACCAAACGGGTACGTAGGCAGTCTCTTCGGAGATCCAGCTAAATCCTAAACCATAAACCCTAAAAAAAAAACGGTCTGGACGAACTACGGCCTGGCTCGATCCCGACCAAACAGGTACGTAGGCAGTCTCTTCGGCGATCCAGCTAAACCTTAAACCCTAAACCCTAAAAAAAAAATTGTCTGGATGAACTACGGCCTGGCTCGATCCTGACCAAACGGGTACGTAGGCAGTCTCTTCGGAGATCTAGCTAAACCTTGAACCCTAAACCCTAAACCCTAAAAAAAAAAAACAGGTCTGGACTATCTACGGCCTAGTTCGATCCCGACCAAACGGGTACATAGGCAGTCTCTTCGGAGATCCAGCTAAATCCTAAACCCTAAACCCTAAAAAAAAATGGTATGGATGAACTACGGCCTGGCTCGATCCCAACCAAACGTGTACGTAGGCAGTCTCTACAGAGATCCGGCTAAACCCTAAACCCTAAACCCTAAAAAAAAAACCGGTCTGGACAATATACGGCCTAGTTCGATACCGACCAAATGGGTATGTAGGCAGTCTCTTCGGAGATCCAGCTAAATCCTATACCTTAAACCCTATAAAAAAAAACCGGTCTTGACGAACTACGGCCTTGCTCGACCCGACCAAACGGGTATGTAGGCAGTCTCTTCGGAGATCCAGCTAAACCTTAAACCCTAAACCCTAAAAAAAAAAAAATGGTCTTGACGAACTACGGCCTGGTTCGATCCTGACCAAACAGGTAAGTAGGCAGTCTCTTCGGAGATCCATCTAAACCCTAAACCCTTAACCCTAAAAAAAACCGGTGTGGACGAACTACGGCCTAGCTCGATCCAGACCAAACGGGTACGTAGGCAGTCTCTTCGGAGATCTGGCTAAACGCTAAACCATAAACCCTAAAAAAATAAAAATGGTCTGGACGAACTATGGCCTGGCTCGATCTTGACCAAACGGGTACGGAGGCAGTCTCTTAGGAGATCTAGCTAAACCTTCAACCCTAAACCCTTAAAAACAAAAAAACGGTTTGGACGAACTACGGCTTGGCTCGATCCCGACCAAACGGGTACGTAGGCAGTCTCTTCGGAGATCAACGTAAACCCTAAACCCTAAACCCTTAAAAAAAAACGGTCTAGACAAACTACGGCCTGGCTCAATCCCGACCAAACGGGTACGTAGGCAGTCTCTTCAGAGAGCCGGCTAAACGCTAAACCCTAAACCCTAAAAAAAAAAAATGGTCTGGACGAACTACGGCATGGCTCGATCCTGACCAAACGGGTACGTAGGCAGTTTCTTCGGAGATCCAGCTAAACCTTCAACCCTAAACCCTTAAAAAAAAAGAAAACAGTTTGGACGAACTACGGCCTGGCTCGATCCCGACCAAACGGGTACGTAGGCAGTCTCTTCGGAGATCAACGTAAACCCTAAACCCTAAAAAATAAAAACGGTCTAGACGAACTACGGCCTGGCTCGATCCCGACCAAACGGGTACGTAGGCAGTCTCTTAGGAGATCCGGCTAAACCCTAAACCCTGGCACTTAAACGTTGCAAATGTGCGACTAATTTGTGACGCCAAAACATAGTCGTAAATTACTGACCATGTTGTGACAACATTGTTGTTGTTGTAAGTTAGCGACACTTTTGTGACGAAATGCTTGTCGTCGTTAATTTCCGACTACTTTGAGACTAGTACTTGTTGTGGGAAATAAACGACTATTTAGCGACGACGTCTAATTACCGACTTTTACGTGACATCGTCTGTTAGTCATCAAATAATGACGAATTTATGACGACTAGTATAGTCATAAATAAGCGACTGATTAGTGACTCTCTTCGTAGTGGTTAAAAGTCACAAATCAGTCACTAAGGTATCACCTATAAACTACGATTTTGTAATCATACACATGTTTATAGTTACTCTTTGGTCTCTTTGTAGTAACTCATTTGCAACTAATGTATTCAATACCAACAAACATAAAATCGAAATGCCAAAAGCTATAATATTACAAGGAACAATAAGTTTTGAAGCATTAAGCTTGACAAGTTGTAGAATACAAAAGATTATAGCAAAAAGATCATAACATATTAAAGTTTTGTGACAGAAACCGAAAGTTAGAGAGTTGGAGAAGCAAACATTGAACCTTTCAAGTGTTGCCTTCTAATGGGGTCGTTGAGGGTTGTGCATCAGGCTCCAAGCGAGAGGACTCGAGATTTTTGTTCTTCTCCATAAAAGCCAAAACCATCTTCTCCAGCTCAGAGATCTTAGACTGACTGTCCTTAAGCTCGGCAGAAAGACGGTCATTTTCCGCATCACGACGCTAATTTTCCGCATCACGACGCTAATTTTCCGCATCACGACGCTAATTTTCCGCATCACGACGCTTATTCTCTTCATCTTGTTCATCAATCTTTTGACGAGCTGATTTCAGGTCTTCCTGCATCTCTAACAGAGAAGACGTAGAAGATTCATCGTATCTAACCTTTCTTTTCCCTCTGCCAATCTCAAGCTAATGTGACAGCTGACCGATTCCATAAGGGTTGCCCTTGGGATCAAACTGAGTACACTGCAACGAAACATATACTCTATATTTAGAACATCAAATCCAAGCAATACCAAGTTCATAACCACACCCCTAAATATAGTTGAATCAATCCTAAGAAACAAGTAAATTTTTCAGGAACAAATGATATGCTCAAATTTACCCTGAGCTACTCTCTCAAATTAAGAGATCAATTGTAGTAGGGGTCGAATCACTGGGAGTCAAATCAAACGATAGGAATATTGACTTCAAATTCGGCTAAGTAAAATAATATAAAATAAAGACAAAAGCAAATCGAAACAGAGAAAGATTGTTGATTTAAAATTCAATTAAACAAAGTGCTAGGCTTTTGGGTAATTCTCAGGATGAATCAGAATTGCAGGTTAAACAAAATCAGGATTTAATTAAGAACCGTTCTAGAACTTGGAACACTAATGTATAATTAACCAACTGTCGTTGCGAAAACTAACTATGTCTAAACCCTAGAAAACCAAATTTCTTTGCGAATTCAATCAATTTAAACAAGCATTAAATTCAAGTCCAATTTGTTCACAAAATCCCTAAACCAAATTTCTTTGCGAATAAGTAATTTTGCTCACCTAAGATCTAGTTCTGGCTAATCAATTACACTTTCGTGTCAATCTATCAACCTAAGATAGCTAATTTAGAGTGATCAATTCTAAATCAGAGTTAAAGCAATCTAGGTGAAGAACCTAACAGATAATCCTAACAAGTGAGTTTACCCTAACAATTCATCATCATTCCATTCGAACTACCCTAAACCTAACAAGCAAACTACTCAGACATGGCAGCAAAGCAAATCATAGCTGAATAATACTGCATAAAGAAAGAGTAAAAGAAGAATTACAATAGGGTTCGAAGAATCTCAAAGTAATGAAGTAAACTTGTCTCCCTAAAAACCCTGAAAAATCTCTCTCTTAAAGCTCTCTAAACTTTGTTAAGTAAAATCTAAGTTATCATCTAAAAACCTATAAATAAACTATTTATAGAGGTAAAACTCGTGGTGAGCTTTTATGACGGTCTATTGCTGCTTTCGGCCCATTAACTGGCGAATTTCCTTCTTTAAAACGTATTTAGGTCGGTTTCTGCGCTGGCCTGTCGATCGATCGTCTATGTGTATGTCGATCGACAGGCTTCAATGTAGCTGTCGATCGATCGTCCGTCTTGGTGCTGTCGATCGACAGGCTGCTTCATATCAACTTCTTTTCTTGCAAAATCCGGCTCCAACCTTGTTTACGCTTCAAAATGCACCGTATTCACCATATAAGCTCCTCACGTGTAATAACCTGTTAAGACACTAAAAAGACTCGAAATACAACGAAAAGACTCGATAAAAGGACTTATATCATGGTCGAAAACCGGTAAAAACCATGATATATCAACTCCCCCAGACTTAGCTTTTGCTTGCCCTCAAGCAAACTAGAGACTAAAACTGAAGTCGAGGTTTGAAAATCGCGAGAACTTACTTATCTTTGGGAACATTGCTTTCGCTTTCTTGACTCTTTTGCTGCATGTAAACAAAGTACCTTTGGCGGTCACGAATCTCAACCATCATAGGTTGGGCCTCAAATCTTAACCTGCAAACCCATCAGTTTCACATCCTCCTAACTGTCGCACACTCGATCGAAGTGATGATGGAATTCTCTCCAATGATATCAACCAAGTAAAAGGGCTAGGTGTGATGTAAAAGGCTTTTGTGTTTAAGTGAAGCTAAAGAGTGTTTAGGGTTACCGGAATTTATTTGGTGGATGCAGACATTATGCATAATCACAAGAGAGAGTCGGGTCCAGTTGATGCCCACAGTTTCTCATTCACATTGCACTCCCTCCTCCAAAACGTTATTAGGAACCAAACACCTCCATATCATAACATGTTCCACTTTCCACATCCAACCTTCTCATTCCTTGGGATTTTTCTTTTGAAGCTAGAGACTTATTTAAATAATCATTTCCCTTTCCCTTTCTTATTTTTCGAAATAAAATATTTTAAATTTTTTTTTTTTTCTTTTAGCTTTTTTTTTTTTTTTTTTTTTTTAGCTATAAGGGGGGAAATGATTTTACAAAGATATTAGTCTCGAAAATTACCATTGTTGTGTATTAAGTCCCAAGGAACGCTTAGCATTGCTGTTCACTTTCAAGTACTCCTACCAAATCCTTTTCCTGTGCAATTTTTGTGAATGAAAAACTGCGTCGGACCTCTTTCTCTCTGGAGTTTATACACATGCCTGCACATAAAACTAAAGGAAAAGAGATCGCATGAGGCTTGAACAAAAGGTTAAGGTTAGGGGTTGGGTACCAACTAAAAATGAGCTGGCCATTCAGGATCAACAAAGAGTGGTAAAGAGAATAAGGAGTCCTGAATGTTTTACTGTCGTGATATCATCAAAGAGAATATAGCGAAATGGAGATCAAGTGTGCTAGTCTGGAGTTTGATCTACTTCGTTCTGCAAATTGCGATAAGAGGGGAACCTGTACTATCATCTGATTTCGAATTCGTTCCATCCAAATGCTTCATCGCAACAGCTAAAAGTTTCAAAAACTAAGCTTTATTCCTAAGAAAGATCATTATTCCCTACATTTTGACTCAATAAAAACAAATTTTTGACTCCAAAATAGAAAACAATGTTAGTAATTACCTCGCCCAGACTTAAACAACACTGTCCCCAGTGTTATTAAATCTGAGATTGGTGAAAAGAAAAAGAAAAAGTCAGAAAATTCGTGAAAAGAATGAAATTCGGACCTGTTCTGCTGGCCTGTCGATCGATCACCATAAGGTGTGTCGATCGACAGGGCTTCATGGGGCTGTCGATCGACAACCAACAGGTGTGTCGATCGACAGGCTCGTCGAAATTCTGAAAAACTGGCTTTGACGACTGATGTTGTGGGAGAAATCTAAAGAAAAACTGAAGATCACTGAAACAAAATACCATCAAATACCACAGCAAAGAGTCGCAAACAACAATGTTCACCAATCCTAAAAATTAAAAGGAAACAAAGAACAAACTGACTCAAAGAAATAAAAATGACTCAAAAGAAAAGAAAAACTTACAGGTGGGTTGCCTCCCACCAAGCGCTTGTTTTCAGTCATTAGCTTGACTGCGGATGATGTTCAGGCTGGAGGTGGATCTCTGAAGTGCACTCCCCCAGACTTGCAAGGAACAATACCAGGAAAGAGCTTCATAGTATTGTCCAACATCTCTTGGACAACTACCTCTCCCTTCTCCCTCAACTCCGAAGGAATGACAATTCTGAACTTGGAGAATGCTTTAGAGGTCTTTCTGCGCTTCACCTTGGGAATCTTTTGGCATTTGGAACTTGCTGGAATGTTGTCATGGCGACGTGGAATGGGAGGAGCCAACTTGAGAACGTTTTGAACCTTCTTCATCTCATTTTCAAAACCCAGCGTATCTCCAACATTGACACTCATACAGGAAGCTGATGTGACAAGAACCGAAGGATAGAAAACATCCTTGTTGATGTTTGAGAAGGAGATCCGCTTGTTAGGAAAATCCACCATTGCTCCCACTGTTGCAAGGAACTGTGCACCAAGAACCAATGGTTTACTGATATCATCCTTTCTCTCAATGATGTAGAAGTCCGTAGGAACAAGACAATCTCCTATTTGAATTGACACGTCAGGAATGAAGCCTTTAGAAATTGTAAATGATCTATCTATGAGCTCGATATAAGTCCTTGAAGGTTGTAACTCCAAAATTCCTAGCTTCTTTGCAACAGCCTCACACATAACATTCACATTGGCTCCTGTGTCGTATAAAGAATCCTTCAATTCTACACCATTGATCGAACAAGGAACCACAAACATCCCTGGATTCAACAACTTTGGCAGCTTCCTCAATGATGTTGGAGCTTGTTTCTCTTCCTCTCGAGGTGCTTTGTCACTGCCTTGGTTGATGCATGAAGGGTATAGACTCCTTGGATACGGAATCTTGGGCTTGTAGACACGTTCAATGGCGGTTTCAGACTGACATTCGAAAATCTCTGCATTTTTCGGGGCTGTCGATCGACACTCATCAGGTGTGTCGATCGACAGGGCTGCTGAAATCGTGTTCGTACCGAAATTTTCTGTAGCTGTCGATCGACAACCACCTGGTCTGTCGATCGACAGGCCCTCCGAAATCTCAAAATTAAAATTTTCTTCAGGAACCACGAGCAAGGCTTCATCTTCGCACTTCTCAACAGTTGGAAACAGTTGTTCTTCACTCTTTAACGTGATTGAATTGGAGAAATGGTTTGGGTTCATGTCAGATTTCCCTGGAAGACAACCTTCTTGTCTCTTTACATTTTCAGCAGTCTGAGCAACCTGAGTATCAAGTTTCTTCAAGTGAATGTTGATGGCTTCTATTTTTCCATTGAGATTAGTGTACAGCCCGTCAATCTTCCCATTGATACTTACTGTTAGGGTTTGTTGCCCCTCAAGAAGCTGTTCGAACATACTCTTCAAGTCACTTTCTGAAGATTTAGCAGGAATCGGTTGATACGATGAAGATCCGTAGTTCCTCTGATTGTAATTGTTGTATCCCTTGTTCTCTGACTGATTCCCATACCGCTGATTCTGGTAGCCATTCTGGTTGATGTAATTAACATTTTCCTCAACAATCTCCGCTCCATTTGTTTGACCAGCTCCTCGTCTCCTTTCCTCGTCAATCTTCTTTGTACTATTGCTAGTAGATACGTTCTTGATGAGCTCAAAGCAATCAGCTGGGAACCTGGTTTTGAAATTCCCATTACTCGAAGCATCTAGAGTCATTTGATGTCTCCAATCCATTCCTCTGTAGAATATACCTAGCAGCTGAACCTCTGTAAACCCGTGATGAGGACAATCTCTCTGATATCCCTTGAACCTTTCCCACGCAGCTTTGAAAGATTCTGTCAGATTCTGAACGAATGTTTGGATCTTAGCCCGTAGATCCTCTGAGCGCGACTCATCGTAGAAGTGACTCAGGAAAGCACTCTTGGTATCTCTCCAAGTAGTCAGTGAGCCTGGCTCCAACTGCTTCAGCCAAGAGGCTGCCTCTCCAGCAAGAGAAAATGGGAAGAGCTTACACATAATGTAGTCTTCCGACACGTTGTTAGCCTTGATGCTAGACGCAAGATCCTCAAACATCTCAAGATGATCCATGGGGTGCTCTGATGGGTGCCCATGGAACTGATTTTGAGCCACAAGAGAGAAGTACGCAGGCTTCAACTCAAAATCCCTCCGCTCAAATCTAGGAGGTCGAATCGCTGCCCTGTTGGCGTAATGTTCTTCAGGACGGTAGTAGTCTCCCAAAGTGCGTTGGTTAACTACTGCCCCCTGAGGTCCGCGATTCGCCTGAGCCATATGCTCAATCTCTGCGCGCCGGCGCTCCAACTCAACCCTTTGACGATCTAGCTCAGCACGCTCTGCTGCAACTGGATCCATAACCTCAATGATGTTACCAGCTTCATCAATGGGGTCTCCCTGATTGTTATATCGATTGCCATCTCGATCAACATTCTCCCCTTCAGCATTCCGAAAAACCACTACAGCTCGATTAACCATCTTAGCCAACTGAAACACAAAAACAAAAGAAAACGCGTAAAAACGAACAAAAATAACTTAGTCAGAATTCTAGAATCAAAATCCTATGGAAGATTTTGACTCCCCGGCAACGGCGCCAAAATTTGATATGCTCAAATTTACCCTGAGCTACTCTCTCAAATTAAGAGATCAATTGTAGTAGGGGTCGAATCACTGGGAGTCAAATCAAACGATAGGAATATTGACTTCAAATTCGGCTAAGTAAAATAATATAAAATAAAGACAAAAGCAAATCGAAACAGAGAAAGATTGTTGATTTAAAATTCAATTAAACAAAGTGCTAGGCTTTTGGGTAATTCTCAGGATGAATCAGAATTGCAGGTTAAACAAAATCAGGATTTAATTAAGAACCGTTCTAGAACTTGGAACACTAATGTATAATTAACCAACTGTCGTTGCGAAAACTAACTATGTCTAAACCCTAGAAAACCAAATTTCTTTGCGAATTCAATCAATTTAAACAAGCATTAAATTCAAGTCCAATTTGTTCACAAAATCCCTAAACCAAATTTCTTTGCGAATAAGTAATTTTGCTCACCTAAGATCTAGTTCTGGCTAATCAATTACACTTTCGTGTCAATCTATCAACCTAAGATAGCTAATTTAGAGTGATCAATTCTAAATCAGAGTTAAAGCAATCTAGGTGAAGAACCTAACAGATAATCCTAACAAGTGAGTTTACCCTAACAATTCATCATCATTCCATTCGAACTACCCTAAACCTAACAAGCAAACTACTCAGACATGGCAGCAAAGCAAATCATAGCTGAATAATACTGCATAAAGAAAGAGTAAAAGAAGAATTACAATAGGGTTCGAAGAATCTCAAAGTAATGAAGTAAACTTGTCTCCCTAAAAACCCTGAAAAATCTCTCTCTTAAAGCTCTCTAAACTTTGTTAAGTAAAATCTAAGTTATCATCTAAAAACCTATAAATAAACTATTTATAGAGGTAAAACTCGTGGTGAGCTTTTATGACGGTCTATTGCTGCTTTCGGCCCATTAACTGGCGAATTTCCTTCTTTAAAACGTATTTAGGTCGGTTTCTGCGCTGGCCTGTCGATCGATCGTCTATGTGTATGTCGATCGACAGGCTTCAATGTAGCTGTCGATCGATCGTCCTTCTTGGTGCTGTCGATCGACAGGCTGCTTCATATCAACTTCTTTTCTTGCAAAATCCGGCTCCAACCTTGTTTACGCTTCAAAATGCACCGTATTCACCATATAAGCTCCTCACGTGTAATAACCTGTTAAGACACTAAAAAGACTCCAAAATACAACGAAAAGACTCGATAAAAGGACTTATATCATGGTCGAAAACCGGTAAAAACCATGATATATCAACAAATAACCAAATCAGAATGAATCATCAACAGTCTGATTCTATACTATACTAATCCAGTTCAATTAGTCCTAAGAAACAAGCAACAATGATCGCAATGGTACACACAATGATTTTCAGGCATAAAACACATAACAAACCAAAACAGAGAGCAAAAGAGAGGATAAGAACTCAATTAGGCAGCGTAGGAGAGAAGATTACCCTGAGGAATATTTCATTCTTCTGAGCAACAGTCAGATTTCGATGAGTAGAATTCTCAGAATCGTCGGAGTTGTTTGGAGCATCGGCATCCTGATCCATAACCTCTTGCAAGGCTGTCTCGTAAGTCTCAGTAACTTCCTTAGCTTTTGGATCAGTGAAGGTGCCATCTTCATTGGTATGAGTCCTCCTAAACACCTCACCCCATGAGACAGGTCGTCCTAGTTCCTCCTCCTGTGAGATTAGATAAGAGTGATTAGGTAAATGAAGTTAGTAACATATACAAATGATGAAAGGATTACCATGTCTTGTTGAATCGTCAAGTAAGAAGATTGCCCTGATCTATGCCTGTGAGCTCCAAGTCCGTTACGGTGTGAGTTGCGAGAGCTAGAAGCCGTTATGCTCTTTGTCTGAGCCTGAGGAGTATTCCAGTAGACCCACATTTCAGTCCAGAGAGTGTCACCAATCCAGATTGGCCCCACACCCTTCTGCTTAGCCTGACTCACAATTCCTCTCATCCTTTTTGTAGCAATCCTATGGAAACGAGCCCTAACCAGCGGAGTGATTCCTAAATCCCAATTGTACATCTCCTACATATAAATAGACACAGTTAAGTAATGATACATTGTAATGTAGTGTAATGCAACAGAAAATTGGAACTAATGTGAAGCATTAAACATTACCATGAAAGTTCTGAAGTATCTCTCTCGCTTGTCGATAGGCGTCACACCCCAGCTGTAGAATGGACCATCGAACTTGTGACGAAAGATTCCAACGATGACACGGATCAGTTTTCCTTTGTCCCGAGTAAACCTAGTATGAAAGTTCAAACAGAGGTTAAATAAACAAGTGATAAGACATTGCTGCAAACTAAAGGTAAATGATGAAGCAAACTGAAGCTAAATGATGATATAAACATATAGAGAAGGCAATGATGAAACCGAGACATACGACTTACGCAACCAGTTTACAGAAATGAATCAATTACAAGTTTAACTTACCACAAACTCTTTTGGCCGCCTGGGATGGTTCTGGACTCAAGAGTGGGAGATTTTGACGACCTAGGAGAGCCAAAACATTATCCAAAAGCTCCTGGAAGTCTTGCCCTGCTACTTCGTCCTGAACAACAACTTGAGGACCTTGAACATGTTCAACCTCCTCATCATGACCTTCCATGTCTTCATCTTCCTCTTCGTCTTCCTCTTCGTCTTTGTCTTCCTGATATTCCATATCAACATCCTGAGTAGGTGGTACCACATTTAGATTCAGGATGCCAGCTGTACGAGCAGATGTAGTAGGAAACGCGTCATTCTGAGACGAATTTCGGTTGGAGAGTGAAGGGTACTGTAGTGGAATCGTCTTGGTTCGAGAGAGTGAGACATTGGGTTGAGAGGAGGGTGTACCCTGAGAAGGAGGCGTTCGCTGACCAGACGAGTTTGAGTTGATTGAAGAAGTTTGACCGCTGTTAGACGTAACTCTTCCTGTTGGTGAACCGGAAGCATTGTGGTTGTGTTCTACAGAACCGGCAGAAGCAAGAAGCTTTCATTGTGCATTTGAGAGAGGCTGAGTACAAGTACCTGAAGCAATACCGAGTCCATTACCACCACTAACAAAAGCAGGACGCTTTCCCTCAGCCTTTGAGAGAGGGTTAGTAGGAGCGATTGAAGCATGAAGCTTCTCCTTTTCCTTCGAGCCGGGGTTTGTAGCAGCGATTGAAGCAGGAAGCTTTTCCTTTGTCCTGGAGACGGGGTGAGTAGCAGCGAGCGAAGCAGGAAGGTTCTCCTTTGCCTTGGAGACGGGGTCAGTAGCTGCGACTGAAGCAGGACGCTTCACATAACCCTTGGAGACGGTCTATGCACGACCACCTGAAGCACCACAACCATAACGTATGTCTCTAGTATTGGATTTTTGGGTTAGGGTTTTGTAGAGAATCGAGAAAATTGAAGAGTGAGATGAAGATTTGTTGTTCTGTTTGAGAAATCAGAGAATTGAAGAGTTAGGGTTTCAGAGATGAAGAATCGATGGGATTTCTTCACTCTAGGTTTGAATCGAATAGATGATTTGTGATGAATTTGGTGAAAAGGGAAGAAAAGACGATGAACGTCTTTCGTATCGCCGTCGACGTGAGAGAGATAAAAAAAAAATTAGGGTTTGACTATGATTTTGGGAATCAGATATGGTTTTCTTCATTTCGTGTAGGTGTCACTATTGTGTCGCAAATGCATCGTAGATTATTTTGTTTAGGAGGGAAATTAACCCGCCTAAAGACCCAATCTTTTTATAAACATGGCCCACAATTTTCACACCTAATTTGGATCCAAGTAGTGGATAATTTATGACTATTTTGTGACACCATTTTAGTAATCACAAATCAAATCCCTATACCCTAAACATTTTTACCAACAACTATTACCTATAATATTTCCAAACAGTTCCAAATACATTTCCTGACTGAGTGCTTGCTTATATCTATCACAATAATAGTAGTTGTGAATTTTGTTTTAAAACATCACATATACCTAATGTTACATTAAACTTCCATGTGATTATGTAAATAACATAAGGATGTGGAGACAAGGATATTTGAAATTTTTTCACTACAAAAAATCTATATTTTTATCTACATTTGAGTTAAGTACCTTATAAATAGGAAAAAAATAATACACACTTACATTATTGTTGTTTATATTGTGAAAAATGAAAAAGGTAGTCGCTATCCAGTCGCGAAGTCGTCACAATTATTCTGGTCGTCGCGTATTCGTCACAAATAAGTGGGTAATATATGATGGTTTCGTGACATATTTTATGTAGTAGAAATAGATCCCCTAAACCCTAAAACATATACGAACACCCCAAATTGTCACAAATTCGTCGCAAATGAGTCACAAATGTTACCAAGATTTTGCAAAAAAATTTGCGGTTACCACAGTTCGATCCCAGATCCCTTAAGTAACAAAAGTTAGTCACAAATAAACAGTTTTCTTGTAGTGGCAGGTTGCCTTTGTGAGTATTGGCGACGCGATAGAAGTAGTTGAAAGCTTAGAGAAAGCTAACCCATTTGGTGAAAGCTTAGTGAATTTCAGGTTATGGCAGAAACTGATAACCGTTCAAAGGAACATAGCCACGCGAATGCCGGTAATCTCACATGTTAGTCCCTAGCAATACACCGACAAATGTGGATTCAATGAGGCAGAATATGATGATGATGACAGCAATGCTGGAGAAGTCTGGGCACAATTTATGAAGAGAGACGAAGGCAAAACTTAAAGCTTCTACACCTAGAGGTATGGGGTTTGAATCCCGGAAGATGTGATTTATTATATTTGCATATTAGTGGAGATAAGCTTGGAGCAGGATAACCCGTCTGCGTGGCGTGGACCAAGATGGAAGGCATGCTCGTTGTAGAATCTGCGATGTAACAGTTTTCTAATTTGTAATAAAAACAATAAATCCAAACGTTTAAAAAAATATATATGTTTTGGTAAATCTTTTCAAGAAATTAACTTTATTTTAATATTAAGTTAATATATATACATATTGAAACTGAGTATAACTTAAAAACATTTATTACCAATTAAGTTTAGTTATCAAACAATAATTAATGATAAACTTTGAATTATATACTATAGAGTTGAATAACACAATTAATAAAAAAAATTACGAAGGTTAAGGGTAGTTCATATCAAATTTTAAGAGTTGAGATTATGTGATGCTTCGTTTTTTTACTTTAACGCTAAATAAGTTAAATAATATAAACACATACATTAAAATAAAATGTAACCATTTTTCGTTTTTTATTTCTATTATTAAACAAATCATATTGATTTAATTTGGGTACTTTAGTAAATTTTAGTGTAAAAAAATAACTTTTTAAAGAAATTAATACATGAGTTACTTTCCAAATTATATAAAATTTTGAAAATATTCTTACAAATTTCCCAATTATTAAATAGGGTTTAAATGGAGTTTAATTTATATGAAAAACCCATGACTTAAAACCCATGAATTAAAACCCATATTAACCATATTTTTCGGTTTATGCAAATATGGACTATCGTTTTTTTTTTTTTTTTGTAACAATACAGACTATCGTTTTTGAAGAATAACGAATGCAGATACAAATAATGTAGACGGTATAATGTACCCATGGTTATTGTGGTGTATTTGGAAATCCAGAAACGAAAGAGTGTTTAAAGGGGTAGAAGGAGAAACACAAGATGTTTTCAATTCAGCAGAGAGTGAATTCCACGAGTAGATGGATGCACATATAGGGAGTTGGAAGCAGAGGCTTATATACGGGAGGAGACAGAAAAAGAGATTGTGGATCCACATCGTATGCAATGTGAGGTGGATGGGTCGTGGAAAGACATAGAGACTATTTGAGAATGATATTTTATTAATAGTTAAGTTGAAAAAAGAAAAAAAAACCTACATAAAACTTTGAGTTTACTTGGGGAGGGATGAGGTACAAAAAGTATATTCAGTGTAAGCTTGATAGGGGTTTTGGGAATAAGGAGTGGTTTGCAATGTTTCCTGTTTCGAACCAAGCCTTCCTGGAGAAGAGAGGATCGGACCACAGACCGGTTTTGATAAAGCTTCTTTCATCTCAAGATTCTTACTGCGGTCAATTCAGATTTGACAGAAGGATGTTGCACAAACCAAGAGTTAAAGAGTGTATCGAGAAGGCGTGGAGTTCAGGGGGTCATGGTGATAGAAACTCAGTGGCTGATCGTATGAGAAGATGCAGAAAAGCCTTAAATTTCTAGAAGAGAAATAACAATACAAACTCAAAAGTTAAGATTAACTGGTTACAGAAAGCTCTTGATTTGGAATAGTCAGCAATGAGACCAGACTTCCAACTGCAAAACCAGATTAAAAAGACCTTTGTGGTGCATATAGAGAAGAAGAAACTTTTTGGAGCCAGAAGAGTAGAGAGAAGTGGGCAAAAGAAGGAGATGGTAACACTAAGTATTTTCATGCGTCAGTGAAGGCTTCTAGAGCTAAAAAGAATATTGAGAAGCTGGAAGATGAGAATGGTTTCCTGCAACACGCAGAAGCTTCCATAGCAGAGGTGGCCATCAATTATTTTAATAATCTTTTCTCTTCCTCCTCAGTCCAAAGCTTTGATGGAATTTTCAATGGGTTTCAATCAAGGGTGACAGAGTCCATGAATCAAATGTTGATTAAGGAGGTCACAAAAGAAGAAATAAAAGAGGCTGTCTTTTCTGTTAAGGCTTCGAAAGCCCCTGGACCGGATGGAATGACTAGAGTCTTTTTCCAGCAGTACTAGGATATTATTGGTGAGCAACTTTGTGTTGAGATCAAGCGGTTTTTTTAGGAGGGAATTATGCCAGCTGAGTGGAACTATACCCACTTATGCCTCATTCCAAAGAAGCCAAGTGCTACAAAGATGTCTGATCTAAGGCCCATCAGCCTTTGCTCAGTCACTTACAAAGCTATTTCCAACATCCTGGTAAAAAGAATGCAACCTCTCCTTGCTCTCCTTCTCAATCTGCCTTTGTTGCAGAGAGACTCATTTCAGACAACATCTTGATCGCACATGAGATTTTGCATAGCCACATAACGCATCCCAGGGTGTCTCAGGGGTTTATGGCGATAAAATCAGACATGTCCAAAGCCTACGATCGTGTGGAGTGGGGGTACTTGAAAGCCTCGTTACAAGCGTTGGGGTTTCATGAGAAATGGATTCAGTGGATCATGTTTTGTGTGTCTACGGTTACTTTTTCGGTGCTTATTGATGATCAACCAAGGGGTTTAATTGTGCCTCAAAGAGGACTGAGACAAGGTGACCCTCTGTCACCTTTTCTCTTTGTTCTTTGCACTGAAGGGTTATCCCATCTGTTAGTTCAAGCTGAGGCAGAATGGAAGATAAATGGCATTTAGTTCTCTGATGATGGACCTTCCATTCATCACCTTCTTTTTGCTGATGACAGTTTGTTTATTTGTAAGGCAGAGTTTGCGCAAAGTGAGGAACTTAAGAAGATTCTGAGTTTGTATGAGGCAGCTACGGGGCAAAAGGTTAACCCAGAGAAGTCAGCCATTTCTTTTGGTGCAAAAGTGGAGCCAAGCATTAAGAAAATGATTCAATTTTCTTTGGGAATCCATCAGGAGGGAGGCATGGGAACATATTTGGGACTTTCTGAGTGTTTCAGTGGGTCCAAGGTGGCGATGTTAGACTATATTAAAGAAAAGCTCAAGGGAAGGATGTCGGGGTGGTTTGCAAAGACGATGTCTATGTGAGGGAAAGAGATTCTGCTGAAAGCAGTAGGTTTGGCGATGCCTGTGTATGCCATGTCCATTTTAAACTCCCAAAGACCACTGTGGGGGCTTTAACAAGTGTGATGGCGGATTTTTGGTAGAACTCGGTGGTGGATAAGCAGAAGATACACTGGATAAGCTGGGAGAAGCTCTGTTTATCTAAGGAGAGCGGTGGTCTAGGGTTCAGAGACCTAGAATGCTTCAACCAAGCCTTAGTCGCCAAACAAGCCTGGCGCATTCTGCAGTCCCCTTCTAGTCTGTGTGCAAGAATGGTGAAGAGTAGATATTTTAGCAAAAGATCCTTTCTGGAAGCTGAGATTGGTTCTAGACCCTCGTATGCTTGGAGAAGTATTCTCTGGGGAAGAGAATTGCTGCATATGGGAATGAACAAGCTCATTGGAGATGGGGCTTCTATTAGAGTTTGGTGTGATCCTTGGCTTGAGGATGATAGACTGAGAATACCCCTGATGAAAAACATTTTTGTTGACTTGGAACTTAAAGTCAGTGACTTTATTAACCAACAAAGTGGTAAGTGGAGGATGGAGGTCTTGGAGGAACTCTTTTATCAAAGTGATATTGAGCTGATGGTGAAAAAGAAACCTATAGCCCATCAAAAGGACTACTGGGTTTGGAACCACACTAAGAGTGGAGACTACACGGTGCATAGTGGATATTGGTGGGCAAACAAGTGTAAGAACCATGGTCTGATTAGGGAGGCAGAGGCGTTGCCCTCCATTAATGGTCTCCTAACTCAGATATGGGATTTGCAAGCTCCCTTAAAAATCAGGAACTTCATGTGGAAAGCAGTGAAGAATGCAATTCATGTGGTGGAGTGTTTAGGTAAGAGAGGAGTTAAAGTTGACAGTCGTTGCCAGTTGTGTGGTCTGGAAGGAGAAACAACCAACCATGCCCTGTTTGCTTGTACTGCTGCAAGACAAATTTGGGCCGTTTCCAATGTTCCGAGGCCTCAGGAGGGGTTCCATCCGGTCATTTTTTGGATACAGTAAAGCCCAGTACATGGAAATCATCCCCTTGTGGATGGTTAAAGTGCAACATCGATGTTTCTTGAAGCAAAAACAAAGAGTTTGGGGGGGGGGGGTTGTGAGAGATTCTTTGGGACATGTTGTTCTTCATAGTCGGAAAGCTTTTGGTCCCGAACTTACAAGTCAGGAGTTTCGTCTCAAAGTCATGATTTGGGCAGTTGAGTGTATTAAAAGCCATCGTTTGGAAAGGGTTATATTTGCAGCTCAAGACTATGAGATCTTTGGCGCAATCATCAGACCCCAAGCGTGGCCAAATTTCAAAGCTTATGCTTTCGAGCTTCTTGAAGTTTTAAAAGGCATGGAGAATTGGAGGTGGGAAAGTGAGGATCATAAGACTAATATGGCAGCTTTTCGAATAGCACAAAGTGTCACCTTGGAGCAACGTGTTCATTCTTATGTTGCTCAAGGTTACCCTTTGTGGTTGTAAGCTTTATTTCGAGGTGAAGCAGTGGGAGTTTCATCCTAGGCTATAGTTTTTGTTTTCTCTTGTATTGCTGCAGGTCTTTTGATCTGTTTTGCTCAGGCAGTGCCTGCATTTTTTGGATCCTTGAGGTGTTTGGGCTTTTTTATGCCATCATTGATGGGCTGGTCGGGGGTGTGTATTGTTTTGGGCTTCCTCTGAAGCTTTATTCAATATAATCAGTTGGAAAAAAAAAAAAAAAAACTTTGAGTTGATTAGTCAACACGCGGGTCAACTCGTCTCGTTTTAGTTAATTTCGTAATTGACTCTCCTCCTTTGTCGCTCAATTTGTGTTTCCCAAATTTGGTGGTCCACACATTGGTGTGTGTCGGTGGTCTCTATTCCTCAAGATCCAGGTACGCTCCTTTCTTTCTCAATTGATTTTGCATTTGGAATTCGAAGGGTATTGACGCATCCGATCCAACGACAGACAATATGACTCTGAGCAACGGCAATGGTGAGAAGACACCCTTCAGGATCTTCGTGGGTTACGATCCACGGGAGGATCTCGCTTTCCAAGTGTGTCGCCATTCCATCACCAAGAGATCTTCAATCCCTGTGGAGATCACACCAATCGTTCAGTCAGATCTGAGGAAGAAAGGTGTGTACTGGAGAGAAAGAGGTGAGCTTGAGAGCACCGAGTTCTCTTTCTCTCGTTTCCTGACTCCTCACTTGTCCGACTACCAAGGCTGGGCCATGTTCGTCGACTGTGATTTCCTCTACCTCGCTGACATCAAGGAGCTCACGGATCTCATCGATGACAAATACGCCATCATGTGTGTTCAACACGACTACACCCCCAAAGAGACCACCAAGATGGACGGTGCCCTCCAGACTGTCTACCCCAGGAAGAACTGGTCCTCCATGGTCCTTTACAACTGTGCCCACCCCAAGAACAAGACCTTGAACCCCGAGGCCGTCAACACTCAGACCGGTGCTTTCCTCCACAGGTTCCAGTGGCTCGACGACCAAGATATTGGCTCCATTCCCTTTGTCTGGAACTTCCTTGAAGGCCACAACAGGGTCCTTGACAACGATCCCACCACGCTGCCTAAGGCCGTGCATTATACTCGTGGAGGCCCGTGGTTTGATGCTTGGAAGAATTGCGACTTTGCCGACCTCTGGCTCTGCGAGATGGAAGAGTACCGCAAAGAGAACAACAAGAAAGAAGCCAATCATTAGAAGACACAAGGAACAAGAGGTATGTTACTACCACTAGTGCTTGCTTCTTCTTTTAAGATTTCCATACATTGATAGTTTTTTGGCTTTGTAGAGCCAGGGCTCATTTTTCATTTTTCTCTCATTGAATCATCCGCAACACACTAATACCAATATAAATAACCTATTCGTTTGTTTCTTGTCCTTTGTACCTGCCTTGGTTGAATTTGTAACTTATTTGATTTGTCGCAGTTTTATTTTTGTTAATAATGCCATTGACTAGCTCAACGAAACATTTATCAAATACGGATCATTAGCAAGCGACCTCTCGGATGATCCCTTGTCATATTCTTGTCCTTGGGGTTCATAATGCCAACCAAAAGACCATAAATTCCCCCCTGATTCATTATTTTATATTTTGTGTGAGGCATCGTGTGAAAACTCTACCCGGAGGCATTTCTATCTGCGGTTAAACCTTCACGGTGAAAACTCTACCCGTAGGCATTTCTATCTTAGTTAGATTTTTGCACATTTTTATTTAACATTTCCATGTCCCTTTATTCAATGACTAAACAAGTCCATTTTACTTTTTACTGACCAGATATAATTGATTGGACGAGTGACACACTAACTAAATTTTGATTATCATACAACTATAATTACATAAAGTCTCTCTACTATACATCATAATATGAATTGAATTCCATTTATATATCTTAGTTCACAACTCTTGTTCATCTCGATATCGAATGTTATATCTTTCCTACTTGAAAACAACAATGGGTCTGATTGGTAACCAAAAACTGTACAAGCTTTTCAGCTGTAAGCTAGAGCGGTAAGCTTTATAGCTGTAAGCCGGAGCAGTAAGCTTTATAGTATAGTGCAAAGCTATACAAAGAGATGTATAAATAAAGTTGTACAATAAAGCTGAGTGTAACACTATTGATAAAGTTTTTGTATAGCTTTTATGATTGGTAAAATTTAAAACGTTACAAATTATAAAGTGGCGGTACATTTATAAAGACCGCTACTAATCAAAGCCAATATAATAATGAAAACAAATTGATCACATTTGGTTTCTTGATCCTAAAACAATAAGGGGCTCTTATTCATTGATGGATTATTTAGAACCTAAGGATTTTAAAAGTTGTGAGATTTTATCAATTCTTAAGGATTCTTAAAAATTATTCTCATGGATTACATTTGATTCTCATGGATTCTCATAAATTATTCTCATGGATTACTATTGATTCTCATGGATTTGTAATAATTTGTTTTCCACATAAGATAATATATATATATATATATATATATATATATTTCATAGTTTTCTCTAAAAAGTTCAAGTAGTATATTTGTCAATCCACTTTAAGTATGATTTTCTTTTAATTAGACGTGAGCTAATCAACTTACACCATTGCCATCATCATTTTCAACCATTGCCATTAACATTACAGATGCATTGGGAAGTGGAAGTCAACAATAATGATGAGGTCGTGAAATTTGCTCTCTTTTTTCAAGAATAATGAGTTCTTGCTTTCTTGGTGTTCTTATACTACGTTGGATTTTTCATTTGTTATTATATGGTTTGTTCATCTCTCTTTTATAAATTCTAATTGTTTTGATCGTTGGTTTTTTTTGTTGATGTTGTGTGTTGATTTTTAACATGAATTTCAATAATATCATGTATATCTCTAGTATTTTGATAATCATGTTGTATGAGTAAAATTGTAGAGATTACATCTCTCAATAACAATTGATTTTAATTGAATTAGAGAATCAACAAAACATAGATTTTTTGAATAACAATGGATTTTAAAAGGAATGTAAAAATCCTCAAATGAATAACAATGGATTTGATTTAGAATTTAAGGATCCATTAACCAATAATAATAGAATCTTAGAATTTTAAAAATCTACACAAATCCAACAATGAATAACCCCCCTAAATTAAAAACTTAAGCAATGTTCCGGTTCTCCATGTTAAGTTTCTTTATCATTCATCCATATCAAAGACTTCCCAAGATTCTTGATTTCAAAACACCCGTCTTGCTTCAACATAATTAGAGCATAGTTTCATTAAAAAAATAAAATAATTAAAAGCACATTTTAAAAAATGGTGAATTTGCTAAATAACCAAGAAAATAATAATAATTAGGAGTCTAAACAATTGTGACATATGTGGCAAGATCATAGCCATTGGATCTAGGACAATTGGTTAAAATTCTAATTATAAAAAAAAATTTGGGTTATTCAACCCAATTTCCTTTTAAAAAATTTCCATCAAAATGTATAAAAATTAATAGATGTTTAATAATAATATGAATGATGTCATCATTTGACGTACATCGAGAGATTCTGGTTCCAGACTTCGACATTCCTAAGTCGATAATCCACTTGATATTCTTTGGTAGCTCTTCCAAGTAACACATGTAAATGTTGAAATAGTTCTTTTTAACCCGATTAATTTCTCAAGTTAAGCATCTTAAGAGAAAATTTAGTAACCTAAGGTTTACTAAGAGCTTCCATATAGATGAACAAAAGCAATGGTTCATGTAACGCCATGTAAGATCTGAAACTCTAGTGTAATCTGATTATCATTTGCACTATTTACTGGTTTGATATCTTGTAGCTAAAACCCCACCTATTATGATAGCTTTGTTAGATTAGAGACGATAAATGGCAAAAGATTACAATTTGAGAGAGAGCTTCTTTACCTTCTAACTCGTACTGGTCTTGACAAACCAGTTCAAGGTGCAAAGTCAAGAATATATTTGATCCAAAACGTGCCATAGATATGATGAGTTATCCTGAGATACGCGGAACTGGATTCACCAGCAAAATTCGATAACTTTTTCCATACACAAACATTAAGACCTACATTCAGTTTTGTAAAAATATTTCAATTGGTACTCTAACATCAATATAAGTCCAGTTTCGTCGTACTCATCTCTATTTTATATCAGAATTATAGATATTTGGGATATTTTGTAACACTAAAAAGTTCTTTTTCGAATTTACTCTAAAAAATTTTTTACTACGGAATTCAGTTTCTAGATTGGAACAAGGTTTATGGTGGAAGTAATAAGCGAAGAAGATATAAAAAAAACAAGAATAGACAATAAATAGTGAGGGGCCGAAAGCAAAACACGGGAAGAAGCTAACTACCACAGAAACATGGAGCCAATATCTGCTCCCACCAATCCTATCTCTTCTTTCCATATCTCTTTTGTATATCCTCTCGAATAGTAATATTTTTCGGTATAATTAAAACGTTTCCATTTTTTTGTTTTTACTGGAAAATTAGAGAGTGGGTCTTTATTTTCGATATCTTCTGTGGCCTTTGTTCAGGTTTGCTTCTTCGACTACATTAGATCTGTGTCTTGACTCTTGAGGTTGTGTTGATTATCACATGTGGAAATGGTGATTAGTCGTGTGGTTTAGAATCGATTTGATTCTTCTTGTCTACTTGGTTTGGTAAACCATTCTTCTTCTAGGAGCATTTCTCTTGCTGATCTAAGCTCCATTTCTCATTTGCAGAATCAAGGTCGACTTTGAATTGTTTTATATGATGGCTGCAGCAGCTGTTATAGGAGGACTCAGTCCAGGGAAAAGATTGCTGAGCTCATCGTTTTACTATTCAGACGTCACCGACAAGTTTCTATCTGTAAATGATCATTGTTCATCACAGTACCACATTGCCTCAACAATTACTGCCAAAAAGCTCGGACCCCGTCACACGCAATCTGCCAAGGCTCTGAAAGAGAGTGTGGATGTTGCTTCTTCTGTGCTACCTGCTCGATCCCATCAAGAATTGGAAGAGGAAAGCTGTGATGATGATTCCGTTGAGGCACTCTTATTGCTACAGAAATCTATGTTAGAAAAACAGTGGAATCTTTCATTTGACAAGACCACCACCCGGAAGAAGATTCCCGTCATCTGTTCAGGGATTTCTGCTCGTCAAAGGAGAATCGCTGCTAAGAAGAAAACTCATGTTAAAGCAGTTTCAGATGTCAGATCTTCACACTTGTTCCAACACAATCGTGTCAAGGGTTATGTCAGGGGTGTTATTAGTGAAGATGTGCTTACCCACGCCCAAGTTGTGCGCTTGTCCAAGAAAATCAAATCTGGCCTTCGTCTTGATGAGCTTAAGTCAAGGTAAAATACATTCAAAGACCTGAAAGCCCCCTTTTTTTTGTTTTTAGTTAGTATATGTAACACTAAATTATCGTCTGCTCAAACGTTAGATTGAAAGCTAGATTAGGCTGTGAGCCTTCTGATGAACAGCTTGCCATATCTTTGAAGATCTCTCGGGCCGAGCTGCAGGCATGCTTGATGGAATGTCATCTAGCCAGAGAGAAGTTGGCTATGAGCAATGTGCGTTTGGTTATGTCTATTGCTCAGCGTTACGATAATATGGGAGCACAAATGTCTGACCTTGTTCAGGTTATTTCCAAATCTTCTGCACCCCTTTGTTAGCTTTTTCATCTACTTTTCTATAAGAAAGATTCTTGTTTCCTACTTTCAAGGGTGGTCTTATCGGACTTTTGCGGGGAATAGAGAAATTCGATTCTTCCAAGGGCTTCAGAATTTCAACTTATGTATATTGGTGGATTCGACAGGTGAGAATATCGCTTCACCTCAGATGTTATTTGATGTTTTGTGCTTGCCCATACAATCACAAAGTAAAAAATTGTTTCAATTTTCTAAAAGGGTGTCTCCAGAGCATTAGTGGACAACTCAAGAACCTTGAGGTTGCCTACTCACCTGCATGAAAGGCTCGGTCTAATCCGCAATGCAAAGCTTAGACTTCAAGAGAAAGGAATCACACCCTCCATTGATGTAAGCATGTTATTAACATCGAAAAATTCTGGTTATTCCTGTCTACATTTTGTATGCTTATATAATAATTTTTCATTCCAGAGGATTGCAGAGTCTCTTAACATGTCGCAGAAGAAAGTTAAAAATGCAACAGAGGTAAGAAAACTGATTATAATTAATGTCACTTTCTTTTTTCAAGGACCAGTGCTTATTTGTGTTCATGCTCTTGCACTTAAAAATTTGCAGGCCGTAAGCAAAATATTTTCACTAGACAGAGATGCATTTCCTTCTTTGAACGGTTTCCCTGGAGAAACTCATCACAGTGTGAGTCTTCTTTCGGTTTCTCTTCAACAAAAGACAGTTCTTGTTTTGACCTTCCATGTATCTCTCTTCTCCAGTATATAACAGTTGACTGCTTTGTTTTCAAAATTTCTAGTACATTGCAGATAATCGTTTGGAGAACAATCCGTGGCACGAGTATGATGAGTGGGCACTCAAGGTAATAAAAGAAGTAGTAAAAGTCACAAGTGAAGCCACATTTATGCATTTGCATGCTTCTGATTCTCTCTTTGGTGAAACTTGCTGAAGTTTAATCATGTTGATGATAAAATGGCAGGAGGAAGTAAGCAAGCTGATAAGTGCAACACTCGGAGAACGGGAAAGGGAGATCATTAGGTTATACTATGGTTTAGACAAAGAATGTCTCACATGGGAAGACATTAGCAAACGGTATGTATTCAATTCTATTAAGCCTCTTGACCCATTGTTACATCATCAACATCGATCTTTAAACCGTCTCTTGGCAAATTGCAGGATAGGATTATCAAGAGAGAGGGTGAGACAGGTGGGGCTTGTCGCGCTTGAGAAACTAAAACACGCAGCGAGGAAGAGAAAAATGGAGGCAATGCTCCTCAAGAATTGATTTTGTTTTTGTACATTTTTATTACATCAGAGCCATAGAGAGCGGTTGTGAATGTGTATATATACAGGAAACATGGATGGGGTGGGGGAGAAGCCTCTCGTTATATATCTTCCTTGCTTCTTATGTAGTTGAGAAACCAGACAGTGATGTAATATGGCTTCAAGTAACTTACTTCATTATCCATCTCCATTCATTCATAGTGTGGAGAACGTTAGATATTATATAGTCTAGTGATATGCTCTAATGGTACATCGAGGTAGTATTAAGGGTCGATCCCACAAGGATTAAATATTTGAGACACTAAAGATGAAAAATAAACTAATCTATAGCAAGCATTTTGGGGGTTTTTGTTTTGGTTTAAAAACAAATATGATTTCAAAAAGATGATGAAGCATGAATTAGGTAACTGATAAAAATAAACATGTGAGAGACATTTAGATGCTAAAATCAAATAACCAACACAATCTCAAGACAATCGAATATTCATTTCCTAAGCTAGTCCACATCAATGGTAAAAACTTTTTACTCTATTCACATTCAAAATCCGGGATTAGGCATTCCATCTCTATGATTAACATGCATTAATATTCTCCAATTTTTGCCACAGATTTATAGAACTACGATCAAGTAGCTATGTGATCCAAGTTCACAACAAGGTTTGACTCAAGCGATTTCACAAATACCTTCCGGAAGGAAATATCATAAAGTCTAAACTATGGTTAGCTACTCCAAATCTAGCATTAATAACACATTAACTGATGAGACAATGACAATCTAAACTCAACCATCAAGAATATAAAACACTAATCATCTTAATCAATCATAACTCATAAATTAACAAAAGAGAAAATATGGATCATGGGAAAAGGTTATTGATTAGATACGATTAACAAGTAACTAGTGATGCTAAAACAAGAAAGCAAGTTCAATTCCAAGACATAGATCTGTTTAATCTAGACTAATCCACTTCCACAGCGCTAATCCATTTCTTAATCTTCCAATACCACAAACTTCCTTTTTGATATTAGCTAATCAAGAAGAATCATTTAATCATGTCAATATAAGTATACTAATCAACCTAAACATCAATTTTTGGTTGGCTAGGATTGAAAAAGTATGTTTAAATTTTTCTAGACATTTTCCCAAATACCCATCGGACATTAAAAGACCATGATCAAGACTTTGGTTTACTACTCCAAATTGTTCACTTTAAAAAATGGAATCACAAGATTATAATGCCCAACATCATTAATCAATCATCAATCTTCTTTAATCTAACCCAACTATAATCAACATGAAGATTATGCCATAAACACGGCTCTGTTTATAAAAAAATGGAAAGTAATAGAAAATAAAAAATGCGGCTATACATTTATAACTTGAATTTGAATTGTAGAGTTTGAGGCAACGACCTTTTTTGTATGCCATACACACGACTATGTTTATAGGGAAAGGACAGTGTAGCCGGGTCAACCCGGATAGTCGTGCATTGAAATAGGCATGCGAGCGACCAGCCCAATTACCTACAAGTCAGTCCCAGCCCTCACATATTGCTCCATCGCATTAGCTTGGTCGGCTTGCGGATATGTCTTCACTAAATTTGGCATATATTTTGAACCTTAACTTCGAATGAGATGAAATCCAAGCCCTTGTGAAGCTAACTCAATTTCCTATCTCCTCACTAGACTAAACTTGTCACATGAAGGGCTTCATTGGACATGATCTTTAAGACGCTTCGGATTGCAACTACATTTGTGCGAAATAGAACTAGTCAAAATGGCTCTTAGCTTGTTTCTTCTCTTCTCGTGTTTCTACCTTTGGTTCCTTTCTTGATCCAAGACGTTTTTGGTAGCTAAAAATGATTGGAATCTGTAATGGAAATGCAAGAAAAGATATGTAGGACTCTTAAACTTAACTTATACTAAATAGAACCATATATGGAAGAAAACATGTAAAACTAAGCTTAATTAATGGCTAAAAATACTAATTAAAATGTATGCTAGAATGGGTTAAATATGGACTTATCAACTTCTCTGGACTTGCTTTTTGTTCGCCATTGAACAAACAAATAGAACAAAACCGGTAAAGAGGTTTGAAAGGATGAACTCATTGCCAAGAGATTCTTTTCCTAAGAACTATTGGCCAATGCAAGATAATACAACTCAATACCATTTATAAACTATCTAATCATTCAAACGATCTCATACTTATTGCTACTTCATTCTTTTGCCTTTAGATTCAATGTCAAGTGACCAAATGTTTCATATCCACTAATTCCCTACATTCATTAAGATCATATAACCGTGTAGTCACGCAAATGAAAAATCGACCTAGTCTGATCGACTTGGTAAGAGAATATGCTCAGTGTGAAGTAAATCGACCTATTTGAAAACGTTTTAGTGACTTATATCAAACAAAAAGCACATGTCATTACATAAAAGCAATGGAGGAGGGGAACAATTTATGCATACAAGATACATTCTTCCATTTTCTACCCAACCCAATACTTTAGTAACTTTCTCAATCTCACTTTCATTTTCAACACCATTTACTTCAACTTGTTTCGTTTGGAAATGACTTAGGGAGTTCTTTTTATACTTAGACATCTACTTTAGTCTTATACTTTTTTCGATTTTTAGATTTGTTTTGCTTTTACGAGGAGCTTTTCACTGATACTTTTAGCTTAAGAGTAGTGTTTCTTTTATTTTTCTCCCTAGACATCCTTTTTCTTTCTCTAAACAATTTTGGTTTCTTATTCATTTTCACATCAACCATTTTTGGTTCTTTTATTTCTTTTCAACTCTCATCAAAACTCACACCCATATTTACTCATTAACCCATCCCAAAACCGATCTTAAACTAGTGAAACATCAAGATTCTCTTAACCCACCTAGACTAGTCAATGCAACTACTTAATATGGAAAAAACGAACTTGTTGTTTCCATCACAAAATATTTTATGCATGAGTGGTGATACCGGATTGAGTAACAATCCGAGATCGGTTCAAAGAATAGAAGAACTAGGTTTAAATGTAAAATCACAAAGAAATAATCAAGTAAAAAGATGTGTAGAAAATTCTCTATTGAAGGAGATGTTCTCGTTTTGGAGGAATACATCAAGTATTTATACAAGTACAAAGTCGGTCGAAATAACCCTAAAAGATAAATGGAAAATCCCCTAAAAGATCAAAGGAAGTTATACTAATTCTAAGTATTTCCTTTTATTCGAGCAAAATCTTCTAATTCGCTTGAATTTGTCTAGGTTGGCAGATGCTCCTTAACGGGCCAAGTTGTCTTCATGGGTCCTCGCTGGCCCATTCTTCCGAGATGTTTCTCGAAGCTCCATGTCGAATCGGATATGGGTCGGGTATGGTAATGGGTATCAATCCCGGTACCACCAACTAGTCCTCCCCCCGAGTTCGGCGAGTATTACGTCAGCAAGCTAGGCCGAAACGTACTGAGAAAGATTTGCCCTACTCAGATCTTGATTCGACACGTCGCTTCGCCTTTACACGCGGCAGCACTGGACCACTCGTTTTTATAAGGACACTGAAGAGACGTCTCGGTTCGCTCGCGTCTGCCGCCAAGGTTTAATGATTACCTTAGACTTTCGCGCCTTAGAGTATAAATGCCGGATCTTTTGACCCTTGGATTTTTCTTATTTATTCGTTGTCCGAACTAGGTAAAATCTTCTTTCTCCCTTCTCTCTCATCCTTTTTCCTATCTCATCTGCATTTTTAGGGTTTATCCTTTGGTCCTTACGAATTCGATCATGACAAAGACTTTCAAATCTTTATCTACTTCTTTCACTCCGGAAAGAAACGTTAGTGTCGATGTTGACCACGAGACTCCTCCGGTCAATTCTGATATTTCTGCTCTTTTGACGGAGATCGAAGCATCGTCGTCAAGATTCGCACCGATCTATGCTAACACTTCGGAGAAAATCGGTGTGAATCTCGAAGCTTCGACTCCGTTCGTTGGTACGAGTGATCATACAGAAGATGGAACTGGTGAACAGTATCCAGACGAACAGATCGACCAAGAATAGGTTGCGCAAAAACAGATCGTCCAAGAGATCCTGGCTCTTTAGTTCGACATTTACAGAATCTCTCCTTCGTTATCGGATGAGCTGTCGTTGGATTCGATGAGGAGGGTATGTCGCATGTCGGAGGAATTATAATTCCTTGCCCCCATGTCCTATGAAAGTGTGTGAGATTGTCCTGCGGGTTACATCTTTCTTCATGAGCAGATGTTTACCAACAGTTTCCTGTGGTTCCTGTTGCCTTATGCCTTTGTAAGGTATTGCGAGAATAGGAATACATGTTTCTCACATATGACGATGGCCGGGACATGCAATCTTGTGGCACTTCTAGTGCTTGGTGCCGAGCTCGATATTAATTTTTCCGTCAAAAAGTATGAACAAATTTCCATAATGAAGGAAGGCCAAGTCCCTTGCCGTTTTTACAACAGCATGAAGGCCGGATGCAAGTTTATCGAATTGAAAAGTGAAATCGGCAAGTGGTTTGATCGTTACTTTTTTGTTAAGATAAACGATGTCTCGGTCCAGGACATCGCCAGGACTTATCATAGTTGGTGGAATTCTTCTATGGGTAGATTTTCATTGCATGCACTGCCTCGACATCCATGATGAATTTTTTTGAACACATTCGTGTTCTATTCTGTTTTGTAGTTCCTCATCCTCCGGCTCCTCCTCTCGCGGATTTACCTTTCAGAGAAGATCTTAACAGGATAAGGGCAGGAAATCATTGCTCGGACGACTTGTCTTATAATTGTATTGTCTTACTCGCGACAGACTTGATAATGACTCTACGAGTTACTTTAATGTCATAAAGTTTTCATTCTTTTGACTTCGAAGTCTCACATCGCTCTGGATGCTTATTGTTTTTAGATATTTGGAATAGCGAATACTGGGCCGTAGAGATGAGAGGTGCTACTCCCGGAATCCCAACGTTCACCATTCCCTCTATTTCGATCCGTTCTAAGAAATCAAGGAGACTTTCCGAGGTTTCTAACAAGTTAGAGCCGAGGTTACGGCTGATCCGCCTGCTTTAGTAGTTATCCAAGACTGTGAAGATAACATTAGAGGCATTTCTCTTCCAAATCAGGTGGAGACCCCAGTTGTCAAAGATGGTTCCCAGAAGACTCTTTATGCGACCGATGCGGCAGATATGCAAAGGGCCGATGATGCGTCAGCTCAGGGGTCGGTCCCTGACGAGCTTAATGAGCCAAAGGGTCCCGTTCAGAGGGAAAAGGGAAAGTTGATCCCATAGATAAGAAGGCAGAGAAGAAAAGGATAGCGGCTAAGGCTAAAGCCGACCTCGAACGGGAAGGATTTCAACCTTCCGGATTGGTGGAACTTGTGAATTCCTTCCGTCCGAAGCAACCGTTGCTCAAAGTTTGGGTGCCATACCTCCTGCTTCTCTTCCTGTCAATTCTGACAGTACGGAGATTCCACCGAGTCCAGCTGTTCAAACAGTTGTTAATGTTTCTCAGACTCCTCCTCGTGCTCCTTCTCTCACTCTATCACTCTGGGAGAAGACGCACTACCAAAGTATCCCATCAAGGGGCTTCCGGTCCTTTGGTAAACTCATCAATTCAGGTTCCTCCACGTCATGACAATCGTTGGTCATTCTCTCATACCAATGACAAGTTGCCACTGGTTTCTTCGAACATCAAGGTTGGGGCCGAGCTGATAAGGAAAATTGGTGGGATCAGAGTCAAGTTTCCCACGAATCTCGAGGACCTTCTCGTACATGATCGCTTTCTGGACTGGTCATGAGACCTACTTAAGGTTCGTCCCCCACTTAAATCCTTATCGTATCACATCTTTCTGTGGCATGATTTGATATCCTTTTTCTGCAGATAATCAACTCGGGAAGTTGTATTGTCGATGCATATGAAGCGATGGTTGCTAAGAAGGAGGAACAAATCAAGTCCCTGCTGGCTTGTACTGATGTCGATGCAACCCGGAAAGAGTTGGATCGTCAAAAAGCTCGTGCTAATTCTTGGGAGGTTTTTGCCAACGCAAATCGACAAAATGCAGATGACTACGCGGCTCAAGTTGAGGTGCTGAAGGGAGAGAAACAAAGGCTGGAGGATGAAGTAAAGAAAAGAGATGTTCATCTCAAGGCGGCTTCTGCCAAGATAGTTGGACTTCGAGCTAATCTGGAGAAGTCTCGTATTACAGAGGATCGTCTCAGGAAGGAGCGCGATGAAGCACGCCGTCGAGCTGATGATACCGCAAGTGGCAGTTCTGCCTGAGGTGTGAGACATTCGTCTCGTTTAGAGCAGATACGTTTGTATCTCATTTCTCTTCACGCTCAAGAAGAGGTAAAAGTTCAACTTTGTTATAGGCGTAGGGCCCGAATGAGCTTGGAGAAGATGGTGGAGTCTGAGTATGAATTCCCTCCTGGTCTTCTTGAGAATTACGTCAAAGAGGAGAAAGAGTATCTTGCTAAGGTCAAATCCTTTGACTCCCTTGGCGATGATACTATGTTTCCGACTCCGCCGCCTCCTCCTGCTGGTCTTCCTCGAGATGTTGCATCCCAAGTTCCAGAAGGAATCAGCGAACACAGGTCGTCCCTCTCTCCCCAAGATAATCAAGATGGTGACCAAGTTTGGGCCTCGTGTGGCTCGTAATTATATTTTATGTTGCTTTCTGAACATGGTGTCCACTTTTGTGGGTTTTAATTTACTTTTGTAAACATTGCCCTTTTTCCAGGGTTTTTCTTTTCTCGCAGTCTCTTTTTAGGAGACTGGCTTTTTTAGTATTTCATAAATACCTATGAAATTTTTCTTTTCTCATGATTTCATAGGAGATCGGTCTATGTATTTTTAGTACTCTTCTTTTCCTTTTGCGATCCTAAGAAAGGTCGGCTCCGAGTATTTCATAATACTTTGATTCTCTTTTTGCGACCTTAAGGAAGGTCGGCTTTAAGTGTTTCATAATACTTTTCTTTTGTGATCTTTTAGGAAGATCGGCTTTAAGTATTTCATAATACTTCAAGTTTATTTTTGCGAATTTAAGGAAGGTCGACTTCAAGTATTTCATAACACTTTTCTTTTGCGATCTTTTAGGAAGACCGTCTTTAAGTATTTTATAATACTTTGATGCAAATCACGTGACCAGACTGTATTAACACGTTTTGCTTCTAAATAAGCTTAAGTGATGGCAAGCTTTATGGAGTTTGGCTTATTCTTTACAATTTAGGGTTGCTTTCGTAAGAACCCTTAACTGATTGCGAGGTAGGAAACTCGGCTTTAAACACTAAGATTACTTTCAGAAGATTCTTTAGTGGGTCTGAACTATAAAATTCGGCTTATTAGAAGAAATATTCTTCCAAGACTCCGCTGCTTACCACCTCAGCAATGGTCCTTAGAATCTGCACTTAGGTACGAGGCGGGCTTGGTTTGGGGTTTGAGAGTGCAAAGGACTAGTACTTTGGTTTAGCTCAACTTTTGCCTTAGGACAAAATTTCAGTATGCGATCGAGAGCCGGCGTGTAATTTACTTGGTTGTCCTAAGTACGAGGTACGGACCTGGCTCCCGCTTATTAGAGTTTGTGGATTATTTCACCACGACACTTATGAGAAGCGCGTTGAATGTCGGATACCTGGTCAGGGCACCAACGTGAGTAATCACACTCCGGACAAGTTAAGTTCGGATTTTGTAAGGGCATGCGTTCTTGCATCCGTCCGACCTTTTAAGGTCGGATTAATCAGAAAAAAAATTATTTTCTTTAAAAATTATTTTATTAAGGGTGTGACTGCGCTTTTGCAAGGAGATGCCTACATATCCTCAAAGAGGAATCAAGTCACTCGTAGTTCATACATTTGTATGGGCTCGTATATAACGAGTAGTTTGTTTTTCCGATATGAAGTAATTAGATCGACTTTCATGCTTGACTCTTCGTCATGGCTCGGGCTTTCTTGACTTCCTTTTCCTTTGGAACGTCGACCTTGCCGTTCTTTGTCCGAGCTTCGGAATCGGCTTTGAGCTGATTCTTCTTTTCGATGGCAAAGCAATTGCGAGCCTCCTTTTAGTTGCCCTTGATAGTGTATGTTCAGCTATCAGTAGGAAACTTGACACATTGATGATAGGTTGATGCCACCGCTTTCATGGCGTAAAGTCAGGATGTTTCCAAGATCGCATTGTAGACTGAAGGTGTATCTACGCTAACGAATTTGACGAAGTGAGTAACTCTGGCCACGTAAACTGGAAGCTTGATCGTACCGACTGTCGAGGTGGTATCATTGGCAAAACCACTGAGTGGTGTGTTCCCGAACTTGATGTCTTCGTGAGTTATTCCAATCCTCTCGAAGGTGTTTCGATAGATAAGATCTACCGAGCTTTCGGTATCAATCATTTAACGACCTACTTCGCAATCGTTGATAACGAGCTGAATTACTAGAGGATCATTGTGGGGCCGATCCAAACCCTAAAATGAACTCTAGATTAGTCTTTAAAGCACCCTTCAAATACCTTATAACCCATTTGACAGTAGCCCAGTGGTCTTTACCTGGTTTCGCCATGAACCTACTCATCAAGCCTACTACAAAGCCCAAGTCTTGACGAGAGCCTATCATGGCATACATCAGACTGCCAACCACACTCGCATATGGAACCTTATCCATGTGCCTCTCCTGTTCCTTAGCTTCTTCTTTTGTTAAGCTCTTTAGTTTAAAATATGTAGCCACTGGTGTAGTAATCGGAGTAGAATCTATCATACCAAACGTCTTTAGGACATTTTCCAAGTAATTACCCTGCGATAGAATTAGAAGCCCCTTCTTTCTGTCTCTGCTGATATCCATACCTAGAATCCTTGACGCCTGGTGATATATCATGGTTTTTACCATCTTTTGGCCACGATTTAACTCGGTTTTATCGAGTCTTTTCGGTATTTTTCTAGTGTTTTAGAGTCTTTGCAGGTTTGTGTATGTATGGAGCTTAATTGATGATTATGGAGCATTTTGGAGCATCAAGGAAAGAAGAGTTGAAGTCGCGAGGACGGATTTTCAATTGCCGTCAGATTGGCGCGTCGATCGACGCAAGCACTTGTGCGTCGATCAACGGAAGATGTTAAGTCACGAAGGAACATGATTTTTCCTATTCTGAAGATTTCCTTTTTATCCCAGAAGTTCCAGAAGTTAACAAAAAAAGCCCAGCCCGAATCCTAACCTATAAATACCTAGTTTTCTTTTAGTTTTCATTAAGCTTTCTTTTATTCAAAGACCTGGAGATTCAGAGAGATTTTGAGAGTTAGGGAGACAAGTTTTCAGACCATTCAGATTGCTTCGAACCCTTCTGTATCTCTTTCTCTATCTTTATTTAATGCAATATTATTCAGTTATCATGTTATTCTTTTCCATGTCTGAGTAGTTTGCTTGTTAGGTTTAGGGTTTTTCAAAGGAATTAAGATGAATTGTTAGAATTGAATTCATGTTAGGATTATCTATTAGTTCTTCATCTAGATTGCAATAACCCTGATTTAGGATTGATCACCCTTAATTAGATATCTTAGGCTAATTAATTAGAAGCGGAAGCATCAATTGATAACCTGACCATAATCTTAGATGAGCAAAATCACCTATTCTCAAAGGAATTTGGTTTAGGGATACTGTGAACAATTGAAACCCAAACTTTAATGCCTGCACAAATTGATTGACTTTACAAAGGAATTTGGATTTCTAGGGTTTATGCATAGATAATTAATTCAACGGAAGTCGTTTAATTTTACATTAGAGTTTCAAGTTCGAGAACGAATCTTCATTAAAATCCTTACAGTTTCTTAATTCTGCAATTTATCTATTCCTGCGAATTTCCCGAAAGCCTAGCTCTTTGTCTAATTGAAGTTTAAATCACAATTCACTTTTAAGTTTATTTACATTGTTTTTCTTCATTCATATATTCTTACTTAGCTTAATTCGAAGTCAAAATTCCATCGTGTGATTGCGATTCCCAGTGATTCGACCCCTAAGTACTGCAATTGATCTCTTAATTTTGAGAGAGTAACTCATGGTAAATTTGAGCATATCAAATTTTGGCGCGTTGCCGGGGAGTCAAAATTACCCATAGGATTTTGATTCTAGAATTTTGACTAAGTATTCTTTTTATTTTTGATTTCGTTTCTTTTGTTTTTGGTGTTTCAGGTTTATGCCTTCTCGCAGAACCAGAAGCAACAAAGATCAAAGGTTAGCAGATTTTGTTCCAGAGTTAGGTGTTTTGGAACGAGAAAACAGACGACAAGCAAAGCAAGGTAAGATGGTTAATCGTGCTTTGGTAGTTGTTCCAAACGCTCAGGGAGAGTTGTTCGATAGAGATGGTAATCGGTGCAATGATCTGGGAGACCGGATTGATGAAGCTGGTAATGTCATCGAGGTTGACGATCCGGTTGCAGTAGAGCGTGCTGAGCTAGATCGTCAAAGGGCTGAGTTTGAGCACCAGCACGCTGAGTTCGAGCGTCTGGCTCGAGCGAATCGCAGACCTCAGGAGGTTGTAGTTGACCAACGCACTTTGGGAGACTATTACCGCCCTGAAGAACGCTACGCCAACAGGGCAGCGATTCGACCTCCCAGGTTTCAATGGAGGGATTTTGAGTTGAAGCCAGCTTACTTCTCTCTAGTAGCTCAACACCAGTTCCATGGGCACCCATCAGAGCACCCCATGGATCATCTTGAGATGTTCGAGGATCTTGCGTCGAGTATTAAGGCTAACGACGTATCTGAAGACTACATTATGTTTAAGCTCTTCCCATTTTCTCTTACTGGAGAGGCAGCCTCTTGGCTGAAGCAGTTGGAGCCAGGCTCACTGACTACTTGGAGAGATACCAGGAATGCATTCCTGAGTCACTTCTACGATGAGTCGCGTTCAGAGGATCTACGAGCTAAGATCTCCACGTTCATTCATAATCTGACAGAATCTTTCAAGGCTGCGTGGGAAAGATTCAAGGGATATCAGAGAGACTGTCCTCATCACGGGTTTACAGAGGTTCAGCTGCTGGGTATTTTCTACAGGGGAATGGATTGGAGGCATCAGATGACTTTAGATGCTTCGAGTAATGGGAATTTCAAAACCAGGGTTCCCGCTGACTGCCTTGAGCTCATCAAGAACGTATCAACCAGCAACAGTACAAAGAAGATCGAGGAGGAAAGGAGAAGAGAAGCTGGTCAATCAGGTGGAGCTGAAATAGCTGAAGTAAAAGCTAAGATAGATTCCAGTCACCATCATCTGGTAAACAAAAAGTCAGTACATTTTGCACAGGAAGTTAACACTTTCTATCAGGATGAAGACAGAGAGCAGGAGGATGTTAATTACATCAACCAGAATGGCTACCAGAGTCAGCGTTATGGGAATCAATCAGAGAACAAGGGGTACAGCAGTTACAATCAGAAGAGATCGTTCTCAGGAACTCCAGGTTCTCCAAGCTATGCTCAGAAGTCGAATTTTCAGAAACCATTTGGCAGCAACAACAACCAAAGGACTTATGGATCTTCGTCATACCAGCCAATTCCCCCTAAATCTTCAGAAAATGACGTAAAGGGTATGTTCGAACAGCTTCTTGAGGGGCAGCAAACACTAACAGTAAATCTCAATGGGAAGATTGACGGGCTCTACACTGATCTAAATGGAAAGATAGAAGCCCTCAATATTCACATGAAGAAATTGGACACTCAGGTAGCTCAAACTGATGAAAGTGTGAGGAGACAAGAAGGTTATCTTCCAGGGAAGACATATATGAACCCAAAGCACTTCTCCAATTCTATCACATTGAAGGATGAAGAATTGGTAATTCCAGTTATTGAGAAGTGTAAGGATGAGGATTTGCTCTTGGTTCATGAAGAAAACGTGAATTTTGAGGTTGCAGACCCCAGCGTCGATCGACGCAAAGAATCTTGCAACGATCGATGCGCCAATCTGACGGCAATCGAAAAAGACGTAACGTCGATCGACGCCAAGGCTGTGCAACGATCGACGCTAGGTGAAAACAGACAGAATTTGTGTTCTGCCATTAGCGAAGCCAAAGAACAGTCTGCAATCAGCCATGAATGAGTCTACAAGCCCAAAGATTCCGTATCCAAGGAGCTCATATCCTTTACCTATCAAACATGGCAGTGACAAAGTACCTGAAGAGAAAGGGAAACAAGCTCCAACGTCATTGAGGAAGATACCAAAGTTGTTGAATCTGGGGATGTTTGTGATTCCGTGTTCAATCAATGGTGTATAATTGAAGGATTCTCTGTGTGACACATGAGCTAATGTGAATGTTATGTGTGAGGCTGTTGCAAAGAAGCTAGGAATTTTGGAGTTACAACCTTCAAGGACTTATATCGAGCTCATAGATAGATCGTGTACAATTTCTAAAGGTTTCATTCCTGACGTGTTGATTCAAATAGGAGATTGTCTTGTTCCTACGGACTTGTACATCATTGAGAGAAAGGATAATATCTGTAAACCATTGGTTCTTGGTGCACAGCTCCTTGCAACAGTGGGAGTAATGGTGAATTTTCCTAATAAGCGAATCTCCTTCTCGAACATCAACAAGAATGTCTTTTATCCTTCAGTTCTTGTCACATCAGCTTCTTGTATGAGTGTCAATGTTGGAGATACGCTGGGTTTTGAAGATGAGACAAAGAAGGTTCAGAAAGTCTTGAAGTTGGCTCCTTCCACTGCACATCATGAAGCCAACAATCCTGCGAGTTCCAAGTGCATCCCCAAGGTTAAGCGCAGAAAGTCCTCAAAACCATTCTCCAATTTCAAAATTGTCATTCCTTTAGAGTTGAGGGAGAAATGAGAGGTTTTTATCCAAGAGATGGTGAGCAATAGTATGAAGCTCTTTCCAGGTATTGTGCCTTGCAAGTCTGGGGGAGTGCACTTCAGAGATCCACCTCCAACCTAATCCCCGACATAGTCAAGCTAATGACTGAAAACAAGCGCTTGGTGGGAGGCAACCTACCTGTGAGTCTTTTTCTTTCTCTTTTATTTTCTTTTTATTGAGTCAGTTTGTTTTTAAAATTCAAAATTGTGAACTTGATTGGATGCTATGATGTTGGTGCTTTTCATCGTTTCTGTTTTAAGTACTTTAAACAGGTACTAACCACTGAATGACGTGACTAGATGAAACTCCAAAGCCAGAAAACCAGAAAGCCACGATCGTTTTTCAGACAAGAGGGTCGATCGACGGTACGCCTTGTGCGTCGATCGATGGTACGCCTTGTGCGTCGATCGACGGGCACTTCAGAGGTCCGATTCTTTTTCACAATTTCTAACTTTTATTTTTCTTTTCTTTCACCAATTTCAGGCTTAATTAACACTATGGACAGTGTTGTTTAAGTCTGGGGGAGGTAGTTGCTAACATTGTTTTCTATTTTGGAGTCAAAAAGTCGTTTTATTGAGTCAAAACTTGTAGGGGATAATGACCTTTCTTAGGAACAGACGCTCAGTTTTTGCGATTTTTAGTTGTTGCGACAAAGCCTTTGGATGGAGCGAATTCGAAAACAGATGAGAGTACAGGTTCCCCTCTTATCGCGGTTTGCAAAACGAAGTAGATCAAACTCCAGACTAGTACACTTGATCTCCATCTCGCTATATTCTCTTTGATGATATCACGACAGTAATCGATCCAACATTCAGGACTCCTTATTCTCTTTACCACTCTTTGTTGATCCTGAATGGCCAGCTCATTTTTAGTTGGTACCCAACCCCTAACCTTAACCTTTTGTTCAAGCCTCATGCGATCTCTTTCCCTTAGTTTTATGTGCAGGCATGTGTATAAACTCCGGAGAGAAAGAGGTCCGGCGTAGTTTTTCATTCACAAAATTGCACAGGATGAGGATTTGGTTGGAGTACTTGAAAGAGAGCAGCAATGCTAAGCATTCCTTGGGATTTTACGCACTATAATGGTAATTTTCGAGACTAACATCTTTGTAAGATCATTTCCCCCCTTAGAGTCTTGAAAAAAAAAAAAAAAAATATTATTTCGAAAATAAAGTAAGGAAAAGGGGAATGATCATTTTTATAAGTCTCTAGCTTCTACAAAAGTCCCAAGGAATGGAGAAGATGGATGTGGATAGTGGAACATGTTATTTTTATACTTTATGATGGTGTTTGGTTCCTGATTTCGTTTAGGAGAAGGGAGTGCAATGTGAATGAGAAACTGTGGGCATCAACTGGACCCGTCTCTCTCTTGTGATTATGCATAATGTCTGCATCCACCAAATAAAATCCGGTAACCCTAAACACTTTAGCTCCACTTAAACACAAAAGCCTTTAACATCACACATAGCCCTTTTACTTGGTTGATATCATTGGAGAGAATTCCATCGTCACTTCGATCAAGTGTGCGACAGTTAGGAGGATGAGAAACTGATGGGTTTGCAGGTTAAGATTTGAGGCCCAACCTATGATGGTTGAGATTCGTGACCGCCAAAGGTACTTTGTTTATATGCAGCGAAGGAGTCAAAGAAGCGAAAGCAATGTTCCAAAGGATAAGTGAGTTCCTGTGATTTTCAAACCACGACTTCATTCTTAGTCTCTACTTTGCTTGAGGGCAAGCAAAAGCTAAGTCTGGAGGAGTTGATATATCATGGTTTTTACCATCTTTTGGCCATGATTTAACCCGGTTTTATCGAGTCTTTTCGGTATTTTTCTAGTGTTTTAGAGTATTTGCAGGTTTGTGTATTATGGAGCTTAATTGATGATTATGGAGCATTTTGGAGCATCAAGGAAAGAAGAGCTGAAGTCGCGAGGACGGATTTTCAATTGCCGTCAGATTGGCGCGTCGATCGACGCAAGCACTTGTACGTCGATCGACGGAAGATGTTAAGTCACGAAGGAACATGATTTTTTCTATTCTGAAGATTTCCTTTTTATCCCAGAAGTTCCAGAAGTTAACAAAAAAAGCTCAGCCCAAATTCTAACCTATAAATACCTAGTTTTCTTTTAGTTTTCATTAAGCTTTCTTTTATTCAAAGACCTGGAGATTCAGAGAGATTTTGAGAGTTAGGGAGACAAGTTTTCAGACCATTCAGATTGCTTCGAACCCTTCTGTATCTCTTTCTCTATCTTTATTTAATGCAGTATTATTCAGTTATCATGTTATTCTTTTCCATGTCTGAATAGTTTGCTTGTTAGGTTTAGGGTTTTTCAAAGGAATTAAGATGAATTGTTAGAATTGAATTCATGTTAGGATTATCTATTGGTTCTTCATCTAGATTGCAATAACCCTGATTTAGGATTGATCACCCTTAATTAGATATCTTAGGTTAATTAATTAGAAGCGGAAGCATCAATTGATAACCTGACCATAATCTTAGATGAGCAAAATCACCTATTCTCAAAGGAATTTGGTTTAGGGATTCAAAGGAATTCAAGTTCGAGAACGAATCTTCATTAAAATCCTTACAGTTTCTTAATTCTGCAATTTATCTATTCCTGCGAATTTCCCGAAAGCCTAGCTCTTTGTCTAATTGAAGTTTAAATCACAATTCACTTTTAAGTTTATTTACATTGTTTTTCTTCATTCATATATTCTTGCTTAGCTTAATTCGAAGTCAAAATTCCATCGTGTGATTGCGATTCCCAGTGATTCGACCCCTAAGTACTGCAATTGATCTATTAATTTGAGAGAGTAACTCAGGGTAAATTTGAGCATATCACCTGGCCCAAATCCTTCATTTTAAACTCTCTATTTAGGCTTTCCTTAACCTCTTCGATCACAGATTTGTTTCCTGAAGCAATGAGCATATCATCTACCTAAAGGAGTAGATAGATAGCTTTTCAGTCTGTGTATCTCTCATGTAGACACATGAGTCCTTACTGTTTCTGTTAAACCCTTGTTTCATCATGAAACTATCGAACCTTAGATTCCACTGCCTAGGAGACTGCTTCAATCCATACAAACTCTTCTTAAGTAGACAAACCTTATTCTCATCACCCTTTTTGATGAAACCCTCTGGTTGATCCATTAGAATCCTCTCCTCTAGATCACCATGTAGAAATGCCGTCTTTACATCCATCTGCTCTAGCTCATAGTCCAAGTTAACAACTATAGATAGCATAATCCTTATAGAAGTGTGCTTGACTACTGGAGAGAAGATCTCATTATAGTCTATGCCTTCCTTCTGGGAATAACCCTTAGCAACCAATCAAGCCTTATGCCTCTATTTCTCAACGCCTGGAATACCTGGTTTCAACTTGAAGATCCATCTGCAGCCTACTGTTTTCTGACCTTTAGGCCTCTCGATTAGAACCCAAGTACCATTTCGAATTAAAGAATCCATCTCTTCCTTTGAAGCACTATCCCATAGCTTCCTATCTACACAGCTCATAGCTTCCCTGTAGCTTTTAGGCTCCTAATCCTCCATATCCTCAGCAACTGATAACGCATAAGCAACATAGTCACCATCCTCATATCTAGCTGGCTTTTTAGCCTTCTTTCTCCGTAGCCTATCTCTGGCAAGAATAGAGCTGCTTGATCCTGGTTCATAGTCGTCCTCTGAACCCTCATCACTTGGTACATAGTCTGAGCCGTGATCTGAATCTTCATCAAACTGATTACCTTCTGACTCATCTTCTGAATCTTCAACCCTTAGAACCTTACTTGACCTGTATGAATCATCATCTGATCATGAACTGTCAGACCTTTCTGTATCATGAACACTTTATAAACCACTAGAAGCTCCACCTGAATCTGATACATCCTCTGTATCTGATACATCCGCTGTATATGAGGTAGATGAACCTCGACCCTTTATGAGTTTATCACTGAATGTTACCTTCTTAGTATTTTTATCCTTAGGTACTGATTTAGAGTTTGCAACCTCTGCATCAGTAGCTGTTGGATTATCAATGACTTCCTTGTAGACCTTAACCTCTGCATCAGTAGCTGTTGGATTATCAATGACTTCCTTGTAGACCTTAACCTCTGCATCAGTAGCTGTTGGATTATCAATGACTTCCTTGTAGACCTTAACCTCGTTAAACACAACATTCTGACTAGTAACTGTCTTACCTTCTTCAGTGAGCCAAACCCTGTAGCCTTTAGTTCCATAGAGATAACCTAGAAACACTCCTTTCAAAGACCTGGGACTTATCTTGTCTTGTACAAAGTGTACTAACACTGAGCAACCAAATCTTCTCAGATTTGACAAGTCGGGCTTTGATCATGTCCATAGTTCCTTCGCTAGCTTGAAATCGATAGATGAGCTTGGAGACATGTTGATCAAGTATACAGCCGTAGATGTAGCCTCTGACCAAAACTCTTTACCCATTCATGTTTCTACTAGCATGCTTCTAACCTTATCCATGATGGTTATGTTCATCCTCTCCGCTACTTCATTCTGTTGCGGAGTGTAAGTACATGTAGTGTGCCTCTTAATACCTGAGTCTCTACACAAGTTGTCGAACTTGTTGTTACAAAAATTTAACCCGTTGTCTGTTCTTAGGCACTTGATGCGTTTACCAGTCTGATTCTCAACGGCTGTCTTCCAGTCCTTGAACTTGTCAAACGCTTCATCCTTGGTTCTGAGGAAAAACACCCATGTTTCTTTTGAGTAATCATCTATGAAGCTGATGAAATACTTGCAACTAGTGAGACTCTTTGGGTTTGATGGAGAGCCCCATAAATCCAAGTGGACATACTCTAGAATGTCCTTTGTAGTGTGCTTGGCAACTGGAAAACTCTGTTTGGTGGACTTGCCCAATGCACAACTATCACAGAAGCAAAGTTTCTCAATCTTAACTTTATTCAAGTAACCATTCCTCGCTAGTATACTCATCTGTTTCGGACTCATATGCCCTAGTCTTGAATGCCATAAGTCTGCATCATTCTTGTCTGGCTGAATTGCATTAACTTCTCCATTTACCACTGTTGCTTGCAAGTAGTACAAACCATTGCTCCATTTAGTTGTGAACACCTTTTTGTTATATTTGTAGTAGTGTTGCATACCATCTCCACCTTCGTACTTGACTCCATTTTTATCTAGCATTCCAACTGATATTAGACTTTTATCGAAGTCTGGCATGTAGTTTACTTCACTTAGAATTACTATTGAATCGTCTGGATTTACCATCTTGATCTTCCCAAGACCTTTTACCTGACTTATAGTTTTATTTGCCATTCTAACCTTGGCTTCTTCAAACTCTGTCAGGTCAAACAGAAGACTCTTATCAGGTGTCATATGGAAAGTGCATCATGAGTCTAATATCCATTCTCCAGATGATGCTACGGTGCACATAGTTAGCACCATTGGATCTTTCACTTCAATCACCACATTTGCAGAATCATCAGGTTTTTTCTTACCCTTATCTGGACATTCTCTCTTCCAATGTCCTTCTTTTCCGCAAATGAAGCAAGCACCTTTGTTTGCTTTATTGTTGTTGTTGTACTTAGGCCTTGAGTTGGATCTTCCCCTACTCTTGGACCTTCCTCTGTAGTTGTTGTTACCTCTCTTATCTGTTCTGCCTCTTGAACCAACATACAAACTGTCTGCATTACCTCTGTGAAGCTTACCCTTCTGCTTTAACTCCATCTCTTTGTCATAAGCAGCACTTGTAACTTCACTAACTGTAATGGTTTCTTTTCATGTTCCATATTTCAAGGCATGGACTAGTGGCTCAAAAGCAGGAGGAAGACTAGAGAGAAGTTGTATAGCTTGGTCTTCCTCTGAGATTTCAACCTTTAAGCTGGCCAAATCAGCAATTAACTTCAAAAAACGTATCAACATTGTCCTCAATAGATTTGCTTTCCTCCATTCTAAAACTTACAAATCTTTGCTTGAGATATATCCTATTAGGTAATGACTTGGTCTGGTGTTCCTTTTCCAGAGCCTTCCACATTCCAAGAGCAATGGTTTCCTTCATTACCTTTCTCAAAATTCGATCACTTAAACATGTAGCAATTAAATTCCTTGTCCTTAGATCCTTTTCAGCTTTCTTAGGATCAACCTTCATTTCTTGAACAGAAACATGTGTCTCACATTCCTTTAATACCGCTTTTGTAGTAAGTGTTGTCCAATCTTCACTCAGAACTGACAACAAACCTTGAATCTCCAGCTGACCCAACAACTTGAACTTCCAAAGTCCAAAATCTCCACTTCCATCAAACTTTTCCATCTCAAATCTACATGGTGTAGGATCCATTGCTTAGTGACTTTGTGTTTATTGTACCTGCAGGTTAAAACGCACACACTTGAGCAACAACTGAATCTTATACACGAAACTTGCAAGGATTCACAAAGTTTCAAATAGAAACCTCTTGAGGTATTCTTCTTGCCTCTGATCTTGTTTCTAAGCTCGTACTTTGACCTGATCCTTGTTTGATTTCCTTTGGTTTGATGAAACAATCTTTCTTGCGCAAGATTTGGCCTTTGACAATCAACCGATTTGATTATCTCCAAAATTTGCACCCTGACTTCTTTTCTTCTCACCTCTGTAACTCGATTGTTACAGATTTCTCCTTCGATGCGATCACAAACAGCTCCGATTACCAGAAATCTTCTTTCCGGTAACTCCGATCTCTTTCTCTAGCCTTAGATATCGCCGGGCCAAACTTGGACTCTCTGATACCACTTGTTGAGATATCTTGCTGCAGAAGCACTGATCTTTGGCTAACCCTAACTTGCTCTAACTTGTGTTTGATGCAAAAACTTAACGAGTTCCTACCAACGCGGTGGTACTTCTCGTGGGATGCAGTTATCCCAAACTCCACTAGAAAGAGAAACAAGAGTACACACACCTTTAAAGGTGGTTAGGTCTAGGGTTTACAAGAGAGAGAAAATATATAGAGAGATTAGAGAAGAAGAAGCTTAGAGAAAACAATGTGTAAACTCTAAGCAAAAACTAGAAGAAACTTATAATTGTTATGATTAGATACTAAGGGGTCTTCCTCCTTATATAGCTTCTAGTTTCTTTTCTTCTTCTTCTTCCTTTTTCTTTTTGTAAAAGGAAATCTATTTTTACCAAAACAGATTTAGAATAGGCTTAAACCAATATTATCAAAGTCCAATCTTCTCTTTCTTCTCTTATTGGGCCAAACATATATGACATAATTGTCTCTTATCCGATATTCACTGTTTCAAATTCCAATTCCACTAAAATGGAATGATTTAAAGCACATTTGAGTTAATTCAAAGTCAAGAGGCCTAGAAAGGTTATATTTAAAATTCAACAATCAATATATCAAATTAACACAAGAGATGATCAAGCCGTTGATATATTCCGTATGAAAACCTAAAGGATGCTATTTAGAGACCCTAAGGTGAAAAAGATGAGGCCCAGATGAGGCCCATAAGGGAGGAAGAAGCCCTTGCAAAGAACCCTAAAGAAGAATGAGTGAGGGTTTAGAATTTGCAATTGAAGCTCGGCTGTGACGACCATGTCCTTGAGATCCCGCGCGTCGTCCTGGGCCCGTCTTCTTCTACTCCGCCGGAACCCCGGATCCTCATTTTGCCGTCAAATCTACACTCTGGAGGCCTCAGCAGTTCCCTCCCCATGGATCGCATTGCAGAGGCACCGTTTCTCCGCCAGCACCATTTCACCCGAGAGAGTAGTGCGCGATCTTCTAGCGGAGGTGGAGAAGGAGAAGCAGCGTGAGAGAGAGGAAAGGCAAAGACAGGGACTCGATTGCAAAGACATCGACGACGAAGACCAAGAGGACTACCTGGGGATTGAGCCATTTATCGACATGCTTAAGAAGCAGAACCTCAAGGATGATGGTGAATTAAACAGGCGCGAGGAGTCCTCCGATTCCGACAGTGAGCTGGACGAGGTTGATTGGGATGAAGAAAGAAAGAAGCAAGACATCTTCAGTAACAAGTTCCAGAGGCATAAGGAGCTTCTCCACACCCTTTGTAACTCAGAGACACTCGATGAGGCCTTCAGCTCGATGACCAAATTAGACAAATTTGAGGACAAGCATTTCAAACTTCGACCTGAATACAGGGTTATCGGTGAGCTCATGAACCGCTTGAAACTTGCTCAAGGTAAAGATCAGTTTCTTCTCCAGCATAAGCTTAACAGAGCCATGCGATTGGTTGAGTGGAAAGAGGCTTTTGACCCTAACAACCCAGCCAATTATGGAGTCATCGAACGTGACAATGTCCAAGCTGGAGAAGAAAGAGAAGAGCGTCTTCTACTTGATGCCTCTAAGGACGACAATGATGATGACCATGACGAGTTTGATGACATGAAAGAAAGGGATGATATTCTCTTAGAGAAGCTCAATGCAATCGACCACAATCTTGAACTTAAGCTTTCTGAGCTTGATCATACTTTCGGCAAGAAGGGCAAGCGCTTGGAAGAGGAGATTAGAGATTTGGCTGAAGACAGAAATGCTTTGACAGAGAAGAAAAGACAACCCTTATACAGAAAAGTGAGTGCATTCTCCATTTATTCACATCTCCCAGTTTTGCAACTAAATAACAAAATCACATTCATACAGTCGAATTAGTTGACATAGGTTTGGGATGATCTATGTTACATGAGCTAGAGGTACGGTGAACAAATTTGCTTCCTATCATTTGGGATACATAAAGCAGGCATAACATGTCGGATGATTTTCAAGCTTGCTAAGCAATAGCATTTTTTTTTTTTTTTTTTTTGTGAAAACCAATCTAGCTGTAACCTCTACAGCTTGGTGTTGCTATAAAATGCCTTATGTGCTAGTACAATGCGGCATATCTAAGTTGAAAGATGGTTGCATTTCTCCGTGCTTCTATCTGAATTGTCTAGTAAGTTCAACTATACATTCTATTAGATTATAAGTTTATAACAAAATTTAGGTAGTATGTGATGTTTTCAAATACATATGAGTATCTAAGAAGGACAATGGTCAAACCGCTTATTTATTTTACAAGGTAAGCTTCATAATACATTTGTTTGGTATATTGTGAAGTATTCTTTTCTTGGACCCTGGTGGACATTGGCATACATCTTTTCTATCTGTCTCTTACTGAAATTATTATTAGCACAGTGTCTGTTATTCTTAATGCTTATCAGGTTATTCTTAATTTTTGCAGTGTTATGATGTGCATGTGATAGATGTAAAAAAAGTTGCTAAGGTCACAAAGGTATAGTTGTCTGACATTTCTCGCTTTTGTATCTTTTAATTTAATCGCTCGGCTATAAAAAGAGAGACTTGAATAGGGTGGCAGGGTTGAAAGGTACACTGCATTGATGGTTTGCGGGAACTATGAAGGTATCATTGGGTATGCAAAAGCAAAAGCTGAGACTGGCCAGTCTGCAATGCAGAAGGTAATCTCGAGTTACCATTTGTCATCTATGATTGATGGAAGAGACAAATATGTGATTTATGACAGGATGCTGTTGTAGCACAGATAGTCTAGTTGTTCTGATACAATGGGAAGCTAATTTGATTTGTTTGTACTGCTAAGTGCTAAGCCTTGAAGATGTGAGATGTCCTAAAAGCTTCATTTTTCTAGGTCAACTCAAATTTATAATTACGACTACCTTAGTTACACCTAAATTCATCTTTTATTGGCCTAGAAATCTTAAACAACAGTGTATTTGGTCAGGATGAGAGTATACGTATGCCTGTTCTTTTGTGCATACATGTCTTTAATTCAGCCACGTTGAAGCCCTTCTCCAAAGAAGGATACCAATGTAAAGCTTACGTTCAACATTGGGTTGGTTGACGAGACTCTTTGGTATTGGTTTGGGATGGATGTCTTTATTTCTATAGCAATGATTCTTGAGCTGGTCAAAGAACATAAAATGTAAAACATGTGGTATTCTAGTCTTGATTTGTTATAATGCCTTTTTACATCTTTCTATATCCCGGCTTCAGTTAGTTCTCATGGTTTCATTTTTAACAACTGCAAAACAGGCATATGAGAAATGTTTTCAGAATCTTCATTACGTAGAGCGTCATGAGGAGCATACCATTGCTCACTCAGTACAGACTTCTTACAAGAAAACCAAGGTATTTATTTGAGTTCCTTGATGGTTGTATGATCTATTCACGCCACTTATCTGTATATATATGTTCTTTATAAACTAGTTATATCTATGGCCTGCACCAACAACAACGGGGATGAAAGCCGGGAGAGTTGTCAAAACAATCTTGCTCCTAGCAGGGTTTAAGAACATCAAATCAAAGGTGCATTTTTTACTTCAACACTGATTCCTGAGTTCAGATTTGGTAATCATTAAGTATGGTGTTGTGGTCCAAATTCTTCAGGTGATTGGTTCAAGGAATTCATACAACACTGTTAAGGCAGTTTTGAAAGCCTTGAATGCGGTGAGTGGTCTGAGGCTAAGCTCATGACAGAAAAAAAAAATCAATAAAAGGGGATTTTAGTTGAAACCTTATAATCTGAAGAAATCTCATTTCTTTTTTTTTGTCAGGTGGAAACGCCAAAGGATGTTCAAGAGAAGTTTGGACGGACAGTTGTCGAGAAATATCTGCTGTGAGAGCTGCTTCATGCCTTTGGTATGAATTGTTGAGTTTTGGATTAAGAGCTATGTTTCGATTTAGATTAGTAATTTGTTTCTTCACTACAATAGAATTAAATCCTTTTATGGTGTTGGTGAAGAATACATTTGTTAAAAATACAATTGCCCTTGCACCAATTCTACTAGTTTTGGTTCTGGTTCTGGTTCTGTTACCTTCTTAGAAACCTTATTCAAGTTGGCTGTATTGTTACTAAAAAGTTCTAAAGTCCCTTTGCATCCACTGAAATCCTAAAACCCCAAAACTTCTTCTAACATATGAAGACAGTAAAATGTGTTCTCTTTTTCATTTCAGTTGGTCTTCTTTCATGTGTTAGTTACGGTATGAAATGATAGTTTTTATGAAATGTAAACGTGAATAACTGTTGGTGGATCATAGTGTTTTCTCACAATCTTAAAATTAAACTTATTTTTCTCCACGGAATGAAAAATAAACGTCTTTTTCCCCTATAATAGATGTTAAACTCCATATCCACCCAAATCAAACTAATTTTGGTTTGTTGTTGACCAATACAATTGTAACTAATTAAAAATAAAACAAAACCAATACTAAACCGAGCAAACGATCCAATTACATCTAATTAACCGAATTATGACCCGATTAAAATTAATACCCACCCATTTTTACTCAAAACTAAAAACTCCAAATCTGAAAAGTTCCATTCTTCTTCCTCCTTTGCTTGTTACTCCGATAACCCATCGATTCATTGATCCATCGATTCTCTCAAGCAAGTAACCAACACGAGCAAGAAATTCTATCATATGATTTATTGATCCGAAATTCAACACAACACAATTACGATTATGTGAAATTCACTTGAAGAATTAGTAAAGACGATTCACAAATCGGAAACGCAATTCAATAATTGAAACGAACAATAAAATCTCGTTTGACCATAAGAAAAATAAACCCAAGAACAAACGAGATTTGATCAGTCGTATACATACGAATTAAATTCCGGTAACGATTCTGGTAAGTTTCTCTTGAATGAAATTGAGATCTAAATTTGAAGAAGAAGGAGAGTTAGAGAGAGAGAATGGCGGTCTTTGCTACATGAATGAAATTGAGATCTAAATTTCAAAGTCTTCTTCCCATTTTCAATCGTTAATTCTGAGGTTCATGGCATAATTATGACAACCAATCAAATATAAAGTGGACAATTTTCCCAGAAAATAAAAAATCGAGGAATCCCATGGATACCAAAACAACAACTAAAACAACGAAAATCTAGGGATCACATGATTCACTTTTGGTTATATAAGCTTAGTTTTGTTTTCCCTTCTAATTCTCTGTCAAAATTTTAAAGATGTTCAAACTGCAAACGAATCATTAATGTTCAAAGCCATAGACTACATTATAATCATTAATCATAAACTTTCATTGTAATTCTCAAGCACAACTTCATGAATCGTCACTACTATTCTATTATGAATATAATATTTGAGAGAAAATACCAAATACAATCACAAAACAAACAAAATCAGAAAATTTTGTAAACCCAAAACATACGTAACCTTAAAAATTAAAAAACTATAGAAACTTTGATTAGTATAATAGAACACTTCACACTCAAATCTAACTCCAACAACAACAGAAAATCAACAAAAAAATATAATTTCAACGACATTTTGGAACAAAATCTGAAAATCAAAACATTGAAAATTGGAAGAGAGCATTCAAAGAAAACTGGGAGAGAATATACAATCCATAAGAACTCCATGAATCATGTTTAGATCCAAGTTTTATGAGCAAATCGAACTAATTGAACTAAACCCTAGAAATCAAATTGGGTTGAATTTCGAAACTAAAACAAGAGGAGAGATGAGTAAACATACCGGAACCAAATCTCTTTCTTCTCCGGAGAAGACGGCGGCGAAGACGGTGGCGAAGACGGCGGCTTCACTGAATCGAGAGAGAGAGAGAGAAGAGAATGAGTGAGACTGCTTATACATTGAAAACGAAATCACAACAAGAAGAGAGATGAGTAAACTTACCGGAACGAAATCACTCCGGCGAGTACTCCGGCGAATCCAAGAGAGAGAGAGGATCGTAGATCAATTTTTTTTTTTCTGTTTCAGTTTCTGATTTTTTTTTTTTAATTAGTTTATTACCTCTTAAAAATAGAGATATTTTAGTCATTTTCTTCTTTAAAAAATGGTATGATTGAAACATTTCAAATTGAGTTGTAGATGAGAAAAAAAAACTTATTTAAGTGGTATATTTGGGAATTGCCCAAAAAAAAACTTGATATGGTGGTATAGGAGGAAATTTCTCAAACATAAATCCAAGCCTGTCCAACATCGTCAGAAGTACACATGACAAGCGTTCTACCATCGATGTAGTAGCGTGTCCGAACGGGAAATCCCGTGTTTACTATACCCGGGATGTTAGAGATTGATACAAATTTAACCGGACCATATCTTCCCCATCCCCATCATCAATCTTGTTCTTGGTCACCCAAATCTCAATCGTCTTTGTTTCAATGCATTGCTCTAACAAAGAAAACCGATCTCCCCTAAAAACTGCAAGGATAGGATAAACTACAAGATACTTCTTCTTACTTGGTAGATAACAAAAGACCTTCATTCGCTCCCATGAAAAATCTAAGCTTAGAATGACACACTTTTTAAGCTCTTCAGAAAAAGCAACCGAGTACAAAGTTCCATTCAAGGATACATTATTTATCGCAACATTATTACCCTAATGAACACCATCGAATTCAATATCAAAGTCTTCCCAAGCATTGGATGTAAAGTTGTAAAATATCCACTCACTTTCTTTAGACGCAAGGATCTCGTAGCCATCGTCGTATCCTACACCAAGGAAATTCATTCTACCTTCTTTTGAATAGGGCTCAATCCATCTACTTTGTCTCAACCATGGGTTCCAAATAGCGGAACTATTACAGAGAAAAACTTGGATTTGGTCGCAAAGATGAATTGAGGACGGGCACGAGCCAAGTGGTTGTGGATGAATCTCTTGTCGTTGAAAAGAGTGTTCCATCGTTTACAAACGATTCTGAAGTGAGCGAGAGATAATGGTGGAAGACGAAACAATATCTCTTCCTCCAACTCCGGTGGCAACTTCTCTTGCGCCATTAACTTAAGTGTTTCAAACCTAACTTTTGTGCAGCCTAAATGAAATTGAGAGATCATAGTAACAAATATATATAATTCGATTTGAGCAGAATGGAAATAGGGTTAGGTTTTGAGGTCGTCTTCTCTACAGAAACGACATGAAGTCCTATACTGTTGAATCTGAATAGCCAGTAGTTTGTACCCCATTTCTTTTACTTTAAACGGCTTACATTCAACTCAAACATAAAACTCGGAGGAAACTCCAAACAAATAGAAAACCTAAGGACCAAAACGCTAAAGGTATAATACATGATCATGAGTACTAATGAGACTCTAACCTCTTCAGTAGAAGGGAAATAACACCCCAATTGAATCCCCGGTACTGAAGCCACCGTATAACTCTAGCTTTCCGATTTTCTATAGGCAAGTCTTTCCCTTGGAGCCACCGCTTTGACGCCTGAACATAAAGCTGATCCACCGCTTCTTTGGACAGCCCGTGCCTCGGTTCTGCTTCTTCATCTTCTTCCTTGCATTGACCTTTCTCAAAAACCAGCTTTATAGCAGCGTCTAAGTCTTTGTTGCTTATGCCTTTCTTGAACAATGCCTGATACACAAGCGAAAATAACCACTTTACTTAAGTAGTGAAAGATGTGAATGGCAAATCAATTTTCTTGGAACTATTGGCACCAAAGGGAAAGCAAAAGCATTACTTGCTTAAGGAAGACCATCTAGATCGAGAGAATGACTCCGCGTACATGCTATCATTGATGAAACATCTGAAAAAACAAACAAGAATTCGAGATAGACACTTTTTTTCTCACTCAAGTGTTTATCAGTTAAGTGAATCCCATTACTACAAAAGCATCCTAGACCTTTATGTATCGAGGAAAACAAGCATGTGGTGAATATGGATGGATCCTACTTACGAGGAAGCTTACCGATGCTGAAAATCATTGATCACTCTGTCAACGTCTCAACGATTTCAAGTGCTAGATTTTGTTCTGTACTAATTTTTGACTTTTGCAGTTTGCATCATCACGTTTGCGGAGTTCTTTTTATAATCTCGAGGACGGTGTAGGTATGTGCAAACAAAGGAATAAGGGCTGCTAACTAAGAGTTTGCAATTTTAGGTATACCAAATTGGATGTTGGGTTAAATGATGGTATGTTAGCAGATATAATATCTTCATGAGCTATATGTACATACAAAAACTGATGAATAAAATTTAGACAAAATGTCTACATTAACACATCTTAATTTTATTGGAATGTTGTATTACGAGTATGCTATAGAGAATTTTGAAACCAATTTAGGCTAAAAAGAAGACAAAAACGTAAAATGTAACAACATATGGGAAACAAAGCAAATAAGAGGTTACCAAAATATATGGTTGCAAGTAACCAAAATCCAAAGCCATTTTAGAACTCACCAACAACCAAATAGAAAACTAAACATGTAACAAAACTAAATTTGTAATTTCAGTTATCTTCTCTTTGACCTCGAGAAATCGGGACCAAACTGGGAAAATAGATACGATACAGAGGCCAACGGTCAACCACAGAGTCTATCTGAAGTTTACTCCACTTATTTCCCCTAAAGACATGGATCCAAGCCTGTCCAACATCGTCACAAAAACACATGATAAGCGTTTTATCATCGATGTAGTAACGTGTCCGAACGAGAAATCCCGTGTGTACTAAACCCGGGTTGTTAGAGATTGATACAGTCATGAAAATTATCCAGACTACATCTTCCCCATCTCCATCAACAATCTTGTTCTTGGTCACCCAAATCTCAATCTTCTCTGTTTCATTGCATTGCTCTAACAAGGAAAACCGATCTCCCTTAAAAACTGCAAGGATAGGATAAATTGCAAGATACTTCTTCTTACTTGGTAGATAACAAAAGATCTCCAGTATCTCCCTTGAACAATCTAAGCTTAGAATTAAACACTTGTTAAGGTCTTCGGAAAAAGCAAGCAAGTACAAAGTTCCATTCAAGGATACACTATTTATACCACGATTTGATCCCTGAACACAACCGAATTCAATGTCATAGTCTTTCCAACAATTGGATGCAAAGTTGTAGAATATCCACTCACTTTCTTGAAACGCAAGGATCTTGTAGCCATCGTTGTACCCTATGCCGTAGATATGCATATTATCTTCTTTCGAATATGACTCTATCCATCTACTTTGTCCCAACCATGGGTTCCAAATAGTGGAACCCTCGTACCAACAACAAAGTAATAAACCATCGCAATGATGGATGTTTCTAGGTTGTTGTCGAGATTCTAAACCGGGAATACCTAAGGTTAACTCACGCTCCTCTATCTTTGGATCGTCGTCGTCATCAAGATGGACGGTTACAGAGAAAAACTTGGAGTTGGTCGCAAAGAATATGGGAATTGAGAGTTTGGTTTGTCGGGTAAAGAAGACGAATAAGCTAGTCGGGTCAGTTTACAAATCGGGTCGGGTTTTAATTTGGTTTGGTATCAAATTTAAGTGGTGTAGTACTAAACCGGTAAAACCGACAATTGGGGAGAAATAGTAATATAACTTTGACATTATGGAGAAACGCTACGACCTAAATTTTTTGGGGTGATTTAAGGATATGAAACAATTGAGGGGGAATTATTAAATTTTCTCCTTTTAATGTAAATTTTTACCAAAAACATAAGTTTAAGTGTAATTTTTCCCACGATTTAGACCCCCAACCTCCAATTAATGTACATAGTCTTAATCATATGTCAACATCACAATTTATCAAACAAATCCGAACTACAACGGTCAAAAGAAAATTGAATTAACTAATTAAAAATTAACAAAACGTTAATATGAGACGTAACAGCTAATAATGATTTACAACAAAAATCTGAGAGAGAGAAGCGATGGATTCTACAGGATTTTCTTCTTCACCTAATTGATTCATTTCTGCGTTATTCGTTCTATAAAGGAGCCCAATTTGAAAAAACCAGCCTAATAATTTTCCGGATAGAAAAACCAGAAACATAAGAAATGCAATACTCTTGTTAAAAAAAAAAAGCAATACTTTCGGTTTGGGATGTTAACAAAGCCCAATAGCATATCCAAAGCCCAACCCAAAAAACTTGACCCTAATTGAAGATAACAATCATAACCAACGATTCACATCCTTGTAAATTACTCCACTAGCTGTTTCTGTTCCGATTCAATTCACACTTTCATCTCCATAGCCTTTATGGCTCCATCATAGCCATGGCCATGGCAAACGACAACGACACACTACTCAAACCTTCTTTACCTGGCTATAGCCCAGATCATCGGTGAGTTTCTTCCAATCTTCGTCTCGGATTGATTTGTTCATTTTCTCTTTTCTGATTATCTCTTCTTTCGGATTACTTAATTCCTTTTAGTTTGTTTGTTTGTAGAAGAATGCTTTCGTTGAGTATCGATAATGGCAGAGCTAAAACTCAAGAGGATAGAAAAAAGATGGAAGCAGCTCTTACTTCTCTGAATTTCTTATCTGACTTGTATTGCTTTTTCTTTTTGAAACAATGTTATATGTTTACATTTATCATATTTTCCTTCAACGCATGTCCTCGAGGTTTGGTTTTGATTATCTTTGTTTTGTAGCGTCTCAATCTGAACGTGTTACTCAGACAAATTCTTCTCTCTCGACAGGTTAATGCTCCTACGCTGAGCCTGGGAAGATCTGCAAGTCAAAGATTAGTGATGCCGTTGGCGTCTTTATCTCATGTAGACCATATGCTATTTACGGCTCAATACAGGAATGTAGGCACTTGTATATTCCAAATGGTAACATTTCACCTTGCTTTTTATGGCTATGAAAACGGATTATATTCCTTATATTGTAAAATTGGATTAGCTCGCGTGAGGCTCGATTTGTTGTTGTTGATCTTCGTAGAGATGTATGGTCTCCCTTTCACTTAGTGGGATGCTTCTATCTCAGTGCTCATATGATATGATTGCTCTCGAGGATGGATTGTCGGATGCTATTGCCTTGGTACCTTGTCATGTTATTCATGTGTATCAAAACAAGTTAGGAAGCTTGCACCTCCATGCACATTGGATCTACTGGCCTACCTTACTCGCCAGAAAACGTAGAGAGGAGACGAGGTGCAATTGCAGCGCTACATGAACTGCTCAGACATGGCCTTGATGTTGAAGCTTCGTGTCTGATTGTAGACTGTCCAATTAGCAGGCTATTGGCCGTAGAGATTGTTCACTTCTTCCATGGGATAGCTTGGCCATTACAAGGAAAACTAAACAAAATCACTCGAATCTCATAATGAAAGAGTGGTAATTGATTTTAATTGTTTCTACATGGTGTTACTTGCTCATATCGCTGTTGGATTTTCAGACAAGCAAAATGATATGGTATATCTCATGTTCTTTCCTTCTGTCAATCTAAACTAGGAAAGAACTAATCAACGAGTTACTTTTCAAGGGTGCATGATGATCGAAGGTCTAATATAATTGGTACGTAAGAGAATTGTTTTTCTTATGATCAGAGCCGTTGAAGACTTAAATAAAGAGAAAGAAGAATCTTAGACACGATGTAGGAGCACCAAATTCGTTTGTAACAATAAATATCTGCAAGTCCAGTGCTTAAAATTGTACCAAACTAAAGCACTAATAGCAAGCTCATTGGTGGGAAGTGAGTAAGATGATGCACATTTTTGGTTAAAATGGCAGGAAGCAAGGGACTGGTGGTTGCGGAACAATTTCATAAACACATTAATTGAAGAAGTAACTCCTATACATTACCAAATGTCATTAAGGAAGCAACATTAAAGTGTGTTGAATTTATCAATTTGGTTATGCTCATTGGAAGTGGATGCTAAAAGAATATGTGGTAAGTTAACAAGATTGGACTTTACTGAGATTGGTTGCAAAAGAAAAACCAAGCTCTGCTCTGCGCATTCTCATTGCGCCAAATTTGGAAACATGTGATTAATAAAATGGTTTTGTATATATATATTTCCTGAGTCTTATTACTTTAGTATGGTATGGAATCTCTATTTGAGGTTGAGCATTAATATTCAACATAAATTCAAATCGTTACATATCTATGATGTGTTCTTGGAAGTATATATGAAATTTGTGGTTACTCGGAAAAGAATGGACTATACTATAGCCTTGTCATAAACAAAAGCTCATGGCTTCTTTTTTAGAGTTAAGCCAGTAAGTTTCGAATGTTAGGTTAATCTAAATTCATGTCTTGCTTCATTTGGGATACATACATCGAGGTAAAAACGCAAAATCTAAGATGAACCGAAAGAAATGTTTGTATTGATAAAAGTTCCAGATATTTTTAAAAGAAAAATACGTAGTATATTAATACAATATTGAGTCGGTCTCATCAAACATAAATAAAGAAAACTTTCAAAAATCGAAGATTGCTAAAAAGTCACTGCAAACGAGTCATATATTAAAATTTATAACAAAGTTTCATTGTTTATTTTAGTTAATCAATATATTTTTGAAGAATACAAGGAATTTTTGTCCTATTTACACACAACTTGATACTAAGCTTCAATAACTCACTTCATCACAAGAACTATCTTTTAAAAAATCCAGTCTAGTGACATGAAAAAAAGGGACCAAGTCTATATCGAATTCAAATATTTGTTTGGAATGAATATTTTAAGCCTGAATATGTTGGGCTATTTACCTTTAGAAGGTGGCGAATTTCCTCTTTTAATAGAGGATCGTCACCTACCATCAAATAATTAATATGTCAAACACCTTTTTTGGAATGTGCGTGGTATTAACGACATTACGAAGCATCGCCCGCTCACAAACTGGTTAAACTTTAGAACCATCTATTTTGGAGCGCTTATGGAAACGCATGTAGGGAAATCTAATCTACATAGTATTTTGTCTTCAATTGGACCATCTTGGTATGCTATTAGTTACTACCAACACTCGGATCTCGGTAAGATTTGGATCATCTCCAAATCTCCTACTATAGTGAGACTTCTCTTCTCTGACCTACAGTCCATAACAGTGGAAGTGACCTTGGAATCAGGCCAAATTTTTGTCTACACGGCAGTCTATAGCTCAAATGATGTTGATACAAGGAAGGATTTATGGCTCTCACTCCGTGATACGTATTCTGCTTTCGGACTTTCGGCTTTACCATGACTTTAGTGAGATTTTGCATCCATCAGAGACGTCAAACTCTGCTATCTATCGGACTTCTAGAGATATGAGGGATTTTGGAGACTGTTTAGCTGACATTGGTCTTTTTGATCTGCCCTTCCACGGACCACCGTTTACTTGGTCTAACCACCAATCTGATGATCCAATAGCTAAAAAACTTGACAAATGCTTGGTTAATGGTAATTGGCATCTACTATTCCCCTCAAGTCATTGCTCATTTGAAGCCCCAGAATTCTCGGATCATACTCCATGTCACATCAAAATATTTACAAAGCCACCGGATTATGGTACTCGCCCCTTCAAGTTCTTCAATATGTTAACAAGTCACCCTTCTTTTCTAGATATAGTTAGAGATGCTTGGATTGAAGCAGGGTCAGTTTCCACAACTTTGAAAGATTTTTGTTTCAAGCTAAAAAGTTTGAAAAGGCCTATGAAGTCTCTGTTTAAGGATAACTTTAGTGATATTGAGAAAAGAGTGCTTGATGCTAATTTAGTTTTGAAATGTGCTCAATTGCTTGCCTTTCAAGACCCGTCCTCTGAAAACGTGCTTAGTGAATCCATAGCTACAAATTCTTGGACAGCTCTTCGCCTCGCTGAAGAAAGTTTCTTTAGACAACGGTCAAGGATTAAGAGGTTGGATGAGGGAGATTTTAACACCTCCTTTTTTCATCTTGTTACTAATATGAGGAATGCATATAATGCAGTTAAATTCATCATCAGACCTGATGGCTCTTATGCTGAGACATCCAAAGATATTCATGAGCATGCAGTGGATTATTATTCAGACTTATTGGGAAAGGTTCGTGGTCAATTCTGCCCAGAGCTTCCTGATTTTTAAATGCTCTTCCTCTGCCAAAATGCTCAAACGACCACATTCTTGCTCTATCTGCTCCGGTAACGACAAAGATCATAATAACATCCCTGCACCATATGCAGTCTAGTAAAACATCGGGACCTGATGGTATGACCGCTGAATTTTTTAAAGCTAGTTGGAGTGTGCTGGGAAATGAACTGTCCAACTATATCATAAACTTCTTCAACAATCCTTTCATGCCAGCGGCTCTGAACTCAACCTCACTTGTCTTGATTCAGAAAAGAGTGGGAGCACAAGAGTTAAAAGATTACAGGCCAATATCGTGTTTAAATACGGTTTACAAAATTATCACTAGGATTTTGGCTGATAAGCTGAAGGGTGTCCTTTCGGATATAGTGGTCCCTAATCAAACCGCTTTTGTTAAGGACAGGTTATTGTTGGAAAATGTCTTACTTGCTTCATAAGTGGTTAATGGGTATCATAAGGAATCTCATAAAGGCAGAATCACACTCAAAGTGGATATATCCAAGGCATTCGACTCAGTCCGTTGGGACTTCCTATTGAGCGTCTTACAAGCCTATCAGGTTCCAACCGGCTTCTTCCATGTTGTCTGTTCATGTATATGTTCTCCTTCCTTCTCGGTTAGTATGAATGGTACGTCATCAGGCTACTTCAAAGGTAAAACGGGTTTAAGGCAGGGAGACCCACTATATCCAGCTCTTTTCCTTTCAGCAATGAATGTGCTATCTTTAATGCTCAATAAAGCGGCCAAAGAAGGAGAATTTTCCTATCATCCAGGCTGTGAAGAACAATGCCTTACTCACTTGTCATTTGCCGATGACCTGCTCATATTCTTAGATGGTTCATTGCAATCTTTGGAAGGTGTTTTCAGAGTGTTAAGAAGATTTGAACAGCTCTCAGGCCATGTGAACATCTCAAAAACCTCTTTGTTTTGTTCTGGATTGGCAGATTCAGAGATAATACAGATAAAGTCGAAATTTGATATCAGCCCGCAATCCTTACCCATCATGTATCTTGGTTTGCCCATATGTACCGACGACTGACTGTTAGAGATTGTGATCCTCTATTGGTGCAAATAAGGAAGAAGATCAATAGTTGGTCTCATCGCCACCTTAGTATGTCTAGTAGATATACTCTGCTCACTTCGGTTATCTCTGGCATCATAGGTTTTTGGAGTTCAGCTTTTATATACCAAAGCAGGTGATAAAGCGCGTAAATACGTTATCTAGTGCCTTTTTCTGGAATGGTTCATCTGATTCGGCAAAAGGTGCAAAGGTAAAGTGGGCTGACATATTTTTACCTAAGCAAGAAGGTGGTTTAGGATTGAGAATTGTAAAGAGTTGGAATACTACTTGTGGTCTAAAGCTCATTTGGATGTTGTATTTTAGAGCGGGATCTATTTGGGTAGCTTGGATAAGACGAAAATACCTGTCTCATTCTCCATTATGGGCTCTAAATAGGAAAAACAATCGGTATTCTTGGATGTTTCGAAAATTACTACAACTAAGACCAGTGGCCTCCTCTTTCATTCGTATAAAGATTGGAAATGGTGATGACACTTTCTTCTGGTGGGATCCTTGGACTCCTTTTGGCCCCTTGATACACTAATTTGGAGCTGATGGCCCATCTCTCCTTGGCATCCCGCTGTTTGACACAGTAAGTGATCTCATATGCTCTGATGGTTGGCTTTTACCACATGCAAGATCGGAAAAAATGGTCCAACTTCAAGCTTTGATCACTACGATTCAGTTAACTTCTACAAGTGACATGCCATTGTGGTTGAAATGATGGTGTGGTCCAAAAGTCAGTTTCATCTAGAAAGACTTGGTATGCCATTAGGGAACGCAAAGATTTTGTTTCATAGTCCTCGTTAGTATGGCACAAAGCGAGAATTCCAAAACATGCTTTTACAGTTTGGCTTTTTGTTCTTAATCGCAATGCCACATTAGACCGTCTTCACGGGTGGGGATGCGACATCGAACAACTGTGTCTCCTCTATGGTAATGAAAACGAATCAAGAAGCCATTTATTCTTTGCTTGCTCTTTTTCCCAACAAATTTGGAGGGCTACAGTTCAAAAGCTCTTATCTACTCCTTCTCCAAATTATTGGGATGATATTCTTCTATGGCTGCATTTAGCCACTACATGTAAAGATTTATCACTTGAGTTACTACAAGGATGGCAAGCTTGTATCTACGAAATTTGGTTTGAAAGAAATAGAAGATTTCATAGTGGTATTTATTTGCCTCCTGACAAGATCTTCCACAAACTGTTATTGCAGATGCAGAACAAGGCACGGAGCCTTTATCTTCAGTACCCAAACCATACCTTTCTTCTTCCTTTTTGGAAAGGAACTTCAAGCTACGTGTTCCAACCACCATGATCCCTTCTCATCTTCCTCCTTCCATTTATTCCTATCTTATTTGTTCTTGTGTTGGTATTTACCTATTGTAATGGATGATTCCCTCATCATATCTCCTTGTAAACTTTATTAAATTATATTCAAGCAAACCCTTTAACAAAACAAAAAAGCCTGAATATGTTTCATTAAAACTGGTTCCAAACCAAATGAAAAGAGACAAAGTTAAAAGTCTAGAACTTCTTACAAATTAATAAGTTTTGGGTTATTGATTAAGCAACTACAACTATGAAGTAATATTCGATAAAATAATAAATTTTGCCGGTTGGCAGTACAAAATTTATCACAAATCGATAAGATAATAAGATAATAAAAAATTCAAAAGTCCTAAACAAATATATAGTCCCATTAATATAATAAAATAACAAATGCTATATATTATTTTCATTTTCTAGTAAGCGATATTTCAGGAGAAACAAATTGTTTCATACTATATTGTATTTTCAACTTGTAATAGAGAATTAACTAATTTTTTAGTGTTTTTAACCACTTATATTCTATAAAACATTTTTTTATCAATTTTTAAATTGTGTTTTATTATAAATTTATCAATTAATATATTTTTAATTTATTTTAAGCATTACTCATAAATTAAATTATAAAATAACAAATTATTGTGAGCCGTATTTAAAAAGCATGCTGGTAAAAATGACTATTAATTTTTTTAACTAATTGAATTTACACACAATATCACTGGATAATAAAATCCAGAACATTCCTGCAGATATTTTATCAAGAAAACAAATCCAGAACAATGTCCCATTCTCTTACTCTATTTACATACCCCTTGTAACTACATTTCCATGAACTGATAAAAATATCAGTTTGTGTAAAAAATAAATAAAATAAAATCCCTTCTAAACTTCTAACGCCTCAATTTGGATTTAATTTTATTCTGGTTGCTCTTAGGTCGGATCCGGTTTCTTCGAATCGATGAATTACAAGATTGTGTATTTGTTGCCTAATTCCAATCAGAGTGAGACCAAGCAATACAAGAGACTCACAAACAAAGTAATGTTCTTAAAGGTCAGTGAACAAAAACAAAAACCCATTTGTAATACTCAAAAAAGGAGACTTGTGATGGTCTTAGTAAAACATCATTAAAATTATGTATAACGAAATTTTAAGATTTTATTGGTTTCAAATGTGTGTTATATTTTTGCTGTTTTTATGTACCAGTTCAACATCTTCATCTGTAATGAAACTAATTGTGTTTGATTAATTAGTTTTTTCACATTTTAGTAGACTACCGTTGAAGTCTACGAGTAGACTGCATATGAAGTCTGTATTTTGTTTTAAATGCAAATAAAATTTATTTATAATGTATTTTCTAGATTTTCTTCATCTCAAATGTGTTTTAATTATTATTTTTGCTTTTGTGTGAGTTTCACATGTTCATTTATAACATTTATGGAATAAATCAATTTTCTTGTTTAACTAGCATTCAAAAAAATTTCTTCCTCAAAGTACAAGCTTAATATTAGACAAAAAAACGTCTTTGATATACGAATATATGAAAGTATAGGACTGGAAAAATCCCGAAATTGCGGTGTTCTATTTGTAATTCTAACACAAGTATATGTTTTATGTAATCTTAAATCAAGTGAAAGTTCATATCATTATTTCACAAAATGATATGGGATGAGGTGTATGCATTTTAGCTTCAAGTTGGATTTGGTTCTTTAGAGTATGTAAATAAAGAAAATGCATGTTTCAGTTTGTTATTACAAAGTCATGTTTCTTGATTTTTGATGTGTAGGTTAACTATTATTGCTTTTGTATGAGTTTTCCAAGTTTAATTGTAATTTTTTTTTCAGAGCTGTGAACAAGTAGATACACTCTTGTATCAAATTTGGATATAAAATTCAACACCAAAAGGAATAAATATGAAACACTTTCTGAGATGTCATCTGAATTCAATGTTACAAACATATAATGGTCAATCAAGTAAAGCCAAACACAACAGAACACTGGATTGGGTTTTTCACAGAGATTGCCATAACAGAGGAGTAGGTAACAGAAGCCATAAGTTACAATGTGTGTAGAGATAAAACACATGTGTTCTGCTAATGTAACCTGCAAAAGCGCACATTGTAAAAGGTAAATTACCACTCGACAAGTATTGTAGAAAACAGAGCACGAAAGTTGGTCAAGAAAACTCAAAGAATGAAGAATTCAGAACATATATAACTACATCCAATCTACTAGACGGAACATCGGATACGCTTCTTGTAGAGTTAAAACCTAAGTCACAGACAAAAAGCCCTAGACTGAGCTTCACTTTCGGCTCCATGAAAGTCATTATCTTCCATCATTATCCTCTGCTCATGCTCAGTTTGAAGAACCGATAGTGTCTCCCAAGACAAAAACCCATTTGTAATACTCAAAAAAGGAGACTTGTGATGGTCTTATTAACCTCAATGATAGTAGAGGCATGACAACTCTTGAAAGGAGCTGAATGAGCAACGAATGTGAAGGTCTCTAGCAACACTTTGAAATCTGTGTCCGACATCTTAATTTAACCATAGCAACACATCCACATTTCTAAAGTATCAATTTTGCAAAACAGAGTCCAAATTATATGGTTTAGGCCAAGAATCAAGTGTTATTGCTTCCAGATCCATTAATTAAAAACAATTACAAAGCATCAACAAATATTTGGTCTAATTTCTTAATTAAACTCCATGTAAATCCAATCACCAATTTATTCGATAACTATGCATTGTATAAGGCTATTGAAACCCAAATCAGATTTCTAGAAACTAACATTTTATTAAATCGAAAGAACTTACCAAATAAAGACAAGCAAGACAACAAAAGCTTACCTTAAATACAAAAGCAAAGACATAAACCATTTCTATCACTGAACAAACATAGATTAAGCAGTTTTTTGGCTAAATCAAAGCAATGTGATAGCAAAATCAGAGAGAGAACAACAGTAACAGGACAAGAACTAACTAGCAAGAAGAACCATAGTTTCATTCTGCAAATTATCAGATTATTCTAGTATCCAATGCTAATTAATATCAAACCATAAATGTCAAAGACGTTTACCAGTGATAGTGACGAAGCAAAATACTCGCTTCAACTTCAGCTATAGAGAGGACAACAGAAACTCGTTCATTATCATCCACAATGAAAGAGAGACAAAAGCGTTTTCCTTCTCGGTTCATCTACTACATCTGAAACACACAAACCACAATTACAAAAACCCTAATAACAAGCAAACCAATAGATAAGAAAAGAGAAGAACCTCGAGATTTGCGCCCATTTGATATTCGGAATCTGAATACCTCTAGCATCTTTTTCCTGCAGTTATGAGAATGTCAAACAAAACACAAACTGATGAGACATTTTAGCTCTAATTTGCACAAGATACATTAGTCTCTTTGCTCATCAAGTTTCAACGAATACACAAGAAACAAATAAGCCACTAACCCATCAAAGTTTTTTGTCAAAGCATTCTAAAACATAAACACTAAGTAAGTTGTTTCAAATGTAAATACAAGTGGTCAAACCATAATCCTTCTCAAATGTAGATCAGTTACTCACTATTAAGCTGATTAAGACCTGTAACTTGCATCAGCTATATCAAAACCTAAAGCATGACCAGACAAATGCAAAACACAAACACTAATTCAGACTTCAAGACAAGTAATTAGATTAAGATTAAGCTTCTAGGATTCATCAAGTCCTAGGACATTGATAAAATGGTGGAAAGCATGAAACAACAAATTCACACACACAAAATACTAGCTTAGTAACTAGAACCATGAAACAACAAATTCACACACAATACAACCTTAGAAACTAGAATAATAAGATCATCTTACGCAGATTCAAGATCATATTTGCCTCCAATCCGCTTCATAATACAAGCTATACCAGCATTAACACCAGTTATAGCAGCAAAATTCCGAGCTTGAACCAAGGGCCCACCAACAAGAGCCTACAAGATTCACATAACAGAAGTAAGGATTTGGGGACAAAGAGTTTGTTAGATTTGTAAAGAAAGGTTTACACTTTGGAATTGGGAAGCAGAGTTTGACCGAAACCCTAAACCGCCGAGGGTTCGGTTTATGTGTCCACCTGAAAACACACACAATGTCATCGAATAAGATGTTGGGTTGCCCATAAAATGTGTGAAAAATGATTCATGAACTGAATTGTTGGACAAATGTTAAGATAATCAGAGAGGAAAACCTTAGAATAAGAGTCCACACCATAGATCTTGTCGAGCCAAAACTGAAAAAGTAACTGATTCATAATCAATCTGAATCCAAGAAACATGTCTGAAACCAATAAAACAAAAATAGATCTGAGTGAAACAAAAGCGAATCTGGATCGCCGTTTTGGAGAGGGAGAGGGAGAGGGAGGACATTAGTTTTTTTTTAAAGTTAATTCTGTAAATTTTCTTGGGAAAACGATCTATTTCCCCACGAGAAGTATGCTATCTAAGTATATGGTGCCCAAAAACTTACCTCTCCGTATATGTCCACCAATTGAATTTGTCACATCTATATCTCCACCAATTCGAATTGGATCGGTTAATAATGGTTTACTGTTGGTAAATGGTTTGTTAATACGCTAACCAGATTACGACCCGATTAATAACCCGATTATAACCTAAACCAAGACTTAGACCCAGACCCATACCCAGATCCATCTTTTTTTCCCTCTTTCAAATTGAATCGTAGCTAAGAACCCTAAAAAAAATCAGAAATCACAACTTCTTTCTCTCAAAATTGAAACTCGAAACGTAAGGAGAAGAGAGGGGTTATCATGGATTCGACTGCGACGGCTCTAGTCACTAGAGATGGGCACGAAGAGGATAGAGGATTCGTTGAAGAGGATGCAGGATTTGATGCAGAAGCGGATGAGCGAGATGAGTTTCGCATCGAGCAATTGTTGCTGGAGTTTCGTGATGAACAACCAATCCGACACGATGCTATGCCGTTGAGTGACAGTGAAGAAGAAGAAGAAGATGAAGACTATGCCGAGAGAGAGCGTACACACATTCGACGTGGTGATGGGAGTTTGTATAAAAAGCAGAGTTTCATCAATGGAGTTGCTTTCAAAGAGACGGTTGTAGACTACGCTTTAAGAACAGGCCGAAATCTCTGGCAATACCGGTATGATAAGTTGAAGCTTGGGTTTAAATGTGCCAGTGGAAATGCTGTGGAGGGTAAAAGATGTAAATGGCAAGTGTTTGCATCACTTCTTCCTAAGAATTCAAGGTGGAAAATTAGTAAGTTCATAGATAAGCATACTTGTATTCCAAATGGTGTATGTCGATTGTTAAGAGAACCTGTGATAAGTAGGTTGTTTATGGATAAGCTTAGAGAAGAACCGGAGTATTATATGCCTAAGAAGATCGAAGAAATGATTAGAGAAAAGTGGGGAATTACCGTGACTAGGCATCAATGTCAGAATGCTAGGCTTGCAGCATTGAAATGGATTGAACATGAGTATGATCATCAGTTTGCAAGACTTAAAGACTATGCTGCTGAGATTCTAGTAGCGAATCCGGGTTCAACTGTGGAGGTAAACACTGTGAAGAATGATGAAGGTCAAGACTTGTTCAACAGATTCTACGTTTGTTTAGATGTCCTAAGAAGAACTTGGAAGCAGACTTGTAGGCCACTAATAGGAGTTGATGGTACCTTTATGAAGCATAAGATCAAGGGACAGATATTGGTAGCTTTAGGAAGAGATGCTGATAATGCTATCTATCCAATAGCATGGGCTGCTGTACAAGTGGAGAACAAAGATAATTGGAGATGGTTTGTTAAGAAGTTGAGGTCTGATCTGGAACTACAGGAGGGTGAAGGTTATATCATGGTGTCTGATCGGCAAAAGGTGAGGACTATATCATGCTTAACTTTCTTCCTTTTCTAAATATAACACATGATCATGGTGTCTAATACTTGGTTGTGTTACAGGGACTGATCGCAGCAGTGGAGCTAGAGTTACCTAAGATTGAGCATCGAATGTGTGTTAAACACATATATGATAATCTGAAGAAGGGGCATCCTGGGAAAAAACAGATGAAGCCATTGATATGGAGCTTGGCTTGGAGCTACAATGACGCAGAGTATACAAGAAACCTGGACAAGATATTATGTTATGATGTTGGAGTATATGAAGATGTTCTTAAGGCAAAGCCAAAGACTTGGTGCAGAGCCTACTACAAGAAAGGGAACTACTGCGAAGATGTTGAAAACAACTCAACTGAGTCATTTAATAATACTATCAGCAAGGCAAGAGAGATGGCTTTTGTTCCTATGTTAACAACAATAAGCAGGCTTGCTTTAGCTAGGATTTCTAGAAGGTCTGCTAAATCTCACAGTCATGATGGTAAGAGTCTTTGTCTTTATGATTTTACTATATTTTTTCTATTTATGCAATTATGTTTTCTTACCTTTGGCTGGTTATTGTGTAACAGGTATTTGTACACCATATGTGGAGAAGTACCTTGCTAAAGAATATAAACAAGCTTCTGCATGCAAAGTGACTCGTGGAACAAATGGAGTGTATGAGTCAAAGCTTAGTGGAGTTGAGTATTGAGTAAACTTGGAGAAGATGACTTGTACATGCATGAGGTGGCAAATTACTGGGATTCCATGTGAACATGCGTATGGAGTGCTTCAGGTAAAGAAGGTTGATGCTGACAATTATGTATGCATGTGGTTTAGGACAGCTATGTGGAGGAGGAACTACACAGAGGGACTAGCTCCTACAAGAGGTCAACCATTCTGGCCAGCGACAAATGAACCTAATGTCATTGCGCCTCCTGAACCAAAACAACCAGGGAGGAACAAGATAACCAAGGCTGATAAGAAGAGGAAGAAAAGTGCGACTGAATCTCCAACCAAAACACAAACAAAAGAGAAGAAAAGGGTCATGCATTGTAGTGTTTGCAAATCTTCTGAGCACAATTGCAGGTTTCATAAAAAGGTTTGTTTCTTTCTTAAAGATCATGCATTGTGGTTTGTATTGTATCATGTGTATGTGTGGTTTTGTCTAATTGTGTTTTATTTCGTACTTTGTTACCTTGTAGGATAAACAAGGCAATAAACAAGGCAATGGTCCTAATGCTTCTCAAGGCTCTCTAGTAGGTGAAGCTTCTCAAGGCTCTCTAGTAGGTGAAGCTTCTCAAGGGATACTCACTCAAGCTTCTCAAGGAACTCAGTGAAGATGAGACAATGTTATCTCTGTTTTAGTACTTTAATATCGGCTTTGTTTTGTGAACTAGTGGCCTATGATCGGCTTTGTTTTGTGAACTAGTAGCCTACTTTATCGGCTTTGTTTTGTGAACTAGTAGCCTACTTTCTTTGTTTTAGTTTACAATATCGGATGATTTAGTACTCTTTTGAACCAATTTCTTTGTTTTGTGTTACAATGTCTTTGGTTTGTGTTACAATTTCTTTGTTTTGGTTGTTTAAACACTAGAATCGTCATTGTAAACACAAAACAAAAACTAGAACTAAAACACAAGAAAGTAGGCAAGAACATTGTCATTGTAAACACGAAACAAAGACTAAGAGACAAGAACATTTTAAACACAAACACCATAATCGTTTTACTACAACACAAGAACAAAGAGACAAGAACTAAAACACCATCTACTATCAAGAACACACATACATGCTAAATCCAATCATGATCATGCACCCGATGATTACAAGAATCATCATCTTCTTCATGTTATAAGATGACTCCATTAATACAGCTTCGACCCTCTCAAATACCTCTTTCTCAACCTTCATAAGCACCTTCTCAAACACCATCTGCTCAAACTCTTCTCTCTCTCTTGAAACCTCTTTGAGCTCCTTCTCAAATCTCGCATTTTTCACTTGCAAAAACTCAATCTCATCTAACAAACCCGCATCTACCCACTTAAATGCGTGGTCATCATTGATAAGCTACAAAATCAGTGAACAAATCAGAACATTACAAATCCAAATCGAAACACAAACAAAACCATACGGACATTCAAAAATTCAATGATTGGGTCGGATTTTGTACCTTTTGAGCTGCAGCATAACCACATCGATAGTATCGACGGAAAGGATTTGAATCGGATTTAGATATCAATTCCACAATCGAACTTCCACACCAACATATCTTAGGTACTCCGACGACTCTTCCTCTCACACGACGAGTTGATGTTGAAGACGAAGACCCAGAATTTGTCATTTCTCACGGTGTTACAGTCGCAATTGTGAATCAATTTCACAAATTCTCAAATTTCTGGATTTAGGGTTCTAAGCTTCTTCAATTTGGGGATTTGGGGATATATGACCGTTAGAAGGAGAATGAGAGTTGGGTCGGGTTATAACGACTGGGTTTGTTTAAAACTGGATCGGGTTCTGGTTTGGTCGACATGCGGTTTTTTTTGGTTTGGTCTCCGGTTAAAATTCAAACCTGACCAAATCGAATTTATGGGTATATAGGTGGATCCAATTCGAATTGGTGGAGACATAGATGTGACAAATTCAATTGGTGGACATATACGGAGATGTAAGTTTTTGGGCAGCATATACTTAGATAGCATACTTCTCGTGGGGAAATAGATCGTTTTCCCAATTTTCTTTATATACATGGTACAAATCATGGTTAGGTTAAACTTTTCGGTTTAGCAGACTTCCTTTACAGTCTACTAAACCCTAAAATCTTAAACTCTCAATGAAACCCTAAACTCCAAGTACATCAAAAATCTACTCTCGTTTATATAAGAAGATACTCAAATCCGGTTAGATTAAAAATCCGGTTAGGTTAAAGATCCAGTTAGGTCAAAAATCCGGTTAGGTAAACTTCTTTTGCAGTCTCCTAAACCTTAAACTTTCCACGAAACCCTAAACTTAAGTAGATTCTATCAGAAGTCTACTTATTTGAGTAGACAACTAATGAAGTCTACTATACTTTCAACGAAACCCTAAACTCAAAGTAGACTCTATGAGAAGTCTACTAATGAAATCTACTATCCGAAAACGTAAATTTATTATTTTCAATGATTATTCAAAACTCTAAATAAAAACTTATACAAAACAGTCAAAAAGTTTCATATATTTACAAGTTAACACTTTTATGCAAATTTGACATTTTAAAGATAAAAATGATAAACCCTAAATCTAACCCTAATTATAAAAACATGTTTGCAACCTATAAATGTCACATTATTACCCATATTTCATACTCGTAATTCGGCCAATTACGCCAAATGGTGAAAACCTTGTCAAAATTTTACATCATCTTATAGTTAACTCAACTTAAAAAGTCAAACCCTACACTACGATTTATAAAACGAAACCCTAAGCCATCCAAACACTAAACCCTAAACCATAAATAATAATCTAATTCCTAAAACTAAACCATTACAATCGTAAATAAACTCATAAAACCTATAAATATCAAACATTAAACTACCAACATATCACCACATCAATATTTAAACAAATGGTTATGAAGTACCTTGTTTGGTAACTCTTTGTTTAGTATAGTATGTATGTATTTCATTCATAACCTAATTTTGTCTTTGTAAGTTTAATTTGTGAAATTTGATAAAATTTTATTTTTCATACTTTAGAATTATTATATTTTGGTCATCAATCTAATTTGTTTATCAAAATACTTTTTTTTTATTTATAAATTTAAATTTGAAATATAATTATCTAGTAGACTTCTCTACTATACCACAAAATAGACATAATTTGTCTTTGTAGGTTTAATTTGTGAATTTTTATGAAACTTTATTTTTCATACTTCACAATTATTTATAGTTTCGTCATCAACCAGAATTTTTTTATCAAAATACTTTTTGTTAAATTATAAATTTAAATTTGAAATATAATTATACAGCAGACTTTTCAAAGAAGTCTACTGAACCACAAAGTAGACTTCACATAGATTCTATGAGTTGGATTTCGTGTAGAAGTCTACTAGTAGACTTCTATATTACGTAGCAGACTTCTATAGGGCTAAAACAGTCATTATGACCTCTGTTTTTTTTTTTTGTCATAAAGGTTGTAGTTGTAATTTTACTATTCCTTTGGGTTAGTTTTTACAAACATGAGATATATGGGTTATCCATGTATTTAAAATCAAATTATGGGTCAAACCAAGCAAATTCTCCATAAAAATATGGGAAATTGGCACTAATAATAGGGTTTTGGCCAATAATTACGTATCTAACATGTTATAAAAGCAAATTAAGTAAGTAGTATTTAGTTTATATACAATTACTATTTTACCCTTTTCCTATTTTACAGATTTTTATTTAAAAAAATAAAATAAAAAACTCAAACCTAACTTAATTCTATATTCTCTACGCCATTAGCATCTTTTTCTTTTTTCTTTATTTTCCTTCTCCTCCTCTCATCATCGTCATCATCTTCTTTCTTTTTTTTTATTGTTTTTGTTCACCCCTCATTATCATCATCATCACCACCATCATCATCTTTCTCTTCTTCTTCTCCTATTTTTTTTCATAGATTCTATTTTGTAATTTACTTGTTAGTTTTCTTCTCCTCAATTGTTAACTCGTTGTCATGGATCATAATCTCAAATCGTGAATTAAGAAGGTGTTTCTTCTTCTCTTCTCTGTTAGACTCTCCATCGCCATATAAATGGAGCGACTCTCCATCACCATCTAAATTGAGCCACTACTAGAGGTTCACTATATTTTTTGAGATGTGCTTCTTCTCTTCCACCTTTTTATAATATGAAGATTAAATCAACTTTTAACAAAAAAATAAATAATTAAATCAACTTTTTTTATCATATTCAAACCACAAAAATTATGAGTTTTTATTCATCTCCTTAACCCTAGTTATTCTTTACTCAACCAAAACAAAAGATCTAACTTTTTGTCTTTTTGGTTTCTTCTATTTCATTCGTAATTTTCGAGCTTCTATTCATCACCAGCGACGGGATCTCAGAAGTCAGTGGTTGAAGGAACGGTTGAATATGAATGATCATGTATCGATGGTCATGTATCGATGGTTATGTAGCGATGGTCATGTATGTATGATCATGTATCGATTGTAATATATGGTTGTTGAAACTTTTTTTAACTTTGAAAGTTTTGTAAAGATTTAATGTATGATTGATTAGAATTCTTGTGTAAAACAAACATATGCATAAAAATTTATCCATATAGACATGACCACATGTGCATACGTTTTAATGATTTTTTTAATGATTTAGACAAATGATTTTTTAATATTTATATACACATGGACACATATGCATAATGTTTGACTAAAGACTTAGTATTCCTTGACAAAACGAAATACTAATAGTTGATTAAATGGATTATATTACTTGACCATGAAGATTCGAACATACAATTATACTTGACAAGGTAGAATACTAAAAATTAATTAACTTAGTGAACATGGGAACTTGAACATACAATTTAAACATAGAGTAGTTATACTTCCAAAAATGCAAATGTTGATAGTTTATTAATTGACCACGAGGTTTTGACCATACGAATATATGGTATATGGGATGTTCGTAAAATAAATTTGAGAATGTTTGAAAATGTAAATCTATATATGAATTGAGATAAACAATATTATCATAACTTAATTAATATGGACCCTATACACAAATTGGTCAAAGAAGAAGAGGAAAGAGAAAAATGATATATTTATCTTTTTTTCCCATGAAAGTGCCTTGATAGTGGAAAGTACCTATATTAGCTAATATTTTGTGATAAAGTGTGTATAAGAGTAAAAAACTCTTATATTTTCTCTAGCTTTGTCCAAAAGGAGTAACAATTTAAGAAGAAGTCATGTATTGTACGAAACAAGAAAGAATATCAGTAGATATGTGCAATATACAATTACACTCATGCTACTGAACGTTGCTAGTCCATGGATTAAAGAACTCCAAATCAATTGCCAACCACGATCTAGCTGCAAAATGATGCTGTTTAATGAGACCATAAGCTAACTAGTATAATAAACAATACTACGGAAGATAAGTTTGAGCATATATTTCACATTTTTATAATAAATAGTCAGGCCAAATAACTAGGCCCTAAGAAAGCTCTGATCTATTGAACCAGCTAAGTTTGCATCCATCAAAGGCTCAGAGAAAGTAAGTTCCAAGTGGTAGAGAAATGCTTTACTATTTCCATTAAGAAAAGAAGAACATTGTAAAGAAGAAGAAAAGTCCATATCAGATTTTTTTAGCTTAATTGCTCCAATAGCAGCGATAGAAAGTAATGCAAACCTGTGACAGCAATGCAGCATCTACTCCAATGTCAAACCACCACAAGAATATGCTGATCATCATCGTGACAGGATCTTTTGTTTGCACCGGCCTGTAAACAAACTGATTACTAGCAATTTCAAGTAGTAAGAGGCACACATAATGATTCATTAAAGTACGGTAATAATGCATAATTGAACACAAAACAAATGAATGCACCTCCTTGAAGACAACACTTTGTAGAGACTGCAAAAACAGAACAAGAAAAATTGGAGAAAACAATGTTACTTGGTCAGAGTTACAATAGGGAGAAATACTTTTAACAATGGACATAGAAAACAATTTATCTAGTAAGGCATATGTGTCCTGAGAAAAACTAATGTCCGAACCAGACACTATAAAGGGTTTCACAGAGTGATAGCTAGATGAACTATCATGAAAAACTGTCCAAATCTGATCATCAACTGATCTCCCCAAGAACTAGGGCTTTGAAGGGTAACAAAGAGAGAGAGACAGAAATAAGGGCAGAATACGAGGAACCATTAAAAGATTGAATGAAAGTTTTTGGTGTATGAACGTATTATATATTTACGAATTTTCTTAACTTTTAAAAAGGGGCGTCCATTTTTAGTTACAAAAAAAGTGATGATTAGCGAGCAAAACTATTCTATTGCAAAAAATTATTCTAACAAATAGCAAAATTACGGAGTATCATCGAGGAATGATTCAGTCATCTATTTTCCAATCCTGTGAAATGATACCATTCAAACCTAAAAGTTACCCATATGAATACTGACACACTCTTTTCAAGGAGAGTAAACAACTCAAAGAAAAATAAGGCTATTTCTTGAATTTGATCCCTGACTCAAATATCTAACAGTTTAAATTCTCTTGTAATTAATACAAGGGTAGGATAGAGCTAAAATATGAAAAGCTAGAAACTCCTTAGAGAGCTACAGAAAATTACCTTCAATTTTTCTAAAGAAAGAGCTACCTTTCTGATTCTGGGTAAAAAAAAGGTTAGCATCAGATGATTACCTCCCAAACTCATCAGGGCATATCGTTTTTAAGTTTAAAAAAATGGATAGCAGAGCATGAATCATGTTAATCTAATATCCATAAAGATATTAGATAGAAGTTTGAGATAAGAGCAATGAAATTAACAAACAAGAATTTAGGTGCCTACTCAAAAAACACGTGCAGCTGAGCAAGGAACCAAGACCATGGATTGAATAAGAAGTCCATTGTATTGGTTCTTTTTACAGCACAATTCTTGTATCAGTCTATTTTAATACAAAAAATCCTCTCTCTAGTCACTTGCCAAGAAAGGTGTTGGTATATAATCACTTTAAAGCACAATGAGCATTTTCACACATAAGTATGAAACAGTCCCATAAGATTTAATAAGAACTATGACACATGAACAAAAAGGTAAAGAATCTGAAACTAGACCATCCACTACAAGAAAACAGATAATTAGTGACTACTTTTTGTGACTGATTTTTCAGTCACAAAATTTGCGACTCCTTTGTGACGTATTTGCTACAAATTAGCGACATAAGAAAGGTTCGTCCCAAAAACGTCACTTATTTACGACTACAACATAGTGTCGCAAAATAGTCGTAAATTAGTGACGTTTTTGTGACTAACCTTTTTTTTGTCGCTAATTTGCGACTCTGTTGTGACAACGTTTATAGTCACTAAAGAGCGTTGCAAAGTAGTCACACATTTGTGACGCTTTTGTTACTATTTTCTGGTGTGGTAAATGAGTGGCAAAGTAGTCACAAAAGTGTGACTGATTTACCTCTTTTTAGCTACACATTCATATGATTTGAAGAAAACAACTTAAGATCATTGTTAAAAGAGTGGTCATAAATATTTATATAAGTTTGAAATGTTAGTTATACTTAACATCATATATAATATTAGAAAAAATAACTTTAGATTTAATGAACTCCTCTTTGTTATGTCTATAGCATGTTTTAAGATATATTACATGTATTCTCAATTTAATGTTTTGTTAAGTTTAAATTTTGTTTGTAGTTATCTTAATTAGTATTATTTAGCACAATATACTAATGAAAGCAATTAAGAAATGTAAAAAGAATGATTGATTAAACATTTTTATCAATTTTGTGTTTCAAATATTTAGGGTATAGGGTAATGATTTGTGACTCCTTAACATAGCGTCACAAAATAGTTACAAATTTGCTACGATTCTGTGACCAAACATATATTTTCATTTCACCAAATTTTTGGGTTTAAAAAAATTGAAAAATGTGGTTATTTAAAATATTTTGGGGTTTGGGCGCGGATTTATTCCTCCTAAATCTAATTTGGGACTATATTTTGATAAGTGATAACAAGTACACGAGATCTAATTCCCAAATCTCATTGTGAAACCCTAGCCACTATCAAGTCTCAACCCTCATCGATTCCACCGAACCTCCATGTCTCTTCTGAATATTAACCTCATCATCTTGTCGATTTCATTCAGTTTTGTAATCTCTTCAACTCTTTCTCTCTCGCTCTCTCTCAAATTCCTTCACCGAATCAAATTCAGGTTCTTCTCCACAAAAAAACTTCTGAATCTCTCTCTCTCTCTCTCAGTTTTGATTCTTATACTCTTCACTTCTCTAGTTTCTTCTACTCTTCAGTTCTTGAAACCTACCACCAAATCGATTAATGGCTGGAAAGCTAGACGAGGCGGAGGTGTGATTTTTGCTCCGTAGGGTTTCAGATTTTGCTCCGAAATGAGACCAGATGTCTAATTTGATATGTTCTCAAGGTAAAATTGTTGATTATTTCGCAGAGACGCGAAGGTTTTCACAAGGGGAAAATGTCGTTTACAGTGGAGCTCTAGATACAGACGAAGAAGAATCCATGGTGGGAATCGATAAGCTTCTCTCTCTGATCTGCGACTTCACCTCTGAAAGATCTCGTGAAGGTAAAAGGATCTTCATACTTTTTAGTTTGTTTTTTCCTTTGTGAAATTTAGGGTTTATGCGTTGCTTGTATGCGATTCAGTCTTCGTAGTCTCTGTAACTAGAGAAATATGGCTTTCTCTTTATGATATTATGGATTCTTTGTGAATGGCTTTGAAGGAACAATGAACAAGGAAGTATTACTCACGTAATTTAATTTTTTCTAAACGGGTTCAACTTCTTGACATAGACTTAGATAGTGTTTGGTAATTGCTTATTCTCTTTGTCATAGTGTATAAGCCAAATGATTAAGTTGAACCAGGAAATACGGCTGTTTTCTATTCTATTCATATAATTGATGTTTTATTAAGAGACAATGGCTTGCACATATGTTTCATATTAGCATATGTCATAGTTTTTCAGGATGGTTATGGAGCTGAATCACAAGCTATCAAGGATATAATATATGATGTAAATTTTCAAATAGCAAAAGAGGAAGGAGGATACTTGGCAGAGCAGAACATACCAAACAGGTAATGGAGCATGGTTTAAGCTTTGTGTCAATTATAGTTACGTACTGCTCCAAAGACCATTTGCTAGCTTATTCGTTCCTTATTTTAGATTTCTTTTATTCATTGTATGTGTAAAGCAGATTGGGATTGACATCATTTAAAGATTTCTTCTAATTAGCGTCCTTAGAGGTTAGGAAAATATTGGCTTGCTCAGTTGGTGTTGTTCCTATATGAAGGGATAAAAGTTTGCTTTGTGTTGTAGGTTATCTATGACAGAGTGACATGAAGAAGCACGGGTTTTAGATTCTTTTGAAACATTTCAGTTTCATTGGATGTTGACAAGTGAGTGACGATGGCTCTACATCTTTAAGCTATATAAAACCAATCGAGCCCTAGTGAGTTTGTTTCTAAATCTTATCTCTGATTCGAAATCTTCGCTTGTACAGTAATAAGTTCGTGTTCTTTATTTAGGGTTTTGAGGATTAAGTTTAACCCTTTACTGGGTCAAAGAAATATCAGATTTTGCCTCAGATTTGCTGATTTAATTTTTTAAGTAGGTAATTTGAAGGATTCAAAAGCGATTTGGAAATGGGGAAAGTTGTTGCTCCTGGTGCTTTTGGTAGTTATCTTCAGATGAATGGAGTGTCCAAAGCTAAGAGGAAGACACCTTTAGAACTCAGAGTAAGCTTGCTTCCTTCTTTTCATTGTGTAGTGTTCTTTTCTTGATCAGAGTAAACTCAGAGTAATTGTTTATTCTGACGAAACAGGAAGAACAATTGAAGCGGACTAGTTTTGTGGACCAAGCTAGAGAATCGTTTGATGTGTTGCGTCCGTATTGGAGAGGTTCCTCAAGTCTTTAGATGAACTCAAACTATTTGGAATAAGTCTCAATGTTTGTCTCAGTCTCTGATTTAGATAATGGTTTTGAAACTAGTTTTTGCTTTGTTTCTTTGTTCATAGGAAAAAAAAGAATGAGAGAGAGATTTGGTATCTCAAATACTAGCAACTCAAAGAAGGTATACAAAATCTTATTACAGATTTTTGTTTTTCTATTAAGAACTTACAAGTGGTTAGGAACTTGACTTTGAAAATGTATATGAATGCTGGATTATGTGTGATTCTATGGCCAATAGAAAGAACGTTTTAATTTTGATCATATGTTTTAATAGATGGTAAGTTTCATTTACTAGTGATAGTTTTAGTTTGCATTTTGATTTTGTCTGTTTAGTTACGATTTTGATTTCTATTGGTGAATATAATTACACATTTTGTCTGCTTACACAGATCCAAGAGCAACTTTAAGAAGCCAAGCATACAATATCGGAACAAGAATTGGAGAATGCTTGGCTGTGAGCTGCCCCAGCCGTTACATTAGCCCTGACACAAGGCACCTCGCAAGGCTCACCACCCACCCAACAGTAGACCCAATAACATTGTATTTCCCTTTAACCTTGAACAATTGAATGTGTTTGGTACTCTTATTTTGGCCAAATTGTATTTGGTTCTTTGCATTGTACAAATTGTCTTTGGGTACTTTTGCTAGTGTTTAAATACTTGTTTGAAGTGCTCTTGTCTATTGGTGATGAAAAACAGTTGGATCTCTGTAGTTTTCATTACAGTTGCAAATAGGTCCCAAATAAGTGACATTAACGTTGCAATTATACGACTATATAAGTAGTCACAACTTCCGGTATGATTGCATAACGTCATATAGTAGTCACAAATTCAAGGGAGTCACTAATTAGTCTCTAATTTATGACAGCATAATATAGTCACAAAGTAGTCGTTTATATGTGACGGAAATAAAGAGTCACAATTTGGTCGGTAATTAGTGACTACTTTGTGACGGCTTAAATTAGCGACGATGAATTTGCGATTACTTTTTTTAGTCACAAATCAGTAGCTAGTTGCAGTTTTGTGACTATTTTGTGACGATTTTGGGAGTCACAAATTATCTGTTTTCTTGTAGTGATCTAATCATATAAAGTATGCTAGCGGATAAAATGAAACAAACCTCATCTGTTCATTGACTTCGCGCCACCTCTAATTGACACAAAATAATTTTCTTCTTTGATATGCACGTCTCAGTTGACTACATCAGTTGCCTTTCCAAAGATATTATATCTGCTTCTTCAATCACCCTATAAGTGAAAGAGAGAAGAATAAAAGTGTTGTTAGAAAGAAAATGTCTTCGATATAAAGCTAACCCAGTGGATTCTCTATCAGTCCAGACCAACACAAATCACAGAAATGACAAGGCTCTGGAGATATCTCTGAAACATATCCCAACTGAACATCCACACCATTTGTTTTATTCGCGATCAAATTATGGAATACGAGTTCCACATAAACTCTGCATTTTTTCATTCCTAGATTTTCATCTTTCTTCATTCCACATTTCTTTGTTTTCTCTTGGAAGGACATGCAGGTGGCAATATACACGCAGTGCTACATATTTATGCTTTATTACTCATCATCCCATTAGATGGTGCCGCTAAAGGATGACACTCTATAGGTGGTTAAATATGAACTACAAAAAAGGGAATTTTCTGACTCTTCTATTTCAAAAGCGGCTTTTTGTACTCCATATACAAAGTACGGATCTATAGCTTCTCCCCCAGGTCTACCCCCCCAGCCTGAAGTAAAATTGATCCTTTTTCAAAAAAAACAAAGACCAGTGTATGGCAGCTTTACAAAAGGGTTGAATAACAGTACCTGATGAAGAGGGATATATAGCTGTAGGGAAAATTTACAGCTCCAAATCCTGATAAGACGGCCATTAAGGTCACACCAATGACCCCAATTCTACTGACCAGCCGAGGCATGGTAAAAAACCCTTCAAAGAAATAGGATCTTTAAGTCAAGAAGTTCAACAGACGACAAAAAGATCATAAGTATTTAAATGAGAATGTTTGAAGGTCTGTTCCATTCAGGTAAACCTTAAACACTGTCCATCTAGCTCTCACTATCGTTCAAACAACGTACCTCTAACTTCATATTCAGATTCCATTTTTACTTATACCAATGGATAACTATGCCAACATCATTGCTGCTTACGGCGATTATAATATTAGTAACAGTCAACCATCTGACTCGTTTAACTGATATTCACAAGGTATTAAATTCTGCTTTAAGAATATCAACTCCGCATGTGACCGGCTCCGATTACTTTGGAATATCTTTTACTACAAAATCACGAGTCACTTATGCAATGAGAGAGTGACAATGAGAGAGTGACAAGTGAAAAATTATTCAAAATTATAAATTAAAAATAGAAAAAAAGTTAACACAACAGTTTTTTAAAAAAGAAAATCTAGAAAGAAACCTAAATTTTCTCATCCATAACTACCATTTTTAACTTTTAACAGTTTTTTAGTTAAAAAAATATTCAAGTGATTCTTACCCCGTAAGTAGTACGGGTCAAACACTAGTTATAAACTAAATAATAAATATGCTTGTTACTTTTTCATTTCAAAATTTGGTGATAATTGAAATAATAACATGGTCATCCTAAAATGCCATACTCATCTATACACAAAATAGGTCTAACACTGATACCAAGCTTATTTCTGAAAGTTTATTTGAATTACTAAGCAAGCATTCAGAATTTCAAAGCCAGTGATAAATGGAGCATAAGCTAGTACAGAAAAAAGAATTGCAACTAGCAACAAAAGAATGCAGTGCTGATACAAGACGGTAGAGTAGAGTGAAAGAGATACCTTTATCTTGTGAAGGCATAGGAAAATGAACTCCCATCTGACAACAACATCTGTAAAGGCCTAAATGGTGATAAGACTGCATTATTAACAAGTAATGAAGAACTTCAATCTAATAGTATAAAACGGATACTGAGATAGCAAGTTGATATTTGAGTGAATAACAAGCTCTGTGAAACATCAGAACATACAGAATGCTGATCTTCATAAGACTCCAAATCATTAAAGAAAATAATATCCAGAAATTTGAGAAGGTTTTAAAAAAAACAAAAAAACAATAATTGAACAGGCATTGTGTTTATCAAAAGATGCTTTATGCCCACTACAAAGACAGAAATCAGCCTCTTTTACAAAAACCTGTAGAAACGAGCACCCTACTAAAAAGCCATAGGGATAACAATAATTTATGATAAATTTTGAAGTAAAACATGCAGAGCAGCGACTATATTGAGACGATTACGCTTCATCTTTACTTGTGTGTTAAGCATGCCATCCAAGAAAATAACCTTGTAGTTAAATAGTGAAACGAATATAAACAACACAAGTTGGTAAGATGTTGATATAAAATAACAGCATATTAAATCAAAAACTGAATTGCATACCAAATGATTGACTTTTGGCATAAAAGTCGATCATGAAAGCTGGCATAGATGAAACAATATATTTTCCAACACCTGCAAATGTAGGCAGTCACACAATATGTTTCAGTAAGGTCACCACAAAAGCTTGAGATATTGATGTGGAAAAAAATTCTGAAATACCCTAAGATCACATTCCATCTCCATGATACTATGCAGAACAACCCATGTAGGAAACTGTTGTATCTAAGTTCGGGTCGAACTTGGAAACGAGGATTGAACGAATTATATTGTTTTGGGAGGTCGAATAATCTCGTGATATACTTAGGAACCGAATTGGAGAGTTGTATTAATCTTATCAAGTTACAAAAAGAGGCTCGAACCGATACACGAATATTCGGGTCGAGCTCGAGCTTAAGCGAAATCTAATTAATTATCCAAGATGTAAATCCTTTGTCCCTTGGTCCAACCCCCTTCTCTTGTGTCTTTTCATCTCCTTTTATAATGCTTTGGTGGGTTTGGGGAACCTAATCATGGTTAGTTTTAACCCATGATACTCTTCCTTTTGGGCCTTCTAATGGGCTTTATCCTCTTGGACCTTAACTCATGGTGTATTTGGGTTTTATACCAAATGCATACCCAACAGAAACTTAAGTACCGGAAAAAAACATGAGATAAGCAATATCATGCCCAACTTCCAATTCCCCGTAGAAACGGGCAAGCAAGGAACATCAGTTATAAGATCAATCTCTTTAGCGTCTTCAGCTAGATCCAGATCCAGACTTCTGAAGAATCAAGTGCTAACGATTTCGAAGATACAGTGTCAGATTGGGTATTCCATAACTGCTCAGTATATTCTCCGTAAACTTTAGCAAATGACCGCAAAAGGTTCTCTTAGGAGTGAAATATAGCATCATAAACTAGTGGCAAGAAGATTTTGGTCCCTTCTGTTGCTGAAGACAGGAGAACTAGTAAGAGACCTCAACTATTATATAGAACTTTTTTCATTAAAATCTGCCAAGCCTTTTAAAATCATTGAGGCTCTTTAAAACTGCCTCAACAGCATAGTGCAGGCTTTCTAGCAAATACTAGCATGCTTTTAAGAAGAACGAACTGCTTTCTTTACCCTTCCTGAGAAATGAAAACGGAAATCAAAGTGACTGAAAGAAAAATTCACAAAAAGAGATACACTTTAAGGTAACTCATCGCAGGTGCAGCAACGTTTCCCACCACAAATGAAAAAAACAAGTATCTCAAACTACACTACCATGCTCCAGAAAAGCTCCAAGCATAGAACATGGTGACACTACTAACAGAACAAAGCCACATCTACAACCATCTGTCAATCAACTACGAAACTTTTGGTGTAACCTATATAAATTTATAGTACAGGAGTGAACTATGGACAAGACAATAACAATACCGGTAACAAGAATAAGATGAGTTGACTAACCTTGTGATATAAGAACCATGCATAAAATGACACAACAGAGAACATCCCATAAAGATGTCAGATAGTGGTCCTTTCTCACTGTCTTCCGGGGTAATGCTAAGAAAATAGATTTCCATGTCATGAAGCAATGGATGTCTTAATACCAGAGGTAAGTTGTACACCATCAAGAACTCGGCAACTAGAGATCTGAAAATGGAAAGAAAAAAAAAATGTCAGTGGAGAAATGAGTTCAGGAAAAGGCGAGAAAAAATGAAGGATCCTCCACCTTGCTAAAATTCGAGCAAACTCTTGTTAGAGCCTCTACAGAGTGATCAAAAAAGTCTAAATTTTCTTTCTTGCTCAACATCATCCATCTGGAAAAGAAAAAAAAAACAGGAGAACCATTGTCTTGCAAACTTTTTCGAGTTGAAAATTACTCAATCCTTAAATAACAAACATAATAGGCACCTTCAGAGCATCATACACCACTTCATAGGCATCCCATTCAGATGGTGTTGGGAGATGTTCCTTAGGTAATGGAAGCGAGGTTGCGAAACCAGAACATAGGGAAAACGCAGCTGCTGGTGGAAGCTGAACCATTCTCTCATTCAGTGTCAAACGCCCCTAAGAATGAATAAGCCATAAGCAAGATTTCCGATATGATTGTGTAGAACAGTGAGGTACACATCATTTGAGACTTATAAATCTACAATGATGTACTTGACTCCGTGAACATGATTAGGAAAAATAGAATGCAGCTCTAGTTGGCAAGAAATAAAAAAAGAGACGCATAACTTTCACTGCCTGAACCAAGAAATAAGAGCTTAAATAATATTATTAAAATTCTGCCAAGATCAATCTTATGGAGTAAAATAACTCAGACAAATGGTATGTTTTGGTCAGACCATAGACAATGCCTCCACAGAGAGTAAGAAGTATCACAAATCATCACACCAACAATATGATTATTGATGAGATCCATGTTCCAGATATACATGTGCTCTTCTGGAAAAAGAATTGAAACTACCTTCCAGCTAAGGGGGGCACAAACTACTCTAAGGAGATTGCGTCGGAGATGTAAATCATCTTGCAGGTTTCCCTGCACATGCATATATCAGTAAAAGGACAGAAACCATAAAGACATAATAACTTTTCAAGACAAAACCATAAAGGAAGTAGATACTAAGACCATACGGTTCCAGTGAGAACCGGTTTGCTTGGCTGGCAACCCAGACGTGAAAAGTAACATGCAATGAAGAAGGCCAGCCTGAGTAAAAGTAACATGTTAGTTGCGAGTAGAGCCATTCAGCATCTACTAATTCGGACCAATAGTTAAACAAATTAACCTCGTGTAAAGAAACAATATAAGACCTTTAAATAGAAACAAGATGTATCCAAACTCAATTCGATTATTTTCCACTGGAAATGCCTATAAGCACCTCAGAAAATAGCTAAATCATGACTAGTGAAGGTTTGAGGATGACAGCCTTACTTAGAGGGTATGTGTCTGAATAGTTGGTGATCCCACACTTCTTGAGGGAGAATCCCCACGTTTATGTGATTCTAAATGAAAGGACAAAAATATTAAGTGGATATAGATCAATGTTTGTGTTAAAAAATTATATACAAACTCATATTTGAAATAATTGATCCAAGGAGCATCAAGACAGCATCAACCTGCATTAAAACATTGATTAGGCCAACATTTGACCGATGAACAGAGTAGCATCAACCATAAGTATGTACATTTGTAGCTACTAATCAGCTAAGCAAAGTGAAGTAACCGGAAACTGTTTACCTGTAACATCCCCGATCCGCGATGAGCTCGCGGAGATCGGACCATGGTCGGAACTGGGGCAAGGTTTCGAGAAAATCTTAAAGAAGTTCGACCAATGGTCCAAGAAAGGACTAAGTCTAGTTTTTGGGAAGACTTAGTCGGAATAAAGAAGAAATGGGCGGGAATAGCAAGCTGGGTCAGCTGGTGTAGTTATTACGAAACTGGACTAGCTGCCGGGAAGCTCAACTCAGCTGGACCAGCTGCCGGGAAGCTCAACTTAGCTGGAAGGAGTGTTCGACAACTGAGTTAGCTAACTGGTTGATTGAGCGGTTAAAGGCAGTTGAGCGGTTAAGACCGAAAGGTTCCAAAGATCCACTCGCACCCATTCGCTGGTTCTGGCTGAACGGTTGCCTTAGGATAACTGCCATTCAATCATCGCCTATAAAAAAAGGCTTTGGGTCAGTTTTTGGAGATCACGCTCACAAGGGAAAATTCCCATAAAAACTCTATGGCAAGAACTCGAAAGAGAGAAACACCGAGAGAATCATCAAGGCAAAAGGTTTACCGAGAAAGCTTACAACGACTAAGGATCGGCGGTCATTCGAGAGAGATCTCACCGGGATACCTAGTCGCTAGAAGAGGAGACGCGGTAAAGCGCCCCTTCGGTACGTGTTGCTAAGGTTGGTGCGGATCTATGGCTTAATGTTCGGAGTCGAGACCACCGGTGATTCGGGGAAGTCTCGCTCGGGCAAAAGCTCTCTTAGGATATACTCGATGATATCTTAGATCGGCTTAGTCTTGGTCGGATTGGGACTTAGGCTTGAGGATGATCCGTGGTAAGGCGAGTCGCTTGGGGATCTTAACGGATTCAGTGACTCGACCAAACCGGATACGGTGAACCTCGGCGCCAAGTCTCGGAATTCGTCTAAGTCATTAGAGCGCATGATATAGGCATCTCGGCTTATGCATTGATCCGATTGCTTAAGCGAGCGATGGGTTACTTATGTTCCTTTGGTTTTCAGGAAAATATGATGATCGTGGGAAGGATCATATTTAGTCGCGTAAAGACTCGTGGCCGGATCGATGGGTGGTGTTAATCCGGAATTACTTAGGATCGATATATGTTGTAATAGCATAATGCAAACCTTCAATGTTATCGAATCTTATGATAGTAATTAATAAAGATCTCATTTGTTGCTTATTTCTATCTTCTTTCTAAAGTTCTTGGATAGATTAGGCGGAATCATACAACCGAACCTCGAAAAGAACTTGTTTAAGGAATGAGCCTAAAAATTTGACTAAGTAACACGGAATCCTTCGTGATCCGGTTGGGAGCGTCCGAGTCCGGATTAGGGTGTTTCAAGTTGGTATCAGAGCATGCTTGCTCCTAGGACGGTTAGATGTCGGGTTTGGGGAACACCACTCATCTGCCATCGAGTCTCACGCGGAGTTTAGGCTTATTTTAGCCAATGTCGGAGTGTGATGGGAAGGACGCAACCGAGGATCATGTTTCGATAGCAGAAATTGGAAAAATGCACGGGTTGCAATTTCCTGAGAATGAGGAAGCCGAATCTTCGGCTAAGACTCGTCCATTAAGCGGAAAAAGGAACAAGGTTCCCACCATGGCGGAGATATGGAAAACGCTTCAGGATATGATGGAGCAGATGAAGTCCATGACGGATATCATGAAGGCGACCGAGGAACCCGTGGTAGTGCAAACCGCGATCCCATTTGGGACAACTTCGGTAGTGGCACCTGTGATTCCCACCGCGATCCTAATCGGGACAACTCCGGTAGTGACAATCCCGGAAGCCGTGGGGTTAAGGTCTCCGGAACCAAGGACCAGCCGCCGCAAGGTGGATTACTTGAGCGTGTTAGAACATGTCTCAAAGCTCAGAACTCGGAGCTTTAAGGGCACTGCGGATCCGATAGAGGCGGATGAGTGGAGGGGCAGACTGGAAAGAAATTTCAGTTCCACTCGATGCCCGGAGGACTACAAGAAGGATATCACGATCCACTTCCTGGAAGGAGACGCGCACAATTGGTGGATTGTAGGGGTCGGATTTCCCCCTATGAGATCGATATAACAACAAGGTCAATTCAGTTTCAAAGCGACAGAATCGGAGCGAGCCTACAAAGGCCTAGTTGAAATCTAGACCCAAAATGACATTAAACCCATATGTAAAATGGGCTTAATAAGAATATGGGCCTCAATTTAATATATTGCTTAGTGGGTCTAGCCCATTCTATTAGTTGACATAGGTTACTTAGTGAGACTATATATAGTTCATTGAATTCACCCAGAAAGGGGATCACAACTTTTAGCAGAGAAACTCTCTTGTAATAACGCTTAAACCATAACAACAATAAATAGAACTCTTTTTATACATCTGTCTTGTGCTAAGTGTTTTCTGAGAACTTTCTTTACAATTTGTTGTGTTCTAAGTGCTTCCGCTTCCTAGAGATCTCCATCTCCTCTACAACTCTTGACAAATCTAACTGTGCAAGTTCACGCCCCCACAGTTTGGCGCCGACTAAGGGGAAGGAGAATTCTCTTACACTAAGGAATCACTACGCGCACAAGATCTAAAAAGACGACCAGCAGCATCAGAGGTAGAAACATCAGCGGAGGCAGCAGCAGCAGAGGCAGAAGCAGCGGAGGCAACAACGTCATCAGCAGTAGCCTCAACAGCAGCGAGGAATCTTCGGCGTCACCACCAAACAACATGACTAACAGCGACAGCAGCAAGGACTCCTCAGCATCACAGCCAGACGCGTCAACCAAGAGCAACCACGAACGCGACGCCGCTATGAATCTAGAAGCCCTAATCGAGCTGAAGGATACGCTAAAGACGCTCCTCGAGAAGTCAAAAGAGCTGGAAAAGTTAAACAACGCTATGACATGCAAGCTAAATGTTTTCGTGACAGGCTGTTGGGTACACATGAAGAGCGTCAAGACCGACAGAACGCGACGGTCAGTTGGGCGATTTAATCCATATAGCCTCAGCTTATCGACGCCTCGTGCTGCACAGAGAACCCGAGGTGACCTACCACCGCCGCCACCATTGCGAATGATGGACGCAACTCTAGAGCGGGTCGACAAAACGACACGCGAAGACCCACAATGTTGGAGAGGAATCCCACATATGAACAATATAGGCAACAACCCACGCAGGACACGCACGTCGGAAAATCGCTACGCATGTTTGAGAAGGATCCCGCAGATAAATAGCATTGCCAACAACAGACCGCAAACCAATAACACTGGTTTTGGTTCCACCCAGCACAAAGGTGGCTTCGACGGAACTCACAACTACCAAGTGGAGCTAGAAAGCTACAACACGCGTACCAAAGGACAAAACACCTACGACAAAACATCTTATTGTCAGTATCACCGTAGCTCCGGACATTCCACAACAAACTGTCGTACCTTGGGACAAAAACTTGCTTCCAAACTCATAACCGGAACACTCAAAGGCGACTTCTATCTTGAAGATTTTCCGAGATGAAGGAAACACAGAGTAACTTGAGCTCCATAAAAACGAACTACGTGGCGACTTGATCCCTGCAAAGGGTACGTAGGCAGCTCATCTTCGGATGGGTTCGGTTTCCCTCCTCTTCAAACAGGAGGGGAGTCAATGCTTCAATGAACTACATGGCGACTTGATCCCTGCAAAGGGTACGTAGGCAGCTCATCTTCGGATGGGTTCAGTTGCCCTCCTCTTCAAACAGGAAGGGAGTCAATGCTTCAACAAACTACTTGGCGACTTGATCCCTGCAAAGGTTACGTAGGCAGCTCATTTTCGGATGGGTTTAATTGCCTTCCTCTTCAAACAGGAGGGGAGTCAATGCTTCAACGAACTACAGAGTGACCTGATCCCTGTAAAGGGTACATAGGCAGCTCATCTTCTGATGAGTTCGGTTGCCCTCCTCCGTAAAAAGGGAGGGGGAGTGGGTACGTATACCCATACACTCCCATTTTTTTGTAACAAACTCTACGATTAATTAAGATCAAAGATTTGTTCACATTTCTCTTACATCTTTCACGGATTAGTAAAGTAAAAAAAAAAAACAAAAAAAACAAAAACAAAAACAAAAAAGACTTGACGTCACTGCTGGCCACAGTGACGAAATCAAATCTGACTATTACACCCACTGCGGTAAACAGCGCGCTATATAAATAAATGAATGATCATTATCGAGCGGAGATATTCAAAGAGTAATGCATGCGTCATCCGAAATGATCATTCTAAACCCAGTTAACCACAACACTGGTACCATCGCAAAGTGTTCATTATAGGAGCGGCTGCGTTATTGAATACAAAGCCGTAAACCAAAACGTTTACTCAAAAAACCCAACTACGCTTAATTGTTGGTCATTACGCGATAACGTGGTCATTATTGGAGCGGCATGTCGATAAAGACTTATCCGTAAACCAAGATGATCATTAGAAAACCCAGTTAACTCAACACTGGTCTTAAACAACATAACATGTTCACTCTTGGAGCGGGCGTGTTAATGCGAACTCGCCCGTAAACAAAGAAGATCATCAAAAAATCCAGTTAACTCTACACTGGTATCAACTAACATACAATGATCACTCTTGGCAACACGGACTCACCCGGATGCCAAGAGAATCATCAGCGAACGCAACTAACGCATCGCTGGTCGCAACGACATAACATATTCGTCTTTAGGAGCGAAACAGTCAGCAACGATAGTCTCGCAAACTAGGACGACCATTGTTAAACTCTAAAGTAAGAACATTGTTCAAGCAAGTTTGCCATTAGCGGTTTGCCACAATATGTGAGAACTCAGTAAAGACAATCTGGTCGCAACACCTCTTGAGCAAAACACAAGACACACGTCGTCTCCAACACATCAACGTCGGGTTAATGCATAACCAAGAATCCAAAGAGTCATTCTCTACCACATTGGTGGTCAAGCTTTACTTCCATCAAACATCAAATCAATCTCACCAAGTCAAACTTTGAGACCCCATCTCACCAAAATGACTTTGCTCGCGCATGCAAGGCTTCACCCGATCATGACAAGGTTTCCCCAAGAGAACTTCACTCGCGCATGCACGACTTCACTCGATTGTGATAAGGCTTCAATAAAACGACCTCATTCATGCTATTGTATCACGATCTCTTCTCCAAAGTTTCGCCTCATCATGGAGTCGCCGGCCTCGAAACTGTATCTCACCTCACCATAGAAGATATCCTCGTTTGTGCTTCACAATTGATCGAGATTTAGGACATCACCATGTACAACGAACCAAAGCTCTCTGAGTCTTCTTCACCACCAATATCTTTTCTCCAACAACACCTCCTCAGCTACAACCAAAGTACTGCAAGAAGCCGATCTCGTCGAACTAACTCTGAAGGAAGAATCATTCTCCATGCGAAGAGTGAAGGGTCAGCAGACATCTCTCCAAAATTGTCTAAGTCCGAAACAGTCTTCGAGCCATCCTCGTCTTGCTTGCGATCGAGCCACGAATCCGCGGAGCTAGGAGTCATCGTCTTCAGTCAACTTTTTCCGTTGCGATGAGAATTCAAAACTTAGTCAAACTCGTGGTCAAACTCAGTCCCAGTCAACTCCGCCAATCAAATCTGGTCAAACCATGTCAAACCAGATCAGACCGGATCAGACAAGGTCAAACGGGATCAGACCGGATCAGACCGGTTAAACCCGAGTCGACCGAGTTGACCCGGTCCAACTCGGATCCAACCGGTTTTCCTCGCCATTCGACCCTCTCTGCTCTGTTTCACTATCACCGATCTGCTCTAGCCATCATCACCACGTTACGAATCTAAGATCTATCTCTCTCGATCTCTCGTTCTTCACCACAAACTACGAACGGCTTCACCACGAACCACGAACCACGAACCACGAACGACTTTACCACGAATGGCTCCACCACGGCGAAACCTTCGCTGCATGATAAGCTTCACCGGCCAAGCTCGACTCGACGGTTATCGGAGGGGTAGAAGATGATCGGAGGTGGAAGGGGAGAAGAAGAGATAAAAAAACAGTGAAAAAGACAAAAGAAAAAAAAGACAAAAAAAAAAAAAATCAGAAAAATAAGAGATTGTTTTTACCTTTTACGAAAATAGTGAATGGGTAAAAAATAAAAAAGAGATAAGCAGCTTATTTATACTTGAACGGTTTCCTAAAATCAATCAAGGGTTTAGGAAAAGTTCCAGAAATTTCTCAGCAGGCCTCAAGGCCTGTTAACTAAAGAAAGCCATCAATTTCATCAGAGTCTACTAAGTAAAAAAGAAGAAAAAACAACTCACATAAGTCCAGGAAAACACGGTGACAGCAGCTCAACATGGAATAACTAAAACTTCTCGAGTATGATGACAAAACGTTCATGCCTAGCAAATGCGCAGTCCATCATATCGATCTCAGTCTTCAGGAGCGACTACCTTGGCATCATCATCACTTGATACTACCAAGCTGGGGGGCTAACTGTAGGGGTCGGATTTCCCCCTATGAGATCGATATAACGACAAGGTCAATTCAGTTTCAAAGCGACAGAATCGGAGCGAGTCTACAAAGGCCTAGTTGAAATTTAGGCCCAAAATGACATTAAACCCATATATAAAATGGGCTTAATAACAATATAGGCCTCAATTTAATATATTGCTTAGTGGGTTTAGCCCATTCTATTAGTTGACCTAGGTTACTTAGTGAGACTATATATAGTTCATTGAATTCACCCAAAAAAGGGATCACAACTTTTAGCAGAAAAACTCTCTTGTAATAACGTTTAAGCCATAACAACAATAAAGAGAACTCTTTTTATACATATGTCTTGTGCTAAGTGTTTTCTGAGAACTTTCTTTACAATTTGTTGTGTTCTAAATGCTTCCGCTTCCTAGAGATCTCCATCTCCTCTACAACCCTTGACAAATCTAACTGTGCAGGTTCACGCCCCCACATGGATTGCGGTGGAGAAACGCATGGGTGATCGTGTAGTCACCTTTACGGATTTCAAAGCCGAATTCAACAAAAAATTCTTCCCAACGGAAGCCTGGGACAAGTTAGAGGCTGATTTCCTCGACTTAACCCAAGGAAACCGATGGGTCCGCGGATATGAAGAGGAATTCAACTGCCTAAGGTGATACGTGGGGAGGGAACTCGAAGACGAGTCGGTGCAAGTCGGCCGTTTTATTCGGGGCTTAAGGGTTGAACTCCGGACTCACTGCAAGGTCCGTACCTTTGGCTCTGTGTCCGAGCTAGTGGAGCGGGCTGCCTTGCTGGAGGCAAGTCTTGCGGAGGAAAACCAAGATAAGCTTGAGAAGAATCGGTCCCGCTCAAGCGGAGACAAGTCCGCGGATAAGAAACGGAAGTATGATCAAATGGATGATGGAAAGTCATCGGGAAGTCGCTGCCAATGCAAAACTTGTGGAAGAAGGCACGATGGTGAGTGCTGGAAGACAAGCGGTGCTTGTGCTAGATGCGGCAGTAAGGAACATAGGGTCCAAAACTGTCCGTGGCCGGGCCAAGGGTCCGCAAGGGCGACTGGCTCCGGCGAAAGAACTTGCTACTACAGTGGAAAAGCTGGGCATTTGAAGACAGATTGCCCGAAGCTTCAAGTAGAAAGACAAGTGGGACTTAAGGATAACCGCGGAGGCAATGAGTCGCAAGCCAAAAGGCAGACTGTAACCCCGCGAGTGTATGAGCTATCGAAGGAAGCTAGCGAGGCCGGCAACTTCAACGCGATCGCTGGTATGTGTCTTACCTAATCTGATCAAATTCAGCCTGTTGGCATCATGCATGAACAAGTAGGTACTTAGCATTCTAGGTGAATGTATAGGGACCTTAGACATTAGTGGTGTAGCGACCCACACAATGTTCGATACCGGGGCATCACATTGTTTTGTGTCCCCCGCGATGATCGGTAAAGGAATGTTCCAAATGGAACCAGGAAGTGGCCGCGGCATCGTGAATGCCGCAGGCAGACATATCATGTACTCCCTAGGCATGGTCCGAGACATTCCAGTGGAAATAGCGGGCCAAAGTATGATCTCCGATCTAGTCGTTGTCCCACTTAAGCATCATGATGTGATTTTGGGCATGGACTGGCTTGGCAAATACAAAGCGACCCTGGATTGTCATCGGGGCCGAGTGCGGTTTGAAAGGGAAGGTGAAAAGGTCGAACTCCAAGAAATAAGATCGACTCCGGGGAGTTTAGTGGTTTCGGCAATCTAGGCAGGACGGATGCTAGAGAAAGGATGCGAAGCATACCTAGCCAGTATCTCGGTAACGGAAGTCGGGAAGGATACGGAGTTAAAGGATATTCCGGTGATAAAGGATTTTGCAGATGTGTTCGAGTCCTTGAAAAGCTTACCACCTGATAGGTCCGACCCATTCACAATTGAACTTGAACCAGGCACGACTCCTCTCTCCAAAGCACCTTATCGGATGGCTCCGGCGAAAATGACCGAGTTAAAGAAACAACTTGAAGAGTTGTTGGATAAAGGATTCATCAGGCCGAGTAGTTCGCCGTAGGGCGCGCCGGTTCTGTTTGTAAAGAAAAAGGATGGAAGCTTCAGGCTTTGCATTGACTACCGGGGATTGAATCGGGTTAAGGTAAAGAATAAGTACCCGCTACCCCGGATAGATGAGTTGCTGGATCATCTTAAGGGAGCAACATGGTTCTTGAATGTGGATTTGGCCTCGGGTTACTACCAAATTCCCATTGATCCGGTGGATGTTCGGAAAACGGCATTCCAGACTAGATATGGCCACTACGAGTTTGTGGTGATGCCGTTTGGGTTAACCAATGCGCCAAGAGCATTCATGAAGATGATGAATGGGATATTCCACGATTATTTGGATGAGTTTGTGATCATCTTTATCGATGAAATACTCATCTATTCAAAGGATCAGGAAACGCATCAAGGTCACTTAAGAAAAGTGATGGAATGATTAAGGGCAAAGAAACTCTACACGAAGCTAAGCAAGTGTAGCTTTTGGCAGCGGAGTATTGGGTTCCTTGGACACATTGTGTCGGAACAAGGGGTCTCGGTGGATCCAGAAAAGATCCGAGCCATCAAGGAATGGCCAAGACCAAGAAACGCCAAAGAGTTCCGAAGTTTCCTTGGGTTAGCTGGGTATTATCGAAAATTCGTGAATGGTTTTGCGAGTTTGGCTCAAGCAATGACTCGGTTAACGAGGAAAGATGTGAAGTTCGCTTGGACGAAGGAGTGCGAGAAAAGCTTCTCCGGGTTAAAGAGTATGCTGACAAGTGCACCGGTGCTAGCCTTACCGGAAAATGACGTGCCCTATACAGTGTATACGGACGCATCGATTTCGGGACTAGGGTGTGTTCTAATGCAAAAAGGCAAGGTAATCTCCTACGCTTCAAGGCAATTGCGGAACCATGAAGGGAATTATCCGACCCATGATTTGGAAATGGCGGCGATGGTATACTTGTATAGAGTTAAGGTGCAAATCTTCACCGATCATAAGAGTTTGAAGTACATCTTCACTCAGCCGGAATTGAATCTTAGGCAACGAAGGTGGATGGAACTTGTCGCGGATTACGACTTGAACATCGCTTACCTTGCGGGGAAGGCTAACCTAGTTGCGGATGCTTTGAGTAGGAAGCGATTGGTGGTTGCAGCGAGGAAAGACTGCGAAATGTTGGTGAACATGATCGGATCATTGCATCTTAATGCTTTGTCCTTCGAGGTGGAGCCGTTATGATTGGGCGCGGCAGACTAAGCGGATTTGTTGCCGTGAATCCGGATTGCCAAAGAGAAGGATGAGAATCTGATTAAGGTCGTGCAAAACGATAAGACCGAGTACCAAACCTCGAATAATGGGACAATTGTGGTCAATGGTCGGGTCAGTGTGCCAAACGACAAGGGGCTAAAGGAGGAAATACTTAAGGAAGCGCATCAATCTAAGTTCTCGATCCATCCGGGTCTTACCAAGATGACGACAAGGGGCTAAAGGAGGAAATACTTAAGGAAGCGCATCAATCTAAGTTCTCGATCCATCCGGGTCTTACCAAGATGTACCGGGACATGAAGCGGTATTATCGTTGGGTTAGAATGAAGAGAGATGCAGCCGAGTATGTCTCTAAGTGCCCAACGTGTCAATTGGTTAAGGCGGAGCATCAAGTTCCTAGTGGACTCTAGCAAAGCTTACCTATTCCCGAATGGAAATGGGACCATATCACGATGGACTTCGTGACGGGATTGCCTAGAACACGCAATAAGAAGGATGCGGTTTGGGTAGTGGTGGATCGGTTGATAAAGGCGGCTCACTTAGTCGCGATCAAGAAAACTGATGGAGCCGATGACATCGCGGCCAAGTACATTAGTGAGATTGTTCATTTACATGGTGTTCCGGCAAGTATAGTCTCGGATCGGGATTTACGGTTTACGTCTCATTTCTGGAAGGCTTTCCAAAAAGCCTTAGGAACCAAGGTCAACATGAGCACCGCGTACCACCCGCAGACAGACGGGCAGTCGGAGCAAACGATCCAGAGTTTGGAGGATATGCTAAGGGCTTGCATCTTGGACTAGGGTGGTTCCTGGGAAAAGTACTTACCCTTGGCGGAGTTCTCTTATAACAATAGCTTCCAAGCTAGTATTGAGATGTCGCCTTACGAAGCATTGTACGGACGTCCGTATCGCACACCGTTATGTTGGACCCAAGTGGGAGAGCGTAGTGTGATCGAGCCGGAGATTGTGGAAGAGACCACAAAAATGATCAAGCTTCTAAGAATAAAAATGAAGGAAGCCCAAGATAGGCAGAAAAGCTACGCGGACAAACGTCGAAAAGACATTGATTTCGCGGTAGGCGATCTAGTCTACCTGAAAACAATGACGTTTAAGGGAAGGGCTAGAACATCGAAGAAGGGAAAACTTGATCCAAGGTATCTCGGGCCATTCACGATCCTCGAGAAGGTTGGGGCAGTCGCTTACAAGTTGGACTTGCCGGAATCAGTGGAGGCATTTCATAGTGTCTTCCATGTTTCGCAACTAAGGAAATGTTTAGCGGAAAAAGACGTGGTGGTTCAAAGAGTGGCTGTGGAACTCAAGGAAATCCTTACCATCGAAGCGTTACCGGTTCGAATTATTGACAAGATGGATAAAGAAACAAGAAGGAAAGTGATTCCAATGATAAAAGTTGTATGGGATTGCAACAGAACCGAGGATGCTTCATGGGAGACAGAGGCAAGGATGAAAGCTGATTTTGAGGAACAAAACCTTGAGCCGGATTCGAGGACGAATTCCCTTCAGGTGGGGGAGACTTGTAACGTCCCCGATCCGCGATGAGCTCGCGGAGATCGGACCATGGTCGGAAATGGGGCAAGGCTTCGGGAATATCTTAAGGAAGTTCGACCAATGGTCCAAGAAAGGACTAAGTCTAGTTTTTGGGAAGACTTAGTCGGAATAAGGAAGAAATGGGCAGGAATAGCAAGCTGGGTCAGCTGGTGTAGTTATCAGGAAGCTGGACTAGCTGCTGGGAATAGAGATGTTAAAACGGGCTGACCCGGCCCGTTTAGGTCCGAATCCGTTTAGGTCCGGTCCGTTTAAGACCGTTTAAATTTGGTCCATTTAGGTCCGGCCCGTTTAGGTCCATTTAAAATAAAGTCCATTTAAATATGTGTCCATTTAAACCCCGTTTTTTTATAAATTTCAAGATGGTATCAAATGTATAAATTTCATTTTTTATGTATTTTTATTTTACATATTTCCAATTTTGAAAAGAAATATGTAACCATTTATTGTTATCACAAGTTTAGAATGCGTTTATTATTCTCAAATGAAATATATATATATATATATATTTATTATTTTAATTTTGTCTTACCGCAATAAGATACTTAAATAATTTTGAATTTTGAATGTATTACTTTTAGTTATATATTTACTAATTTTTCGTTTTTTAATTTACTTACAAGTTTTAGTTGTTATAATAACTAATAATAAATATACATAAACATTAAACAACACTTGAAATAATAATTAAAAAAAAATTGGTTATTTTTATGGTAAAAATAAAATTTATTGTAAAAAAAAATTATAAACCAATTATGAAATATATCATTTTAGAATTAAAATGATTTAAATACAATGTTAAAATACGACGTAATATAAAAAATAATTTTTATTATAGTGCATACACTTCTCTAATAATATAATGGATTATTGGTAGGGGTGTCAAAATGGATGATCCAACCCAACCCAACCCATAACTCATATGGGTTGAATGTTAATGGTTTATAGGTTAACTCAATCCATTTAGCAATTGGGTTGGATCAACCCATGAACCCATTAAACATAAATGAGTTGGATTGACTTTAACCCAACCCATTTAAATTTATGGATAAAAAGAATATATATATATTTATAAATGAATTGTAAATCATGTTTTACAAATTATATTTTTATTTAAATTACAAAAAAATATTTCAATTAATAAAAATAATACGAAATGTTATTTTAGGCGGAAAATTTTCCGAATTGCGTTTTTTTGCGGAATTTTTTTAATGAATTGTGTTTTGGGCGTAATATTTTTGCAAAATCTCGTTTTTGGCGGAAAATTTATCATTCTCGATTTTTTTTGGGAAAAATGTTTTGCGTGTTCACGTTTTTTGCGGGAAAAATTTGCAGGATCATATTTTTGACGAAAAATTTTATGAATCTCGTTTTTAGCGAAATTGTTTTGTGAGATCACGTTTTTGACGGGAAAAATTTACAGGATCATATTTTTGGCGGAAAATTTTATGAATCTCGATTTTGACGAAAATATTTTGTGATTTCACGTTTTTGGCGGAAAAACTTTGCGGGATCATACTTTTGGCGGGAAAATATTTTGTGAGATCACGTTTTTGGCGGAAATTTTTTTGCGGGATCATATTTTGGCGGGAAATTTTATGAATCTCGATTTTGGCGAAAATAGTTTGGGAGATCACGTTTTGCAGGAAAATTTTGTCGGGTCATATCTTGGCGGGAAATTTTATTAATTTCGTTTTTGGCGAAAAATGGTTTACTAGGTTGTGTTTTTGTGTAATCTTGTTTTTGGCGGAAAAATTGGTGTAATAATGTTTTTGGTAACAAAATAAAAAAAAATTGTAAAATCATGTCTTTTAGTTATGAATGGGTTGATGGGTTATCCATTTTTATCCCATTAACCCATTTGATTTCAACCCATTTTACTCATCAAACCACTTAACCCATTAACCCATTCAAACCAAATATTCAATCCATTAGAGTTAATAGGTTGGATTGGGTTGGATAAACCCATAAGTTTTGACCCATTTTGACACCCCTAATTATTGGAATACAAATAAAATCATAAATCAAATAACATTATTTTTCTTAAAAAAAAATTAAAATAAACGGACCTTAACGGACAGCCCGTTTAAATATGTTAAAGCCTGTTTAATAATAGGACCTAAACGGGCTGGCCCGTTAAAGCCCGTTTAAATTTAACTCATAAACGGGCCTAAATGGACTCAGTTTTTAAAACATGTCCATTAAGGCCCACGGATTTTCGGCCCATTTTAACATCCCTAGCTGGGAAGCTCAACGCAGCTGGACCAGCTGCCGGGAAGCTCAACTCAGTTGGAAGGAGTGTTCGACAACTGAGTTAGCTAACTGGTTGATTGAGCGGTTAGAGGTAGTTGAGCGGTTATGGGCAGTTGAGCGGTTAAGACCGAAAGGTTCCAAAGATCCACTCGCACCCATTCGCTGGTTCTGGCCGAACGGTTGTCTTAGGGTACCTGCCATTCAATCATCGCCTATAAAAGAAAGCCTTGGGGTCAGTTTTTGGAGATCACGCTCACAAGGGAAAATTCCTATAAAAACTATACGGCAAGAACTCGAAAGAAAGAAACACCGAGAGAAAACCTTCAAAGAAATAGGATCTTTAAGTCAAGAAGGTCAACAGACGACAAAAAGATCACAAGTATTTAAATGGGAATGTTTGAAGGTATTTTCCATTCAGGTAAACCTTAAACACTGTCCATCTAGCTCTCACTATCGTTCAAACAACGTACCCTCTAACTTCATATTCAGATTCCATTTTTACTTATACCAATGGATAACTATGCCAACATCATTGCTGCTTACGGTGATTATAATATCACTAACAGTCAACCATCTGACTCGTTTAACTGATATTCACAAGGTATTAAATTCTACTTTAAGAATATCAAAACACTAGCTCGGGAAATTATTAATAACATGGTCATCTTAAAATGCAATACTCATCTATACACAAAATAGGTCTAACACTGATACCAAGCTTATTTCTGAAAGTTTATTTGAATTACTAAGCAAGCATTCAGAATTTCAAAGTCAGTGATAAATGGAGAAAAAACTAGTACATAAAAAAGAATGCAGTGCTGTGCAAGATGGTAGAGTAGAGTGAAAGAGATACCTTTATCTTGTGAAGCCATAGGAAAATGAACTCCCATATGCCAGAAAGCGTAAAGGAATGCAGTCAAAAATAAGAGAGCCCCAGCAGAGGCACGCTCCCTTCTTACACCTGAAGTGTTCATTTGAGTTGACAAATTACATAGAGTCAGCACAGAATGCTGTAACAAGCAATGTGCATAAGAGTAATGATGACAGTCTCCATTTTTGGGCGAGGCTGAGGACCAGCAGCAAGAACATCTCTCGCAGTGACAAGTTTCTCCCCTGAGGATGTTACCAATACAATACCAAAGCTGGAGCTGGAAAAGGAAATGGAAAAATTAACTAATGAGGTACTTCAATCTGACAACGACATCTGTAAAGGCCTAACCGGTGATAAGACTGCATTATTAACAAGTAATGAAGAACTTCAATCTAATAGTATAAAACGGATACTGAGATAGCAAGTTGATATTTGAGTGGATAACAAGCTCTGTGAAACATCAGAACTTACAGAATGCTGATCTTCATAAGACTCAAAATCATTAAAGAAAATAATATCCAGAAATTTGAGAAGGTTTTCAAAAAAAACAAAAAAATAATAATTGAACAGGCATTGTGTTTATCAAAAGATGCTTTATGCCCACTACAAAAACAAAAATCAGTCTCTTTCACAAAAACCTGTAGAAACGAGCACCCTACTAAAAAGCCATAGGGATAACAATAATTTTGAGTAAACAATTGAGTAAACAAATACCGAACTTACCAAATATCTTGGAACAACGCCTCGTGACCATCCCATGTCTGGTCTTGCCAAGACAAACCTCACTCGATAATCAAAAGTTCGTCAAGTTAAAACACAAATGATATGAAACATACAACAAGAAGCTAAATTAAATATGAATTCCACTAGAAACAGAGTAGAACATTTAAACTGTAACCGGCTTATGTGAATTTTCAAAAAGGTGTACTATTAGCACTAATGGAAAAACAGGGAGTCTTCCTGCTTACTGGTCTTTAGTCACAAGATTAATGGCATGCTTATAGAACACATTGTGGGTTTTCTTTAATTTCAGATTTTCCCTACAAGACAAAATTCAATTTTTCATCTGCAAACAACAGGAATGATCTCATCCAAGCAGAATGTACAAGGAAATGTTGTTCTTTAACTTAATGGTATTTGACATGCAAACTAAGTTATGAATCCCTAAGGCGCGAACATTTTTGCTCATGAAATAACAAGAGAAGCAAAAACATTAGTGTGATAATAAATATTGCATATGACAGTTCTCCATGTCTAAGGAACAAGTGGGTTATATGAGAAGTAGGCACATGACCAATCTGAGGATTATGCAAGACAAAATCACAGATACAGTTGATAAGCCTCACACGCCCAAACCAGCCCAAAAAACCAAATTCAGAAACTTTATTCACCATTGCGCCAAGTTGGACAAAGACCTGCATGTTACACTTGAGCAATGAATCAAAGCAGATCATGGAAAAGAACCAAATACTCAACCTAAACAGGAAGGTGCTACCTGACAACTTTCTCATGTACATGTGTAAAGATGGTTTTAGCCATAGATAGCAAAGGAAATAGCACGCCTGAAACGTTAGAACAAAATAGGTAAATAACCACAAAACAAGATGAAGTCTTGCTAATAAAAAAAACAATCAAAGTGAAGATACATATCTGTGGGAAAATATCCAACATGCATAACACACATGTGCATGGGGATATTAATAAGATGAACACCTAACATATTCCAATTCCATAAACCCATAATTCCATCAACTTTCACATTCTCCCAGCTGCTTCTAAGATTGTCTTCTACAAAGAAACATACAGCAATTTTTGTGGTTTTAGTAATTACTGGTAATATTCAAAATCGAATCACAACAAAGTTTGACAAATAGACTTAATACTTCTGCTCTTAACATGAAGCGTCTTTGCAAGCACAAAGTAATAAAGGAAGACAAACTCAAAAGCATATTACTATATTTCGAAATAAACAAGAAACATAACTATATTCCTCACCTGGAAACTTGGTTTCCTCTGCTCTCTGGATCATTGCAAAAGTAAACTTGGGCATCCATCTCTTACTACCTGACATCTCCATTGAAATACACTGAAGGAGAATTTTAACAAAAAAGGGCCATGTTTCAGCTGCAAGAACAAGTAAGGTGCTGAATTAACTTCAAAGGTGAATGCACTGTATGATAGCATCTAATGATATAGGCAATGTAACCGTTTGAAGCAGCAGAATGATCAATCAAGAGAGAGAAAGAAAATCTCATAAGCAAGCATCAAAGGTAGCAAGAGCTAGTTACAACACAATTTTATTATCCTTTCTTTGAGCAACAAAACCACCGGTTGGCCAGCCATCTGCGAATTTCACAGTGTCAATGAAATAGATCAAGGAAAAATTCAAATCCATGACGCTATCTATAGAGCCCATACAAAAAAAGAAGAAAAAAAACGAAAAAGGCTGTACATATTTTCAAATTTCATCAAAAACTTCTTTAAGCATCTCCATAAACTGAAATTGCAATTTTTAAAACATCCATTTATGTACAAAAAGATACATGGAATCACCATTACCTTAGCCACCCAATCAAGGTTAGTATGATCTTCATACAGCAGAAGAGCTGGGAGTAGCCAGTGGGAACAAAAGTGTGTGAAGTATTTCGGTTCAGCATTTAGAATGAACAGCTGACGTGTCTGCAACAAAGCAACCATCAGATTATATGCAATGCTAAAATGTACTCATTCCATTCTGATAACTGCCACAATCATAGAACATATTGCGGGATATCCACCAGCACATGTCGATATTTCATTTTTTCACTGGTAATTTACTTTAATAGTATGCCCATGTCTAAAAGAAAAAGAAGAATTTGAACCTACTTATTGACTACAAGTTTCAAATATCAATGCTATTTGGTAGAAAAGCAAATAAAAAATGAAACTCCAGCTATCAAAGTGCCCAAGAATAACCATCACAGAAAAGGAATGCATCTATGAAAAAGAGAATACCTCAACAAGAGCAGCTAAACTGACCCCAGACGCGATCCAGGAAAAGAGGAATGGGCCCAAGAGTTCCTCCATGTACTGCATAAACCAGTTTAAGAAAAGATGGAGATGAAATCATCAGACTCAGGGTAGCATGTACAAGGTTCCAGTATGATTAATGCAAGGCAAGTCGACTGATATTCAGAAAAATACAAAAATGAGAAGAATATTAATCATACAGGTATGGAAGAGGTAAAGAAACGAGAATCAATAATAATACCTTGAACCTAGATGGGCAATGGAGTTTTGCTAATAGATTGTAAAGTGCAGCAATGATTAATTCCCTAGCAGGAAAAAGACCAGATGAGTAGAAGAACGTTTCAAGTAAATAAAAAACACTAACAATTACAAGAGAGAAATACCTCTGACAAGGATCTATAGCTGAAATAGCGCACATCATAAAAACAGCTTGCGTTTCTCCCAGTAGTGAATACGATGTTGATACTTAATAAGAAACTAACAGCTTGTATACTCAAAACGATTTTATGGGCTCGAGACAAAATGCGTAAAATATAACTTGCAACTCTATGTGCTCACTGTGGCAAGCACAAAGTAATAAAGGAAGACAAACTCAAAAGCATATTATTATATTTCTAATTAAACAAGAAACACAACTATATTCCTCACCTGGAAAATTGGTTTCTTCTGCTCTCTGCGTCTTTGCAAAAGTAGGCTTGGGCATCCGTCTCTTACTACCTGACATCTCCATTGATACACATTGAAGGAGAGTTTTAACAAAAAAAAGGGCGACGTTTGAGCTGCAAGGACAAGTAAGGTGCTGGATAAACTTCAATAACTACCTACCATTAGGAATCTCGTAAAACTTAAGCTTAGCTGTGTTTTGCGAGAAGGTAATTGATCTTTCTCCTTCAATAACTTGAGTCCATCCTGGATATACATATTATGCAAGAAAATCATTCACATGAGCAACCCTGAGATGGAATTTTTATACATGAAAATATGAACCTGCTTAAAAATGAACCAGATTCTAATGATATAGGCAATGAAGCTGCAGTATGATCAATCAAGAAAGAGTAAGCATCAAAGAAGCAGCCAGTATGTTACAAAACAATTTAATGATCCTTTTCTCAGATGAAAGACAACAAAAACAAACCCACAAGAAGGTGCTATTTTCTTCTCCCTCAAAATACACAATGCAACGATTAAGAGAAAGGAAAGTACGATTCAGCGATAAGCCCCTAAGTTTCCCAGACCCCAAACGAATAAAACCATCACTTCTCATTCAGCGAGGAAACCCTAATATCGTTGTGACAAACAACAAAGAAATCAACACAACACGAGACATAGATTCACCAAAATCCAAAATTCGATACAAATGGTTTTGGCTTCGCGAGTCTTGGCTTTATCCGAGGAAAGCTTGATGACAACCTCCCTCGAAGTAACCACCGAACAACGAATCGAGTAACCACCGAACAACGAATCTGAAGGAACGATCTTAGAGATTGTGGCGACGAAACTGATTTTCAATTTCTAGGGAAAATGGTTTTTTGACGGGACTCTGGAGAACTCTAATCACCGACTATGGCAACTTTTTGTAGAAGCCCTTACAATTTTACGCTTCTTACTATTTGCCCCAATCCAAATCTAACCGTTTCAAATCTAACCATTACCAATTAGATTTCGATTTGCCATATATAAAAGCCCATTTATAATACAAGTCCATTCTGACCCCAAAAAAAAAAAAATACAAGCCCATCAATTTTTCTAATCCAACCATTACACAAAATCCCAATTTCCGTAATTATATCATACCACCAGTAAGGAATGTTAATCTGGATTTTAACTTTTTTTTTTTTTTTCATCTAAAGAGATCATTCATTAAACATGGAAGGCCATAGTTACAATTTACAAGCTCAAAAGAGCAGACCGTTAGAAACCAACAAGGAAAGCCAAGGCTAAAAAGCCTACCCAGGGAACCTACACATACTTAAGCTCAAAGAGACACTTAAATACCCAAAAATCAGATCACCCTTACAAAACAGAGGAAGCCCTTTTCTCAGCCTCAAAAATATCTGGATTTTAACTTTTAAGTCATGGGTTTTCACGGGTCTTTAATATAAATAAGAAATAATTACATTGCGGCACACTTTTTAGAGAATTGTTTACACTACAGGACACTTTAATTATTAGACACATTTTTTATTGATTAATGACTATTGTAGCCTTAAACTAAAAGACAACTCTTCTCTTTTCTTATTACCTCTTCTTCGTGCAATTAAAAACAAAACCATATCTCTCTCATCTATTTATCTTCATCTTCTTATTTTCTTTGGTTCCAAAATCTTTATCTTTCATTTACTAAAAAAAAACAAATATAAGAATCTCTTAATTGCTAACCTTCCCAATTTCAGCTTTTCTCTAATGGGTTAATGGCAACCACAAGAGTTCTTAACCAGACTGGAAAAATCCAGCCAACATATCTTCTTAGATTTTTCCAAAGTATGGTTCGGTGATTTTTGTCGTTTCAAGGAAATGTGATTGGAATTATGAGAAAAGATGCCCATATACTCACTCTTGAAATTGAGAATTGCTCTTTCACTATGAAATTGAGGAAAACTTTTCATGTTTTCTGGTTTTAAATGGTGTTCAGACTTGCTATGTTTTTTTTAAAAAAATTGTTCTAAAAACGGGTTAAGTGAAATCTGTAACAAATTAAAATGAATCATCCACATGGACATAGTTTTGTGGTCACAAATCGACAATTTATCTATGATAATTCATCCACAATATGATGGTTAAGGTTTATGATCGTTTCATTATATATTGAGTTAGGATAAGGAGATAAGCTTATGTTTCCAATCTCTTCAATACCTTTTGTACATGATTCAATGTTTTGACTCTCTTGCTAATTAAAACATGAAACTCACTTGTTAAAAATTTCAACCATATTTTCCAATTTTGAATCATATCCATCATCCGGGTGGACAAAACATCGTGTATACAAATTATCATTAAGTACTTATATCAAAACCAAAGTTACTTATACATTGATTATTACACTTCATAAACCTATGAGTTTTAGTTGTTTCAGAAAATGGTAAATACTTGTAAATCACCAAATTTCCATGCTACTATTGATCAATTGTCCATTATGATCTATAAACAAAACTCAAGAACATGTCCACGATAGTCTATCCACGTGGTTAATGATAACTTACACCAATTTTCAAAGCTTCTGGGTTTCAGAAGGTTTATGATTTGAAATCAGAACCATTTAATATGCAATCATCAGTGGAATTTATCTTTAGACATTTTTCATAATCTTGGAGAAGAAGAAATAAATGAAGAAAAAGAAAGAATTTATCCCAAAAAAAAACAAGAAGAACTCGTACAAAATCTGGAAAATGGTGGATATGAGAATGAGAGATGATTTTGTGAAATCTCAACCACAACATTTAGTAATTAATTCATTCTCTCACCAATAAAGTAGGTGAGGGATATTTTAGTCATAATAAGTAATAAAAAGAAGGGAAAAGATGAGAAAGTGTCTCTAACACCAAAAGTGTATCCATATGTAAGATTTTTTCCAAAAAGTGTGCTAGAGTGTAAATCACCCTATAAATAAAATCTCATTTAAACCCATTTATTTTCGTTAAAACACATTTATCAAATGGGGTTTTGACATCGTAAATAAATTCTCATTTAAACCCATTTCAATATTTTATGTAATAATTAAATGATTTATCCACTAATTTTTTAATTAAAAAAATAATTATACACTAACTAAATAATCATATTTTACGGATTACAGATTTTACGGGAAAACATGAAATCATGTTTTCTGACGGGAAAATAGAAAATTACGTTTTAACGAGAAAATACGAAGTAGTATTTTAGGCGAAAAAACGTGGAATTACATTTCCGAAGGGAGAAATCACGTTTTTGGCGAAAACACGGAATCATGTTTTTGCGTGGAAAATGCGGATTCACGTTTTCAATGGTAAAAACATGAAATTACGTTTTTGGCAGGAAATGTAAATAGCGTTTATGGCGTGACACGGAATCGTTTTTAAAAAAAAAATTGAAAGCGTATTTATTTACAAAAAAGAAAATTGTGTTTAGGTCTGAATTAGAAATATGTTTAACCACTAAACTCGTGTCAACAAAGAGAAAGGGAGATTTTTGACACGTCAGCAAAGGGAGATTATTTTGGGACTAGGGTTTTCTTGGTTTCGGCTGCAAGCTAGGGTTTATGACGGCGTCACAGCCACCGGATAATCCGGTGGTCTCGGCGAAAATGGTGGATAGTGCTACCTCGGACTCTGGTGCACAGAGGGAAACCTCGGACTCTGGTGCACAGAGGGAAACCTCACAGAAGCAATCATGGGCAAAAGTGGTTAACAATAAACCTACTCTTGTCAAACACGATTTCACAAAAGTGGTAGACTCAGACGGTGTAGTTGTGGGGCCGAAGGACATATTGGGGGATATTCCCTTATGGGACAATTTTTTGGTGGGACAGTTTGCAACAAAAGCTCCACATGTGGGTACGATCCATGTGATTGTCAATAGGATATGGCCTTTAGGGGACAAAACAGTGAAGATTGATGTGTTTGTGGTGGGAGAGAAGATGGTGAAATTTAGAATCAAAGATCCATCCGTCGAGCTAGGATTCTACACAGAGGCATGTGGGATATTGCAAATATACCAATGTATCTCTCTAAGTGGACTTTGATCCTCGAGGATGCTCAACTAGAGCTTAAGAAAATGCCAATTTGGGTTACAATAAAGAAGGTGCCTCACACAATGTTTTTTTGGAAAGGTATGGGATTCCTAGCAAGTGTGGGTGGAGAACCAAAGAGGTTACATCCGGAGACGGAAATATGTAAACAGTTTGATGAAGCCAAGGTGAATGTGGAGGTAGATTTGTCTAAGGATCTTCCAAAACAATTCAAATTCCAAATTAGTGGAGAAGAGGTAATGGTTGAATTCTCTTATCCTCGTTTGCCTCCTCGATGTCAGAACTGTAGAAAATGGGGACACATTGCAGAAGGATGCAAAGCCCATCCGAATATCACAATTCTTCAAAGAGGAGATGTCGAGCCGGAAAGTGTTGAGCAGATACCAATGGCTACACATCAAGAAAAAAGTCCAAAACCAGGAGAAGAGGGAGAGAAAAGTCATGCAATAATTTCGCTACGTAGAGAGCAAACAGAAACACCAAAGGCAGTAGAAATCCAAAGTCTTTAAACAGAGGAGGTAGTGATAGAAAAGGAAGATGGGACCAAAGAACATCAGGCCATATGGACAGAGGTCTCACCAAACAAAGCAGGAAGAGTTACTGAGAAACATATAGATGTCTCACTTACCTCTTCGCCTTCACGTTTTGCGTGCCTTCAGGTAGAAGAGACAGAGAATGATGAGGTTTTGGAGGAAGAACAGATTGTTGATGACAAAGAGGATTCAAATGAACTAGAAGATGGAGAAATTTATGTTGAGGACCAAAAGAAAAGGAGAGAGACCCCGATCACTCGTGAATATATTCCTAGGGCGTCGAAATCAACTCATAAAGTTCTAAAAGCTAAGCAACCTTCTGCTTCTTTGGAAATCACCCAAGGTGCAGGGGGAAGGAAGAAACCACGAAAAAACCTTTAAATATGTCGGGTTTCTTTTGGAATGTACGCGGCTTAAATAAATCATCTAAGCATTCCGTTATTCGACAATGGTTACAAAGCAGTTCAGTGCAATTTGGAGGTTTTTTGGAGACAAGGGTAAAGGATCGTAATGGGTTGAAAGTTCTCTCAAGTGTTGCGAATGGCTGGTCTTTTATGTCAAATTATGAAGCTCACACTCGAGGTCGTGTCTGGGTGGTTTGGAAGGATAGTATGAGGGTCACGCCAGTGTATAAAAGTTCACAAATAATTACAGTTTCAGTCTTGTTAGAAGGGAAGGAAGAAGAGTTCTTATGCTCCTTCATTTATGCTTTGAACCATATGGAGGAAAGAAAAGAGATATGGGCTGAGCTGAGAGCTCATCATGACCCCCAATGTTTCGTCGTTCTCCATGGCTGATTATTGGTGATTTCAATGAAACTCTGGAGATGGAGGAGCACTCTAACTACTCGGATCAGCCCACTATAACCTCTGGAATGCGGGATTTTCAAGATGTAGTTAGATATTGTTCTCTAGTGGATTTAGGCTACCACGGACCTAAATTTACTTGGTGCAATAAGAGAGAGGAGGGGTTAATATGTAAGAAGCTCGATCGAATGTTGGTTAATGATAGATGGTTGGATTTACACTAGAGATGTTAAAACGGGCTGGCCCGGCCCGTTTAGGTCCGAATCCGTTTAGGTCCGATCCGTTTAAGACCGTTTAAATTTGGTCCATTTAGGTCCGGCCCGTTTAGGTCCATTTAAAATAAAGTCCATTTAAATATGTGTCCATTTAAACCCCGTTTAAAGCCCGTTTAAGTAGCAACATATATAATTCATTTGTTTTATCTTTTTAATCTTTATACTTTAACATTTTACTAAAATCAATATCTTTTTAAGAATTCAAATTATTTAAATTACTAAGATCAAATGTATAAATTTCATTTTTTATATATTTTTATTTTACATATTTCCAATTTTGAAAAGAAATATGTAACCATTTATAGTTATCACAAGTTTAGAATGCGTTTATTATTCTCAAATGAAATATATATATATATTTATTATTTTAATTTTGTCTTACCGCAATAAGATACTTAAATAATTTTGAATGTATTATTTTTAGTTATATATTTACTGATTTTTCGTTTTTTAATTTACTTACAAGTTTTAGTTGTTATAATAACTAATAATAAATATACATAAACATTAAACAACACTTGAAATAATAATAATTTTTTTTTTGATTATTTTTATGGTAAAAATAAAATTTATTGTAAAAACAAATTATAAACCAATTATGAAATATATCATTTTAGAATTAAAATGATTTAAATACAATGTTAAAATACGACGTAATATAAAAAATAATTTTTATTATAGTGCATACACTTCTCTAATAATATAATGGATTATTGGAATACAAATAAAATCATAAATCAAATAAGATCTTCTAAATATGTATTTTTCTTAAAAAAAAATTAAAATAAACGGGCCTTAACGGACAGCCCGTTTAAATATGTTAAAGCCCGTTTAATAATAGGACCTAAACGGGCTGGCCCGTTAAAGCCCGTTTAAATTTAACTCATAAACGGGCCTAAATGGACTCAGTTTTTAAAACATGTCCATTAAGGCCCACGGATTTTCAGCCAATTTTAACATCCCTAATTTACACCCACAATCGTATGGAGTTTTTGAAGCTGGAGGTTGTTCTGACCACTCTAGAGGAAGGTTCAATTTGGAAGCTGCGAAACCAGAAAAGAGGAAGCCATTTAAATTTATGAATGTCTTAACTACTCTGCCTCAGTTCATAGTCACAATAGCAGAAGCTTGGTCCCAATCAGATGCTTTATTTGTATCCACATCAGCAATGTTCAGGTTTTCAAAGAAGCTAAAATCACTAAAACCTTTGCTACGTACTTTAGGAAAGGAGAAACTTGGAGACATTCTGAAGCGCACTAGGGAAGCTTATGAGGACTTATGTGCCAAACAAGCTGCCACACTATCAAATCCAAATCAGGAGAATATGGAAGAGGAACGAAAGGGTTTTGAGAAATGGTATAGGCTCTCGGAGATAGAGGAAAAGTTTCTCAAGCAAAAGGCTAAACTTCATTGGCTTAAGGTGGGAGTTGGGAACAATTCATATTTTCACAAAACGGCCCAAATACGTAAGATGCAAAATTCCATACGGGAAGTGGTAGATCAAAATGGAGAGGTGCTAACGAAAATGGAGGATATTAAACATGAAGCAGAGCGCTTCTTCAAAGGTTTTTTGACTCATAGCCCAGAAGACTACAAGGGTATGGAGCTACACGAGCTAGAAAAATTAATGACCTTTCGATGCTCAGAGGCTGATCAAGCACGACTTATGCAAGACATCACAGTAGATGAGATCACGAAATTTCTATTTGCAATGCCAAATGACAAAAGTCCCGGACCTGATGGTTTCACAAGTGAATTCTTCAAGACATCTTGGCCGGTTTTGGGGAATGACTTTGTGATAGCAGTTAAATCCTTTTTTGAAAAGGGTTTCTACCTAAAGGTATCAACTCAACGATTCTGGCTCTCATCCCAAAAAAAAAGGCTAGAGAAATGAAGGGATATAGGCCAATATCTTGCTGTAATGTTATCTACAAGGTAATTTCGAAAATTTTGGCAAATCGACTAAAAACTTAACTGCCAAAGTTTATCGAATGGAATCAATCAGCTTTTGTCAAAGATAGATTACTCATGGAAAATGTCCTCCTTGCCACAGATTTAGTTAAGGATTATCATAAGGAAAGGGTCTCCCCTCGATGTGCCATGAAGATATATATTTCTAAAGCTTTTGATTCTGTGCAATGGGATTTCGTCTTGAATACCCTAACTGCACTACATATCCCTCCTCGTTTCATAGATTGGATCAGGTTGTGTATCACCACAGCCTCTTTCTCCATCCAAGTAAGTGGGGAACTTGCTGGATATTTTCATAGTACAAGAGGTTTGAGACAAGGATGCTCCCTTTCCCCCTACCTCTTTGTTATTTGTATGAATGTATTGTCACGAATGATTGATCAAACGGCTAAGGATCATCGAATTGGCTATCATCCGAAATGTAAAGGACTCCAAATCACCCATCTCTGTTTTGCAGACGACCTGATGGTCTTTGTTGATGGAAGGAAAACTTCGATCGAAGAAACAATCAAGATTTTCGATGAGTTTGGTGTCAAGGCAGGTTTAAAGATCAGTCTTGAGAAGTCAACACTCTATTTGGCAGGAGTTTCTCAGCAAAATAAGCAAGCCATCACAGAATGTTTTCCGTTCAGTCTGGCACAGCTTCCGGTGAGGTATTTGGGACTGCCTTTGCTTACCAAGAGGAATTCTAGTGCATATTATGGAGTTTTGATCGAAAAAATCAGACTACGTTTCAATACTTGGACAGCAAGACATCTCTCTTTTGTGGGGAGACTCCAGCTTCTCCGTTCAGTGATTGCAAGTATGGTTAATTTTTGGATGTCAGCATATCGGTTACCAAAAGGATGCATCATGGAGATTGAAAAGATGTGTAGTGCTTTTCTTTGGTCGGGTCCAGACTTGAATAGAAGAAAGGCTAAAGTGTCATGGAAGGAAGTTTGCAAACCCAAAGAAGAAGAGGGACTTGGACTCAAATCACACCTTGACGTTAATAAAGTCAGCTGTCTTAAGCTAATTTGGAGAATCTTATCGAACCAACTTTCTCTGTGGGTCCAATGGATTAAGACAACACTTATTGGAAGAGGATTATTTTGGACGGTAAAAGCAAACACCAACGCTGGTTCTTGGATGTGGAAGAAACTCATAAAGTATTGTGACATGGCCAGGGAGTTTCATGCGGTGAAAATCGGAGATGGCAATGCAACCTCTTTCTGGTGGGATATATGGTCTGACTTGGGAAGGATTCAACTAATTACAGGGTCACGTGGATGCATTAATCTTGGGATTTCAGCTACTGCTACGGTCAAGGAGGTCATGGACAAGCATCGCTCTCGACGTCGTAGAGTTGCATACTTGACTCAAATTGAAGAAGAAATCTTAAGAGTCAAAGAGTTGAGAACAGAGCATAGAGATATCGCATTATGGCGAGACTCAAATGGTAAACTCAAGAAGACTTTCACATCGAAGGGAACATGGCAACAAATCCGTTCGGTGAACCCAATATTGCATTGGACGAAAGGTGTGTGGTTCAAACATGCTACTCCTAAATTCTCTTTCATAACTTGGCTTGCAACTCTTAATCGTCTCTCGACGGCAGATCGAATGCTAGCTTGGAATTCAAACATTTCAGATCAATGTGTGTTATGGAACAATGCTGCGGAATCTCGTGATCATCTGTTTTTTGAATGTGGATATGTGGCTGAGATTTGGGATAACCTTGCTCGTCCGCTAATACGTCAACGTTATATAACCATTTGGAATCACATCCTTCCGCTTCTTACCAACCAAATCGACGACAAACTCACTTTGTTTATGATAAGGTATCTCTTTCAAATGATGACACTATATATGGAGAGAGCGGAACTATCGACGTCACGGTGAGAGTCCAACATCAGTCAACACCATCATCAAAATAATGGACCAGAACATGCGTAATAGGCTGAGCTCCATCTATCGTGAGGGAGACCATAACTTTGACGCAAGTCTTAGTTTATGGTTTGAAACTCATTAAAAGACAACCACAAATCTATCTTTTCAGTATTTTGTTTCAAGTAATTTAAAACATCAAAAAACAACTTTGTAAAACAGTTTTTTGGGTTTGAATCTAATTTATCATTCATTTAAAAAAAAAACAAAAAAAATATGTTTAACTATATTAAATGAGTTTAAATGGATAACTCTATTAGACCTTTAAACTAAATGGGTTTAAATGGGTGGGTTTACCCATATTAACATCCCTAAATGCAGATGATATGAGAGGAAAAATTGAGATTTCTAAAATCAAAACTTAAACTAAACACTAACAAAGAATAACAACCAAACGCATAGAACACGTAGATATCGAAGTGCGCCACAAAAGAGACACAACCTGATCTTGTCAACACCAAGCTCACAGAAACAATAACACTAATAAGAATGAAAGCAGTCCCAAGTACTTAATTGCATAAGAATTAATACGAGGAAGAAACTCTTGAAATCTGCTTGGAAATACATGAACTAAGAACTTCAACTCATACACGCGGACACAACAAACCCACTTCTGTCACCACCACACAAAAGGTCGACTACCTCCTCGCAAGAGAAAAATCGAAGAACGCAACAACCACTCCAAAATCTGGAACTCGACACAAACCCCATAGAGAAACCAAGAAGGTGCTTTAGCAACAACAAACCATCCGATTGACTCACTCCAACAGCAAAACTTAAGACGAAACAAATTCCAAAGGACAAAACCGCATGGGTTGAGATAAAACCCAAAAATATTGAGATAAGCAAGATGATAAACAAGGTGCAAGCACAAAGTAATAAAGGAAGATAAACTCAAAAGCATATTACTATATTTCTAATAAACAAGAAACATAACTATATTCCTCACCTGGAAAGTTGGTTTCTTCTGCTCTCTAGATAACAACTCGAAGAGTCATTGCAAAAGGCTTGGGCATCTGTCTCTTACTACCTGACATCTCCATTGATACACACTGAAGGAGAGTTTTAACAAAAAAAGGGCCATGTTTGAGCTGCAAGGACAAGTAAGGTGTTGGATTAACTTCAAAGGTGAATGCACTGTCACTACAAGAAAACACAGAATTTGTGACGCACGTTTGTGACGAAGTTTTCCGTCACAAATATTTGTGACGATTTCGCAACGACTTCGTAACGTATTTGTGATGCAAATTTTCACCGTCGCCAAACCGTCAGAAAATTACGACAGAAAAAGCTTGTCGTATTAGCGTCACAAATTTGTGCCTCTTTTGTAACCATATTGACAACGTCACACATTGGTCACGGATTTGTGACGTTTTCGGTGCGTCGCTAACCAAAAAAGTGGGTGAAAACGTATTTAATACGACGTTTCAAAAAGTGTCACAAAAGCATTGGTAATCCATCACAAAATTGTGACTGATATTTTGGAGTCGCAAATCGGTTATAAAATATATTGCCTATATTTTGGTGGCATTGCTCTAGACATTCAACCAACCAGTATGTGGTTCGAAAAATACCGGTGCTATTACAAAAGCATGTGTTTTTCACTAAATGTTCCCAGATTTGTGACGAATTTGTGACAAATTTGTGACCACATGATTAACTCTGTGACGGATTTGTAACGGATTTGTTACTCTCTTTAATAGTATTCCAAAATCATTAGCATATTAATAATTCATGGATGTATTTTCATTATGTAAACTATTAGAAATTACTATATACATTACAATTACCACTCACAACTTTGAAAATTCAGAATTTGTTAAATTTTGTATCAAACCCTAAATTTTAAACATAAAATGTATGTGATTACATTATAAACTATGAGAATGATTGATTTTTTTAAAAATCAACTTTAAAAGTTACATATAATTCTTTTTTTCTTAAACATGAAGATTGGCAATAGATGAAGTTTATTTGGTAAGGTCTATGTCAAACAATTTAGCCTCAAAATATTTAGGGTTTAGGGTTTGGAATAGTGACTACTAAATTAGTCGCAAAGTGGTCACAGTTTTGTGACTCTTTAGTTACAAATTTGTGACGAATATGCAACTCCCATTTTTATTTTGAAAAAATTGTGAACCTATTTCAAGTAGAACAATGTATATTTGGAAAGTACATTATTCAAAATTACCACTCACATTATATTTAACACTCACATCTATAAAAATTCAAAAAATTTGAACTTTGAACCAAACCCTAAATTGTAAACATAAAGTCCATGAAATTATATAAGTATTTAAGAATGATTGTTTTTTTACCAAAAATGAATAAAAGAGTTAAATATAAATACATTTTTAAAATTTAAGTCCTAAACCAAAACATGGAACCCTTAAACCACAAATCAATAATAGTATATTTTCCTTTTTCCTTTTATTACTTTATACTTGCCTAATTTTTGGGTTTGATGATGCTAAAGATTATTAATAAAAATTTAAGTCAACTAATGTTACATTATGAACTATTTAAGTAGACCGTAATTTTCAACTAATTTGGGAATATACCTTTCATTATATACTTGCATAATTTTATCAAAGCATCTTTTCTATAGTTGTCCAAAAAAATTGATTTTTGTTTTACATGCGCGTGGAAAAAGAATTTATTAAAGATGTTGGAAACAACACTTAACTATCACATAACTTTTTAATAACAACTCTCAACGATTAATTTGAATAAGATTTAACTATTTTGCACAAGTTTAAATTTTTTATTTATGTTTAAGTTTTAAAATTGAACTTATACTGAATTTCTATCCAAAATCCAAATTAACCTTGAACTATAATTTCTCATTAATAACATCACACATACATTTTATACCCCAAAAGACTTAATAGTTAAAGATTCATTTTAGTTTGTCAAATAAATTTTAGTGGGGAACCAAAAACTTTCAGTTTCCCTCTCATCTAAATTGAGTAAAAAAAATCGAATTTTTGGCCCAAACCCAAAAGTAAATTTTGGCTCATGTATTATACTATACAAAACCCAAGTTTTCCACTTAGGCACATATCGCACATCGGTAAACCTAATCCCCTTTTCGTTATGCTTCTCCCTTCTCCGATTTGTTCCACCGGTTAGAGGAGGATGAACCAAATCATCCTCACATGTATCGTCCTTGAAAATACATACAAAGCTTGGGGTTTGATCTGATCGGAGGAGAAGATGATTCTTGTGCAGCTTGGATAAATGGATAAGATGCTGCAGATGGATCTAATGCGTTCGGAGAAGATGACTCTTGTGTAGCTTATCATCCCTGTCGAATCCGCTCACCGCTCCATCACTTATCTCGGCGAACTCGGCCTCTTGCAGTTCCGCAACGTGAGTGTTTCTACTCAGATCCGTCTTCGTCTCTTTACAAAGCTCTTGCTTTCTTTTCTTTTGATGAGTGAGAAATCAGAGGTTTGATCTCCACTGATGCTACTTAGTGACTCATCTTTCAAATTTGATAATTGGATTTAGCATTAACGAATCTACTATGGGGTTTGAAATTGGAAATTGGATTTTACATTTGGATTAAAAATTAAACCATAGAGGAGGTCACGAATCCAGATTCTCTTATATGTCTACAATAGCATCTCTTCTCATTCGTCGGTATTGAAAATTTGAGATCTACAATAACATCACTTTCTTTCTTTTCATCTTCTTCCTCTCTTTTCTTCTCTCCAACCATCTTCACTTGTATCACCAGGTTTCCTTGATTTTTACTTTCCTCCTCCGTCTCTCAATCCACGAAGATCTGTGAATTCATGTATGTTAAACCTCACCCCAGATTTTGTTCGATTTCATATCAGCTTTGAAGTTTTGGTGCCTAGATTTTGGACATATGGAGTTGGCGTTGTTGTATTTGAATCAGATGCGGATTGTTGAAGCACCTGCAAGCAGATGCGGTCTCAGGTCACTCATTTCTCTCTACTCGAGCTTGGGTTCTTTTCGTTTCGATATTCGTGTTTGATTTGTTTAGGTTAATTGAATGAACTAGAACTCTTTCCATGATTTCTGGTTTGCAGCTGTACATGCTTTTTGATTCATCTCGTGATTGATTATGTTTGCTCCTTTTGTTCTCACAATCTTAAAAATATCTTCGGGATCAAATATTACGTTTTTGTAGAATGGTGTTTTTTCGAGGCGTATTGTCCATTCCAAGGCTTCGGTCTAGAGTAGTGAGTATATTTAGACTTTGCCCTTTTGTTTTTTTTTTCTCTACCGTTTTGTTTGATTCGTATAGATTTGATGATCGGATCTTAATATTATGGGCAGGTGCACCAATCTTCACTTAGTAACTCGATGGGATGGCTCCAAATGCAAAGCTCTTCCGAATTGGTAATTTCAGATTTTTTATGTTCTTAAGTTTGAGATGAAAAAGATAGTAAATTTGGATGGTTGCGACTGAGAATAATGAGTGGAATACGTTGAATAAAAATGGGTGGAATCTGATTAATATAAATCATGAAGAATTAAGCCCTAAGCTCCTGCTAGATTTACTAACATTCGTGTTGCAGTTTTGTCTTGTTTTATCACCGGCTTAATTGTGTCAAAGCAGTGTCTAGATTTCGTGTTTGATTATTGTGTCTTAAGTTTTTGATTCTTGGCTATGATTACAAAATTATCCGCGCTTCTTGATTTGAATAATGGTTATGTTTTTTTGGGTGATGATGATTAAAACTAACAGCTTTACGCCAGTTCTGCTTCAGAAAATTCTTGATAGAAGAAGCTGTAAAAAATCTGAGCCTTGTTTTTGATTAGAGTATTTGTTGTGTTTGTTGCCTATGAGGAAATAATCCAATTTCGAGGTGTAGTGGTGCTGAGACCCTTAACAGGGAGAACCCCTTAGTAGAAACTACAATTTCTACGAAGCTAATGGATTTTCACTGAGGCTTCTCAATTTTGTTATGTTTTGTTTCTCAATCTTTAGTTTTGGTTGTGAAATTGTAGATTTTAGCTTGTGATAGAGAATCCATTCACTAATAATTTTGGTATTTCATCTCAAGAATAGTTTCAATAACCAAAAAGTTACAGAGAAATAACGAATTCATGAGACTGTTTTTCAGATGATAGGCTAGATTTACGAAGTAACTGTGTTGGTGATGATGATACTTGCTTAAAATCTACACTTTTCAATATGAGAAGAAAATCTTCTTTGAGTAGAATCTGCAAATATCTGAGCCTATGTTTATTTATTTATTTTTGTTTTGGTTTCTGGGTGGAGATTGGGTTTGGTGTGATGATTGGAAAAGTAATTCTATGGGTGTAATATAAATCATGAAGAATTCACGAAAATTGTTCCACTCATTTTCTCTACTATTTAGGAGAAAAATTATTATCAAAGGTTTTTGGTTTTTGGTTCTACTTACATCTAGTTCTCACCGTTTTAAATTGATTCAATTACTTTTGCGTTTAGGGAACAACAAAGTAAATCATCTTTTTTACTGTATTGCAGGACATGGTGGAGCCAGAGCAGCTGAGTATGAGAAGCGTCATATTTTCAACAATCTTATTTTTCATATCAAGACGGTGAACCCAGCGGAACGATGATGTACTTGTTTGGTTTCATTTTCAGTGTACAATGATTGATATTTGTATGCTTTTTGTGTATGATATTGGTATGGTTTTTGTACTTTTCTGCTTGTATAATACATTAACTTGTGGTTTATTGATGTTCTTACTACTACTTTTAATGTTTTATAGTTTGTAGAAAGCAAAAGAATTTGAGAATTACTAATAAAATCAGTTATTTAAGAACAATAATCAGGTATTTAAGTACAATATTTCCGTCACAAATTTGTGATTAATTTGCTTCGGATTTATAACCTTTTTGTAACGTAAATGAGAAAGGAAAACCCATATTCGTCATACATTCGTCACTATTTTGAGACTAGTTTGTTACTACTATTAGAGTCACAAATGTATGACTCTTAAAAGTAGTCGCAAATCAGTCGCTAAATTACGACCACTTCATAACGTTACAAATTCGTCACATATTTATGACCACTTAAGGACGTTACAAATTCGTCACATATTTGCGACGCCAAAAACATGGTCATAAAATCGTCGCAAAAATTTGACGCCTTTGCGACGTCGTTAATTTGCGACGATACTTTTGCGATGATCTATTTCCGTCACATAATCGTCACAAATCGGGTTTTTGCGACGGATTTGTGACTCTTTTGGGAGTAACAAATGCTGTGTTTTCTTGTAGTGTGTATGATAGCATCTAATGGTATAGGGAATGTAACCGTTTGAAGCCAAAATAAGTATCTCAACTTTTTTCAAATAAACCCACACGTATGAGATCATCTTTGTTTGTTTGAGAATCGAAGATGTTTAGTGTTTCTTTTCAAGATAATGATCACTATTTACATTGTATTATATTCTTTTGTCGTAGGTGATTGTGGAAAAGGCTGACAAAAGTAATGCCTCGTTGATTCATTTGACAAGTAATAAAATTTGATTCATTTGGTATTATAGTATTTTCGTAAGATTAGCTATTATGGTAAATTTTTGATATCCTTGATTCAACCATCTTGTTTTCACTAGAGAGATTGTCCCTGAAATCTCTGGTGTAGAATAAGAATGGAACAAGTTGCAGAGAGAAGTACTAGCGACACTACTATTGTTTCCATTGCATTAACAAACAAGGGAACATAATTCTGCAGGACAGAGTTGAGTATCGTAGCATAAGAAGATCGTCTCCTTCGCCTATTGAGCAGCGTTGTCTCGGTATGTTCTTAATCCCTTCGTCTTGCTCTATCGAAAAGAACCGCTTTCATTGATTCAACTTAAAGAGTAAGTGAGAATCTCTTTAGGTTTCATCAATGTGTAAACCAAAATTTATGTCCTTGTATTGAATGAAAATTATTTCACATATATTTGTGAAGCAAAATGTATACAATGTATTGGAAACTTTTTTGTCGGAGTCTTTTTGTATTTACATTTCAATGGAGTTTCACCATTGGACACATAAATTAGCAAGAATCTTAATTGAGTTTCAAACACTAAATTACTATTATTTTTAATACTAATATATGATTTAAGAACACTCAAGGGTGTCACCATTAAGGATGTTCTTACATAAAATCCCAATTTCCGTAATTATATTATACCACAACTAGGGATGTTAATATGGGTTTTTTTACATCTAAAGATTGTGGTTTTCATTCATCACGAGAACAGAGTTGACCCCCACACCAAAAACATGAGAACAAAGTCCAAAGGATGAAGCAAGCTAACAATTACAAGAAAGAAAATACTAAACCAACAAGGTCGCTAATCCAAAAAAGAATATAGTTATTGTCGGCGATCCTTGCGAACAAGTCGAAACTCAATCCTTTGAAGAATAAACACGATATGGGACTGGAGAATCACCAAGCGGATAAAGAATCATTACCCTCCTTACCCAATAATAAAGCACATGCGTTGTAATCAAACCTTCATACACTGCTACGACATAGCAGAAACAACCGAGGCATCACAAACCATCATAGACAACCTTGTCTCTTGAATAATAGTAAGGAGATAGAAAGCAAGGATGGTGAAGACTCCATATCCAAGGCGTCGAGAAACACTTTTATGGACGTCTTTGCTGAAGAATAATTTGGCCAAATCGGAAAGATAGCATCACAAGCACAAAGACAGAGCAAGTGTGACAAGGACCCAAGAGACACACCCAAAAGCAAAAACCACATTTTCAAACCGAACACAAACTTAAAACAACCGAACATTACAAATCTATCAACCCAACAAAGGCAAGATCACTAAGACCAACAATACTATTCTAAGATAGAAGATGAGCCAAATCGACACTACAATCCTAGGAAAGCGTAGAAATTAGCTCACCGAGGTCAATAAGAAACGGATTTGCTATCACCAACTGGAAGGGAGCCGCACCACAAGCGAAATTCGAAATCTCAATGGATCTGAGCTGAGCTCTCTCGAGACCGGTTGAGGAAGACGACTATGAGCCAGAACCACCACCCAAGTTCGACGACACCTACCCTTCAAAAACAGTCCAAGCCATAGCCAATGATCTAAACCCAAATCTACTAGAAAGACTATAAAGAATCTAGAAGGAAAATTGCAGAAGATTAAACCCCGGATCCTAATATACACAAGCTCCAGCGTCGGTGCTGAGAAAGCCACCGGACGCCGGAGCCAAGCTTGAATTTTGAGAAGTGAAGGATTGTAGTAGTCGACGGAGAGGTAGAGAGAATATTAGGTTTTTTTAATGTTAATATGGGTTTTAATGGGTTTTTAATATATAAAAAAAATACCCATTTAGACCCATTTATTTTGATGGGTTTAAATGGGTTAACCCATTTATTAAATGGGAAATAAGTTCTCATTTTTTTTAACATCTGATTTAAAAGTGCCAGCCTAAAACATTACAAACGCACATGCCGGTGACACCCAAGATGTTCACAAAAGAAAAGACTGACAAGCAACAAAATGTTCTGGTAAACAAAACCATACAAACTACTTCACAAAGACAAAGCCAAGAAGCACAGAGATGTCCTTGGAAAACAAATTCATTAGACCATAAGCGGAAAAAGGCATAAATAGGAGAATCATGTCGAGGAGACACATTGCCTTTAAACGAAAGTGCAAGCTGGAAATCGCTTAAGACTCTATATGAAGTCAGATCACCTAAAAGGGTAAGAGCCACGAGCCCACTCACAAAGACCACATCAAGCACCCCAAAGTCGGATACAACACAAACTAGAAACCTGCTTTGATGGCAATTCCCTGAACAATAAGCTTCACAAGGTAACTATTCGTTGAAAGGAAAAAGAACAAGCCACAAAGCAGGCGAATAGTAAAACCGATAGCAAGAGTAGCAAACCCACCATACCAAAAGTCAAAAGACATGTAAACTGATACATGCCTCAACACCAAGATTATAACAAGAGACCAGAACCAAAGCTTCAACCCCGAAACACATGCAAACAAAATCTTCCAAAAACCACTTAGAAACTAGTCTAAAAGATGGAAATCTTACAAGCCTAACACCGGAGAGCACATCGAACACTGCACAACCGAGCAAGATCTAGGAAACAAACCATTGAGCAAAACCGACAAAGAGATTACCGATCAAACTCAAAACCAGATATGAGAAAAAGTACCAGTGAAACCCGATGATTCGGACGGGTCCGTCACCACCACCACACCGACGAGGAGAAGCGCGGTCAGAAAAGTTCAAGCTCGCCTCAACCAGACCTCTTATGGCCATCGTATTTAATGTCTACACCGGAACCCACCTAGAAAAAGAGAAAGCTAAAAATCAAGAGGAAATACTATGATTGGCGGTGGGGCTAAAGGAGCCACCGGCCTGGAATCAAAAGCAAGAAGATCTAAGGTCTTTGGCCGCTGAGGGAGAGGCAGAGAGAAATTAGTTTTCGCAGAGAGAAAATGAGTAATAAATTCTCATTTAAACCCATTTAAATATTTTATGTAATAACTAAATGATTTATCCATTAAATTTTAAATTAAAAAAATAATTATACACTAACAAAAAAATTATATTTTACGTATTATGGATTTTGGAAAAAATATGAAAATACGTTTTTTGACAGGAAAACACGAAATTATATTTTTGGCGGGAAAACAAAAATTGAGTTTTAACGAGAAAACACGGAATCATATTTTAGACGGGAAAACACGGAATCACATTTTTTGCGGAAAAACATTAAATCACGTTTTTAGCGGGAAAACATGAAATCACGTCTTCGTTTTTGGTGGAAAAATACGGAATGGCGTTTTTGGCGAAAAAAAACATGGGATCATTTTTTTGCCGGAAAAATGCGGATTCACGTTTTTAGTGGTAAAAACATGAAATTATGTCTTTGGCGGAAAATGTAAATTGCGCATTTTTAGCGTGACATGGAATCGTTTTTTGTAAAAAAAAATTGAAACCGTATTTAGTTACAAAAAAAGAAAAATGTGTATAGGTTTTAATTAGAAATATGTTTAAATAGATTAAATTGGTCTAAATGGGTTTAAATTAGTAAGGGTAAATTAAATGGGTTTAAATGGGTATAGGTCTAAATGGGTATGGGTTTAAATGGGTATGAGTCTATATAAGCATGGGTTTAAATGTGGCGTGTTTAAATGGGGTGGGTTTACCCATATTAACATCCTTTCAACTGACAAAAAGTAAAATTTTGTTAATAAAAAAATCTTCACGTCAAAATAGTAAAGAACTACTATTAAACTGATACTGATACTGATACTGATACTGATACTGATACTGATACTGATACTGATACTGATACTGTGAGACATGGTTTGTTTAAAATAATATGTATATATAGATCTATACTTATAAATGCGAAGTGAGTTTTGACAGCGATTTGAATTTTTCAATTCCGCAAATACCCTTATAAAATCGAGTTTATTACAAGTTTTGCCATCAATTTCGTCTTGACCAAAATATCCTTGATAAAATAAAACCCTAACAAAATCTTATAAATACTAAAAGCGCAACATTGAAAAAAACTACAATTTTTTTATAAACCCTAGGTAATATAAGGCTAAGACAATTAGTCTATGAATTGTTTTTGTGTGGCTCTTACATAATGAATTTTTACGTATTGGAGGCTTAAAAATATTGGTGACAACGGTAATGGTTTTGTACTTATTATCCTATGATAATGACACTACTTCTGGAAAACCAAATCTCAACTACCATGGTCTTAACCACAATAAGAATTGGGGGAATTGGCAAATTGCCCACACTGAAAATGTGTTTGTCCCAATGCATATTCCTCTTTTTGACCAATTTTGGTTTAAAGTACCCTTAACCCAAAGAAATAGAAATAAAAGATTTTAAATTTTTTAAAATTCTTAAAATTACAAACACCTAAACAATAGTCATTTCTATATATTTAAATATTTTTATAGGTTAAAAATTCTATTCAAGAGTAATGTTATAATATGCTTCTACGGTTCTAGAATCAACGTTTTACCTCTACGAAACTGTTGAGTTTTGGTTATGCTAACTACACTTATATCTACCAAGCGTAGATTCTGTGTTCTGCGAGTTGTTATATGTTCTACGGCGCGGTGGAATGTGTATTCAACGATGTGTATTATTTTCTACGATGGTAGATTACGCATTCTACTGTTTTCAATATAATCTATCCACGTTAGAATTTAAATTCTACCACATCATCAGTCATCTACCGAGTAGGGTAGAATGTGATTTCTACTAGATTAATTATTAAATTTCCTAAATTTAGAATCTTAACATTTTGTTTCCTTATTTAGACAAAATATAATTATAACGTTTCCTTATTTAAAAAAAGAATATATTAACAATTGTTTATTATTAATTATAAATAAAAATATATATATTACGGGTTTTTCAACCAAAAAATATATATATTACATTTCTTTATTTATTATATTTTACAAATAAATATTCAATATATTCTATAACCCATATCTATTTTTATTTTTGTAAATAAATTATTTTCTATTATTTAATGAATTTGGAAAACAAATTGAAAAATTATTTTTAATTAAATTTAAAGGTTAAATAGATATATATGTTAATTCAAATATTTATATTACGTTTTTTTTTCAACCAAAAAAATATATATTATATTTCCTTATTTACTATATTTTACATACAAATATTCAATATATTCTATAACCCATATCTATTTTTATTTTTTGTAAATAAGTTATTTTTTATTATTTAATGAATTGAAAAACAATTTGGAACACTATTTTTAATTAAAATCAAAGGTTAAATTCGAGTTTATATTAAAATGGAGGTTAATGGGACTTAAAATATTGTAGAGGTGGCACTGGGACAAAGTGATTTTCAAACCATGGCAATTAGGCAATTAATCCATATGAATTTTACATAGAAATTTGATTGGGCGTGCCTACTTATTGATTTTATGTAAAGATTGCGTAAGTTTGAGAGCATCTGTTTGTAGAGGTTTGTTTGGAAATAATTGTTGTTGACTTGACTATGTGTGTTTTTCAGAATCTCTCCAGTCATTTATCAATTTACAACATGGAAAGATGTTGAGGTTGAGCTGCCTAGAAAACGAATAGACGCCTCTCAAAATACTTCATTCTATTATGACTAAGACCACAAAAGAGTTTTGAGCTTTATGATAGTTGGATTGGTAATTCAAACTTCGAAGTTTGGCTTGGACACATCCCTATCATACGCGGTAAACACCTTCGTTGTATACAGAGACAATCACTTCTTATGTGCTCTTATGTTCTCTTTGAGCTGACTTTTTTGTTCTTCCTAATTCTGATTCTAGGTTGTTTATACCCGAATTAACTCATGCCCCATGTACCACTGTTGTAAACGATATAATTTGATAAGATCTCTTATATATTTTTGTTCTCTCTTTTTCAAATTCATATATAACGACTTGAATGAAACGGTACTGCTTATGCGTTCTAGGATTGGCCAAGTGAGTTCTTAGTCCCTTTTTGATTATACAATCACTAGATTTTTTGTGAAATTAAGTGATCAAAACAAGTTGGTGATGGAAAGTGTTTTTCATATCCTTACCACAAAACAATATTTCGATCGATACTGTGAAATTAGCGTGGATTATGATTTGATTCTCTAAGTCATAACTTCGTTGAGAAATTATGTTTCTCACAAATTCAAAGATTATACGTTAATGTGGGCATATAATTTGTTTCGCACAAATTGGTGATTTTGGTCTTATTTGCTCCAGCGTTTTTGGGAATGTGTTCTTTAGAAACTAAAAGGTAGTTGTAGATATAGTTACAGATGAAGATGAAGATGAAGATAGGGAGAAGAAATAAGAATTTGTCTCTCGCATATTAATAACTAGTGTAGATTATGAAAGAGTTTATGGGTAGTTTATGAATTAAAATTAAAACGTAGGAAAATAAGTGTACTATCAATTGTTGTTCCAATGTAACGAAAAAAAGAAGAAAAAAAGTAATGTATTAGAAATTGAAAATCATAGTACATTAGTTGAAGCTCTCCATCTCTAAGTAAGCAAAATGGGTTACTCACTCTCTCCTCACTCTCTCTTCTTTATTTGTGTAATCGTGTCAACCTCATCAAATTCTTCTTTTATGGCTCCATTTTCCTTACCCGAACAGTGTGACTTATGAACTCCCTTGTATTCTTATGAACTCCCTTGTTCACATACTTGTTCATCGTTTCAGTTTTACAACACCATTCAACATTGATAGTTGTCTTATACATTTTTTGTATAGCAAGTTATAATACTATCTTTGCCAAACTTAGTTTCCGGTGTGTATGGTTTTGGAAACCCCTCATCAATTTCCTTCATGTTCATCCACTCTAAAAACATTGGTTTGTTAAAATTGGACTATCAAGTCATCATTTGTGAGAAAGATATACAAATATTGAATGTAATGTCAAAATGGTGTAGCTAATGATCTATATAAAGATAATTCTAATTTTGTAGAATTGGATGTTTTTAAGTAGAATTGGATGTTTAGGAAAATTAGCATGAATATTAGTGTTTACACCAATAAATAAATATCTAACATGGAATTAGGTAATTAACACTGAGTATATCTAGAATGATCATTTTACCCATAAATAAGTACACAATTTTTCACATTAAAAAAAAAATTAAAACATTAATGCTTAAATTAAAACCCTAATCTCTCTCATTTTCTTCCTCTTCTTCTTTCTTCCTTCCTCCTGCCGACCACTTTTTCTTTTTGTTTTTCTTTTTTTCTAACATTTGAAACTTTCTTTGATGTAAAGGAATGAAATTTTCGTGAAGAAATAAAATGATTAGAGGATAGTATTATGAGCTATCCATTTAGCCAAGCTTATTTGCTTCTTCTTCTTTTCTTTTCTCTTTTAATTTGACGACGTCGTCAATTTCTTCTTCTTTTTTCTCAATTACTTTGTTCTTAATTCGTCGCTATAGATCCAGTTATGAATTAACAGTTATATAGTTAACTATGATCGAAATCCAAAATTAATAACTATTTTTTTTATAATAGTTGACTATGTATGTTATTTTTTTACTAAAATAGATAATTATGTATGTATTTTTTCATTATAATAGGTAACTATGTTTTTTATGATACATAATTATATTATTTGTTTTCTTATGCAAACTATAATACGTAACAACATACATAGTTAACTATGTTTTATTTAAATAAGTAATTATTGTTACAAAATTGTCATATCGTCAACTATATCATGAAATCAATATATTAGATGATAACCTTTTTTTTTTGAACAACAAAGAACTTTCATTAACTTAAGAAAACGATTCGATTACAAGAGCATATAATGCCAATATGAAGCTAAAGCAGATAAATTCAAATCTTTTGTAAAGAATTGAAGAGTCATGGATAATACCATATAGTTTGGAAACCTTAGAACCTAATGAATTGGCTCTAACCATTGGGAAGGAGTCGGATTTTACCGAGATTGTCCTTTTGCTTTCTTCTAAAACCGTTAGTGTTTTAGGTCGAATTACCATTGGAACAAACGTCCTGGATTTACACTCTAAACTAACGGTTTTAGGTCGAGTTACCATTGGAACAAAAGTCCTGGATTTACACTCCAATCCTACTTGCCAAAAAGTGGCCCTAGTTACAACAATTGCTAATAGAGGAATCGATAAAACATGATATGAAACTAAGATCAATGTTATTCCTAACTTAACACCAATCCATAAATCTCCTAACAAGGCCTTGAAAACATGGGCCAAATATGTTAACCAAATTAGGCCCATTAACACTAGGTCTGTTTGAGAGAGACTTACGGTGGTTGTACGGAAGCAGAACATTGGAATGGTCGAAGAGAGTGGCGGAGCAGAGGGCCACCGCAAGGGTGAGTGTAGCAGATTTAGGTCTTCCCCAGCTGTTTCCGGTGAGCGACAGTGAAGAGAGGAGCCACGGTAGCGAAATCGGAGGATGGCTTCACGGGACTCAACTTTTCCGGTTACAACCAAAAATCGGCGGTGAAGAGCAGCGGTTGGGGGGCAGCGATGGTTTGGGGAGCAAACACCAAGGGAGGAGAGGATATATCCTCGAGAGCAACCGAGAAGGCCACTAGATCTGATGATGTACAACGCTAGGGAGGAGATCGATTTGTTAAGATGGTGGAGCTTGACGGGGATGATAGCGTACGGTGGTGCAGAGGCTGGGTTCGGTGGATCAGGCGGATCCGGTGGTTTTGGAGGAGGAGGGCTCGCCTGATCTATCACCATCTCAAAGTCTCGAAGGAAAGTCATCACATCGAGGAGAGCAGAGAGACGAGGTAGACGAAGAGCTATGCCCGAAATCATGTCGGAGACACCGACCGGAGCTGGAAAAATCACTTCGCTTGTCCGGTGGCGGCCACCTTGGGATCCGGGTCTGGGAGAGTAGGGCGAACTCTCTTTGTGGTTTTCATATTAGATGATAACTATGTTCTGAAAAATAGTTCACTATGTTAGCTATAAAATATTTTGATGTGGTTCACTATATTCTAAGATCAAATGAATTGAGTATTTTCGATAATAATTAACTATATTATTTAATAATTATATATTACAATATATTTGCTTTCTGTATCCATTTTTTCCCACATTTATCTATGCAAAACACAAATCAAATTTCAAAGATACAATTTGCAACATCAATTTTCAAGAGGTGAAATCAATAGAAGATTTTTAGAGATTTTTTTAGACTTTTTAGCAATTTTTTTTAATGTTGATTTGCAAACTTTCCTTTATACTAACTTTCCTCTATTATTTCGTCAAGGGTATTTTTGTCATAAATTATAGTCTCTCTGTTACTCTCTTAAATCACGAACTTGTGATGTTATTCTCCTAATTAGAACCCCAAAACCTATTATTGTGCTAATTAACCCTTTTAAATATTCCAAATTAGGAGTTATTTTACAATTGTTATGAAGTTATTAATATGTGGTTGAAACATTTTTATTTTAGATTTATCACTAAAATAAATGTCTTCGTTATGACACAAGATCATTAGTTAATTCGAATTAAAAATTGAATTAGATAGTAATTTTAAAAAAATTAGTTGGGAATGGATTTTATGTGGCTTGAAAGTAATGGCCAAAATTCATATTTGAATTACCCATTCAACAGGATTTAAATCGAAAATGTTGCTTATCGTTTTTTTTCCATGCATGATTTGGGATTTAAAAAATAATTCCCGTATAAGAGTACGCAATAGACTATATAATTTTGTACAAGGATGTCAGACATGTTTGTTTGCTCATTATATATTTCCATTCAAACGGACCATTAATTATCCATCTAAATGCATTATCTGCATTCAAATGATCTAATTTGGTTCATCGGAATGATTTTGAAAATTTAGCTTAAAATTTTACACTAAATGGTAAACGTAAACGTTTTTATTAATTCTCAGCTTCATCTAAATGGTCGAACATGCACGTAAACGTTTTTATTGGGGCCTCTTAAATTAGTAGATCAATTAGTAAATTGTTGATCTTATTAGGACCTCTTAAATTGTCAAGAATGAAAGGCATACCAAATAAATGGTAGATAACTCCATTTCAATTGGGAGTAACGTGTTTCTCTAGCATTAATTTCAAATTAATGTGGTTTTAATGTGCGACAAATAATTACTCCCTCGGTTGCAATTTAGTTGTCATTCTACATGATTTCACGTATATTAAGAAAACATAATAAAATTTTTATTATACCCTTAAAAACAAAGTTAACTCTTGGTATTCTTCATAAAATTTGAGGTTAAAATTGGTATTCAAAGCTAAAAATTACATTGAAAATTGAAAACGACAACTAATTTGAAACATAAAATTAAGTCTAAAACGACAACTAATTTGCAACGGAAGGAGTAAGGGTTACTTTGCTCTGAATTAGTCAATTACTAATTAAAGTACAATTGATTACAAATTGTAAAACCATGGAATTAGTTAAGACAAAAAAATTTGCCCACAAAAAAAGTAAAGGCAAATCATGTGTTTTTCTTTGTTTTTAGATAGCATGGAATTGACACTTTAGATACCATGGAATTGAATAGTACATTAGTGTTACTCGTATAATTGAGGAAGAACTAAAAGCGTGTATTTGACGAATGAGGTGAGATAGAACAGCACATGGGATTACCTAAAGCAAGAAAGAACAAAAGTTCTCAAAACAAATATTACATTGGTATCAAGTTTCGTAAAACTCATTATCAACGACAAGATAGCCTTTAGATCTTACGAGCTGGTTCCTAGATGCCACATGATTCTCTTGTTCTTTACACTTGCCTATATTTTCTTCTTCCTCATTCTCCATTCTCTTAGTGAATCTTGGAGATATCCGCGTTTGTTTAGATGGCTTGATGCTTGAAGATAACGTATTACTGTCAACTTTCATCGTAGCCCGAACTTGCGATACACCGGAACTTGCAATCTACCTTCACCATTGTCATTCTAATCTTCAGACTCTGAAACTATTTCCACCTCCAAGCTCTTGGCAATCGCAACTATGAAAATGTAACAACTACTACTTCAGATATATTATTCCAGAACTAGTGCAGGATATGAACACTACTACTTCAGATCTGAATAGATAGTGGAAATACAACACACGGGGTTTTTTTTCCAAGAATATTTACTAGATCAATTGTTGAATATACATACAAGTATCACTCACCACGTTGATCATAGCCTCACACGTTTCTAAGATCTATCCATGATCTAGAAACCACTCTCTACCCCTTAGCCTTTTATTCTAGGTTTCTTATAAACCCTAACCCTTTACTAAGAAATAAGCTCCTAAGTGTTCAACCTTGCACAACTGCACGAACACCTCTATTTATACAACATAGAAAGTCGGTTAAACCTAGCCTTGCTCTCTACTCCTCAAAGATCTTCATATCTTTTTGGAGATATTCTCTCTTGCCTTATTTCCTTATTTTTCTCAAGTGATAAGGCAAGTCTTCAAGCTATCCTTGATCCTCACGAAAGATCTCCTCCGGCTCAGCTACGTCGTCTTGGGCTCGTCTCATTTTGCTTGAAACGTCCAGCCCAGCCCATCTCCTCAAGCCCGTATCGCATAAGTCTTGAGTAAACTACTCTGCATCACTTCCTGAAGTACTTCGTACAGCTTCAGAAACTTGCTTCAGATACTTGCATCTTCAATCTCCCCCTTTTTAACTCGGCGTGTCTTACAAGCACCTGCACAACACAAACAACCAAACCAAAGCAGCAATCACAAAAATAGAATTCCAAACATGATGAAAGATTAAAATTCTAACTCCCTTAGCAAACCTTTTACATCAGCTCCTAACTCCCCCATAATCCTATCATTAGTGATCCAAATCAACAACATAGAAATCCTATGATCAGACTATACTCCCCCATAAACCCAGACTCATACTCCCCCATAAATCCATACTCATCTCCCCCTGCTTGTGAGCACACAAGTTAAAAATATATACACTAAGCACATAGGCAATTGAACACTTACCTTTATAGTCTGATACATGTGACTTGACATAGGGAAGAGTCTTAGCTTCTGCCTTAGCTTCAAATTTGACACATGCTGAACAACCTTGGTAATCATGTGAAGGACCAACGCAATATGATAGAGAGACTCACACAATGAGGCATGCAGTAAACTCTGCTATCTTGTCTTCTAAACCAGTTTTCTCTACTGAATTAGATTACTCCTCTGAATCAACGTCCTTCTTTGTGGCCTTAAGGTCTGAAGTCAACTTCTCCTTCCACATAGATACATCTCTCCAACTTAAGATTGCAACGCACACTATCTGTTCAGAGACCCGTTTGCAGAACAAGGAAATCCAGCAACTTTAAACCCTTTGTAGAACTAATCATGAAGGCCAACACAATATAAATAAGGAGCATCTCGCAATAGCACAAACAATTCTTTCGAGATCGCAGCGGAAATAGAACATGCTGCTCCCTGGACCTAAAACCAAATCATTCTTTAAAAACTCTGCATACTTGAAGCATATATGCGGTAGAAGACACACAAAAATATCAACCAAATAGCCTTCGAGTGGACATCAATAATTCTCAAACTAACCGTTAGCTTCCGAATCCCACCGTTGATTTTGAAGTTCAGTATGACACCATTCATTTCCCCAAAAATTAGTCTCATCGGATTCCATTTGATCATCCAAACGCTCTCCTGAAGATGGTCCACCAAACCTATTTTCTGAAATTCTTCAGATGACTATTAGTCAAATGTCACAACAGTTTACGGATGGAGTTTAACTCCGATTCACAAGCCGTAAGTTTCTGTATCTTCATTACACTAAGCTCTTTCTGTAGACACCTTAACTATGATTCGAGTCTCCCTGCGTCGTTGAGAAAATGTCCTCAAAGTTGGCTCATCACGCACTAATTTGCAGGTTTTTGTTTGCATATTTTTCTTCAAAGAAACACCCAATTAGTCTTTTGACTGAACCACCTTGCTTTTTGACCCGTGAATACCATGACAACTTCAGTTGTAGACACGACGTTGTCTGATTCAGCTTCAGATTCAGATCCATCTGATTCAACTCTAGTGCACAGCTTTAAATTATTTCTCTAAGATCTCTTTGTCTTCTTTCTTTATCACCACTGTCTTAATACCAAATTTTGACTCCCTTTTCAATTCCTTGGTGTCAGACTTGTCTCTCTTGCCAACAAAAATCAGTGACCACATCGCTTATCATCTTCATTGATTAGGCGAGGAGGGTGCGTGCCATCGGTTGCATATGATTTCTAGGACCTTTGCTTGTAGCCTATTAATCCTTTACGTACTTTGAAGAGGTGCTTTTTTTTTTTTTGTCACTTTATACCAACACCTTGGAGGACAAACTCCTCCTTTCTTTAAATCATGGCCCATCAATACACGACTACAGATTTCAACACTTAGAATACAATCCAGAATTCCTGTAGTACACTGCAACATTCTTTCAACCCAAAATCAGTAGTACATATCCAGATAAAAGACCAACACAACCACATTTAATCAAGCATATGATGGGAATAAAACTTGCAGTGATTCTACACATGCACTTCTTTAACAATTGGCTTTGAAAACATTTTAAACACAGATTTAAATGTACCTTTTTCTTTGTTGTGATGCAGCACAAACTAACACAGGACGTACTCCAGAAGCACACATTCAGCTCGTCCAGATTCATAACATTTGGCCATCTTAGACTCTAGTGGCTAGCTTTCATACTATCATATCTTTATCTTGCTCTTGGTTAGTTTTCAACCTTCGATCATCATGAGAGAGCAGTTGGTATGTTTCAGACACATAGTTTTTATTGATTTTGAATACTCTCCTTGTCTTACCATCGAATTCCTTATGTATCTGACATTCGTTTTATGAACTTCTTGAGATTTATCTCATGTACTACTCATTGGAATCCGCATGGACAAAGTTGCCTTTGCCTTGAAGATCTTTTTCTTCATTTGTTGCCCTTTTTTTTTACTTGACTTGTTAACAGATGAGACAACTCCATCACTTGACTTCTCAAGAAATGCCTCATGGTTAATCACTCTTCAGCTTATTAGTTTTCTTCTCCATGTGATCGTTGTGCTAATGTCCAAGCAAGACGATATGATACGCAGCTCTTTTCCACTGATGTTTCTGACTCCAAACAAAATCAAAGCCTTATGTATACCCTGAGTCAGTACCTGTATCAGTTATGCACACTTCACAAAATACATCATACTTTACAAACACCAATTAAGTTTCTTAGAGTGACAAAACGATTAAAGTCCAATGGTTTTGCGAGTAAATCAGCCAATTGCAAATCAGTACTAATGTGTTTAACCACTACCTGTTTTTCCTCCACCACTCCATGACTATAGTTGTGCTGAACGTTGATATGTCCTTTTTTTGAGTGATGCACCAGATTCTCTAATATGCTTAACATATTCTCGTTGTTGCAATGAACCAACCGTGATCCCAAATCCATTCCATAGTCTGTTGACATCTGCTCCATCCACAGGAGTTGATTACAGCACTTTCCAAAAACTACACATTTTGCTTCAGCTGAAGAAGGTGATGCAGAGTTCTGCTCCCTACTCATCCATGAGATCATATTGTTTCCAAGGTAGAAATAACTTCCACTTGTACTCTCTCGATCATCCATTTTCCATGCGCGGCCAGAACCACAGTAGCTCACAAGCCTCTTGTTCGAACCTTTTGAGTATCATATTCCCATATTAACAGTACCTCGAACATATCTGATAATCCTCTTGACTGCTTCACGATGCGACTGCTTCAGCTTGGCTTGGTATCTTGCACACAGATTCGGCCTACTAACAGTAAGGTACATGCGACTTTCAATCATGCATTTATATAGCTTGACATCCACATCATTTCTTTCACCGTCACACGATAGCTTAGATGTAATACACATAGGAGTCTCAGTTTCCTTGCATTGAGTAAATTCCAAACCCAGAATGTACTTCAGCTCGCCTACCATGCTCATATCAAATTCTTGCACCAGACTCCTTACGAAACTCACTACATGGATTTGAGATGTGCATCCAATGATGAGGTTGTTCGCATAACCCTTCACTATAACAATCTCTCCTTCTAAACTCAAGATGAAGAGAGTTTTATCCGTATTTCCTCTCGAACAACCTAGTTCTACCAGAAAATCTATTGGCCTCTCATGTACCAGACCTGACAACTGCTTCAGACTGCGCGATGCTTCATGATGTATGATAACATCTAGAACAGTGCTCTTGACTTTCATCTGACATACTTTGCAGCTTAAGATTGATGTCATCCCTATGGAGAACCGTATGGCCTCGAGTTCTGCTGCAGTCGGAAGAGTATCCAAACAATTAGTTCCTTCAATGTTTGAATTGCCTTGGACTACCAATCTTGCTTTGATTCGAACCATCACCATTTTCGTCAAGTTCAATCTTGGGTATCCACCTACCTTCCATAACATTCACTTCTATTGATCGAAGTACAAGCTCCCATCCATTGGTTTGGATCCAATGCTCATCCTCAAGAGTCTCAACGTGACTTTCCGGTTCCAAGACACAAATAAGACATACAAAAGCAAGGTGCTCCGGATCTTGACAACCCTTCTTGATTCCTCGAATTTTCCTCCCTTCATTCACACCTCCAATGTTGTAGGTTGCTGAATGATCTCGAGGTACCCGTGACCCCTTTGTTTGATTTGGTACGGGCTGCCTTCCTGTAGCAGAATATCCATCTGATTCAGAATGCTCGTCTGAAGCAGAATCTTCACGTACCTTGTTAACCTCTAGTTGGTCTCCTCCCTTGAATTGAGACACCCCTTGTAGCATGTTTTGGTTGACACGCGTCACATGACTTCTAGTGTTCATATTTCCAAGCCATTGATGCCGAGAAGAAAGATCATCTTCTCCATTGAAACACTTTGCTGAGTCTTTCCACCTGTAGCAGTTGTCACCTGATCGAACTCCTCTCAAGGTGGTTGTACCATACTTATCAGCAGCTTTGCAGTCTATACTTGTGAAGCTTATAGTCAGTCCTTCATCACACAATTGGCTCACGCTGATAAGATTAGCTTTCAACCCCTGCACTAAGTAAACATTCATTAGTTTAGATAATCCTGATTCACAAGTTTTTCCCTTACCTTGAACTGCTCCATGACTACCATCACCGAATGTGACTTTCCCTTTATTGGTTGTGTTGAATGTCTGCAGGTTACTCATGGTACTCGTCATGTGCCGTGAGCTTCCACTATCAAAGTACCATGGACAAGTGTCATCTTGTTCTTCTGATAGAATCGCCATGTTGCAACAAAATCTGACACCTGAAGTACTGGCTGAAGCACTCCTCGTAGTAGTCTGCTTCAAATTAGTCTTCTTCACCCATATCTGGTTTCGAAACCCATTCCATGTGAATTTTCCTTGATATCTCAGCTCCTTCACTTTACCCCAAAACTTGTAACAAACAGCCTTTATGTGGCTAAGCTTCCCACATAAGTAACATCCCTTTTTCTTCATGTTCTTCTTCTTGGGTATGTAGTTGACTGGCTGAGAAACTCTTGCAGACACGAACTTGATTCCCTCAGTTTCTGGTCTATCTCGGCCAGTGTACCCCAGTCCACTATATGATTTCTCCGTTCGTCCATAAGACAATATCTTGTCTAACTGCTTGGTGTCGGCGAACATGTGGATCTTCTTGTGATGTAGGTCAAGTTGTGATTGAAGTTGACTTGAGGTTTCTCTCTCTGAGTGTAGTTCTTTTTCCAGCATATCCACTTTAGTAGCAAGCACCTGTTTCTCCTTCATGAGCACTACACTCTCATGTCCAAGCTTCTTTTCTGCAACTAATTCAATTTTGAGTGCTTCAGACACTGCTTCGAGACGTTGTTTCTCCTTGATCAATGTTGAGTTCTTTTGTCCAAGTCTGATTAGCATTTCACGCACTTCCTTGTAGGTTTCCGCAAGATCATCATCATGTTCCTCATCAGATTCAGAATCAGAGATGTAACCTTCTTCTTCAATAATTCCAATGGTCGCAACAAAGTTGTTAAGTTCCTCTTCATCTTCACTCGTTTCTGAATCTGCTTCAGCAAGGATGAATCTCTCTCATCTCCTCTTCCGATCATCAACACACTCCAGGTGAGTATGTCTCATTCCTTTGCACCCAACACACGTCATATCTCTTCCCTTAACAGTAGGACATTCAGTTTTAACATGGCCATACCATGTGCACTCGTAGCATTGTACTTCAGACTTTTCTAGCTTCAGGTTGTTCTTGCTCAATATGAACCTTCTCTGACCTTGTCCATGCTCTACTTTCCTCAATGCTTGATCAAATTTCCTGATCAGGAGACTCATGGGATCCTCACCATCAGATTCGTGTTCACTTCTCTTACACGATGTCAACGCCAGGTTCTTAATCTTCTTGAAATCTTAAGCCATACTATCCAATTCCATCTCATGGGCTTGTAGCATTCCAACAACTTCTCCAAAGCTGAGTTCTTTAGTGTTTTGTGACACATTCAATGCTGATTTGTAAGCCATGAACTTTGCTTCGAAGACACCTCAAAAACTTCTTCACCAATTTTTGGTCCTTATACTTCTTTCCCAACGTGGAGGCTTCTTGGGCAAGTGATTTTAGTTTCGAGCTAAAATCAGCAATCGACTCATGTTCTTCCATCTTCAAATTCTCGAACCGTGAAGCTATCAAATCTCTCCTTGAGTTTTGCACTTTCTGGGTTCCTTCATAATGAGTCTGAAGCAGATTCCAAGCCTCCTTCGCTGTTTCACACCTTTGGATCAGCTCAAAAGTCTTCCTTGAAACACTATAGTGAATAGCTGTCAAGGCACGGGAGTTGAACTTAGCCTTCTTCAATTCATCTTCTGTCCAAGTTTCCTCTGGTTTCGGCGTCCTTACACCTGCTGCATCCACGTTCACAGGAGCTTCCCACTGAACCAGTACAGATTTCCAGGCCAAAACATCAATACTGCCAATAACCACCTTCATTCGTGACTTCCAAACGCCATAATTTCCTGCATCTAGTATCAATTTCGAGCTGTTGACTAGCTCTTGGTAGCTCTCCAGTTTCTCCACAAGATCTCACCTGCAATACACGAGCAAGCGCCCGCTCTGATACCAATTGAAAATGTAACAGCTACTACTTCATATATATTATTCCAGAACTAGTGCAGGATATGAACACTACTACTTCAGATATGAATAGATAGTGGGAACACAACACACGGGGTTTCTTTTCCAAGAATTTTTACTAGATCAATTGTTGAATATACATACAAATATCACTCACCACGTTGATCCTAACCTCACACGTTTCTAAGATCTATCCATGATCTAGAAACCACTCTCTACCCCTTAGCCTTTGATTCTAGGTTTCTTATAAACCCTAACCCTTTACTAAGGAATAAGCTCCTAAGTGTTCAACCTTGCAAAATTGCACGAACACCTCTTTTTATACAAAATAAGAAGTCAGCTAAACCTAGCCTTGCTCTCTACTCCTCAAAGATCTTCATATCTTTTTGGAGATATCCTCTCTTGCCTTATTTCCTTATTTTTCTCAAGTGATAAGGCAAGTCTTCAAGCCATCCTTGATCCTCACGAAAGATCTCCTCCGGCTCAGCTACGTCGTCTTAGGCTCGTCTCATTTTGCTTGAAACGTCCAGTCCAGCCCATCTCCTCAAGCCCATATCGCATAAGTCTTGAGTAATCTGCTCTGCATCACTTCCTGAAGTACTTCGTACAGCTTCAGAAACTTGCTTCAGATACTTGCATCTTCAAGCTATGTCTCTGCATGGATTTCACAGATGAAACCAAAATTTTAGAACAACAATAGCATTTCAATAGTGCTCATTAACAAATTATAACTGAATCATATAATAATTTTGAAGATTGACTTTCAAAATAGTTGGGATTTCAAATCACGTATGTGGTCTAATGGAAGCAAAATATTAGGGATTTTGTTTTGAAGATATATGAGAATCCATTTTTAAAATAACACATTTGATTTGTTTTTAATACAAGATAACCTTCATCAAAAGCCTCCATGAACTCTTCTCCTTCTTTGCTAAACCCATCCAAACATTTGAACTCCACACCAATCTTAACTTTAAAGATCGAGTCAAATGTAAATCTCATCAACATATCCCAACGAAAACCAAAATAATCCTTTTTAGAGTTACCAAATGTGGAAAATCATAAGTTTCTTTGAATGGGTTTGGTTTTTAGAAACTTACTTGAGCTTCAAACGCTTTCCCAGAGAGACCAAACTCCTTGACAAAACCAATAAGCTTAGATGCGTTTCTTCTAAAAAACAGAGTTGTTATAATCTCTTAGAACTGGAGTAGTAAACTCAAAGCTTGCAACCTTTCGTTGTTTCTTCCATCTCTCTCCAGCAGCTGCAAAAATCGCATGTCTTAAAAGATCAGCAAGATTCTCACGAGTATTATCTCCTCTACTGTAGTTATCGAATCTTGTCTTGAGCATATGCTCCACGTTCCTACACTGAAGAGAAATCAGGTAAAGCTTTTCAGAAACCATAAACTTCGAAGACAAAATCAAATCAAAGCAATTGTAGAACCATACATATAGCTTTCGAATTGATTAAAATCTTCAAGAACCTTGAAGGAGATAGTTTCAGCAAGAAAACTTGTACGGCTTCGTGTTCCTCTATGTGTATATATATAGCTAAGTAAGTGGTGTTTAAGATTTATGCTCACAATTTATAATTTTAATGAAGTTAAGATTAAAAATTAAATAATAATTTTAAACTATTTTATGTGAATTATTTTAAAATATATAAAAATCTATCAAATTATTGTTAAAAAAAAAAGAATATATATTAGAATATGGTTTTACATATTTTCAATAAATTCATGAGGATAATTTGATATTAAATGTTTGGGTTTTTTTGCAAATAAACCCTCCAAGTGGATAGGATTTGCGATTTTATCCATCAGGTCAAAAACCCACATATCAACCTTTAAAGTATGAGTTAACCCGCAATATAACCCTCAAGCGTATATTGATTTTTCAATCCGTATATAAGTGATTGCATTTTCTTATAAGAGAAAGTCATTCTTTATAATTGGTTTATAAATAAACATGTTTGTAATATACAAATTGAAAAATCTATAAAAACTTGAGGGTTATATTGCGGGTTAACTCATACTTTAAAGGTTGATCTGTGGGTTTTTGACATGGTGGGTAAAATTGCAAACTCTAGCCACTTTGAGGGTTTATTTGCGGAAAACCCTAAATGTTTACGTTAAATTAAAATTGATATCACATTTTTCTTTTAAAAAATCAATACAAAAATTCTAAATTCTAGCAGAGCAAATAAAAATTAGGTTCTAAATATGAAAATATATATTAATTGCCAACATCAAAAGTGACACATGACAACTTGTCAAAACTTTAACTTAGTGGAACCTTAAAATATTATATAAGATATGAGCACACACTTAAAATAGTCAGAAAACAGAGAAATTGGATAGGACGTGTTTCTCATTATAGACTTAAGTGAAACTTCTGATTGGTCATTAGCAAATTTGTAACTTTGTGTTTTGTTGTTATAACTCTAAAGACCGAGAATGCACCATATCAAAGACATTATAGACTTCACATTTCATGGATAAGAGAGGGTTGGTCATTGTGGCAATATTATGTTTTTTAATCGTTCCCGAGTCTTGGAGTGTTTATGTTCATGTTTCTTTTTCCCACTACTCTACAGATTAAAGTTTTTCAATTTCATCATCAATTTAAAACTTGAAGATGGATGTTTGAAATTGCATGTAAAATTAATTCATAACATTTTTAAACGTACAAACCAAGTTCCTACCAAATATAAATTTGACAAATAATAACAATTTTTAATACGAGTATAGATGTTATGTTTAGTGATACAGTATAATAGCAATAAAACGAATAAAAAAAAAAGTTGTATTTATGAAAGATGATGTGTGCGTCAAAATGAAAGTTGAGATTAGAATGTATATTATTTCAATCAACGAAAAATTTTAAGAAAAAAATATTTACGAGCTCATCTGGTCTTCGTTAATCTTTTGTTGAGCTGCTATAATGTTTTTTTGTGATTTCTATAAAACATTACCCATCTATAATGTTTTTTGTGTTTTCTTTCTTTTCACATAGTAAATTTGAATGTTTTAATTTTCTTCGATACAATCAATTAAAAATTTACAATTTAAGAGGTTTTAATGAGAAAAACTTATACCACTATGTTCAGAAAACATGTACACAATACTAGAAAGCGCCATGACCGAGAATTATAAGATGACACATGATTATTCGCGGAGGAACTTGCGTGATTATACTTTTTTTAATCTTATCTTCTATCTATTAAAGGAGAAGCATTTTGAGCTTATGTGTCAAGCTCTCTTTTTTCTAACATTTTTTATTTAAATAATTAAAGTTACTAACTCCTACTATACTTATATCCAAACACTCCAAAAATAACTTAATCCATGTACCCAAACAATCTATAAGTACTACTAATTAATTAAAATTACTAACTTCTACTATACTTATATCCAAACACTCCAAAATTAACTTAATCCCTATACACAAACAAATTATAAATATTATTAACTACTACTATCTTCCTATCAAACAATCAAAATACCTTAATCCATATATCCAAATAAAACTCAAATAACTTTACTCATCTAATTAACGTAATCAATATTACCAAAATTTATATATATAAAGTCTCATTACCTAAATATTGTTTCAATACACAATACTAACTTAGCTATTACGAAACAATTTTGAAACACGAATTATCTACCAAATAAATACTAAAATAATAATTAGTTTATAAGATCAGAAATTAGTGGTAAGTTTTTGGTTATATACGCAATCTTCTATTTTTGTATCTTTGAGTTATATACCGTATCTTTGAAAAATATGTTATATTGGTTTCAAATATTTCACGGATGAAACACATTTTGTTCAAAAAAATACAAATTTAAATATGTAAATTTGATTTAAAATTCTGTATAATAAATATATTTGTAAGTACAATTAATTACTCCCTCCGTTATTTTTTTATTGATGTTTTAGAGTGATTTTTTTGTTTTGTTTAGATTGATGTTTTCAATTTTCTATGTAAAATTAATTGTAATTTTGAGTTTTTGATTGTTTAAATTCTGCAGTTTGTTTTTTTATTGGTTGATTTTTTTTTGGAATTGATGATAAAACATGTTTTGTTTTGAAAAAATTAAAAATTGAATGATTTCTTAATTTGTGTGTAGAAACCTTAAACATCAAACAAAAAAGAACGGAAGGAGTAATAAACTAAAATCTATACTTGGCCAACACTCTCCATCTATGAGACACTTGGCCGCATGTGGGATCAGCATATTTTTTTTAATAAAATAAAACAACGTTAATCAACAAACCCAAATGCAATACTTCTCTCGCTTTTCAAAAATTGGAATTCAAAGGTCCATCTCTTCAGATTCCTCTTCATAATTACAGAAACATATGAGATTTCATTGCTTCTCTTTGTTGTTCAATCAGTTTTCTATTCTACGATCAATCCCCGGAAGAGCGTCGACACCGACTCACGGCAGTGAAGGTGGTCTCATCCACCTCCAGCCCGGCCGCTATATCCCTCTCCATGCCTCGGTACATCTATGCCGCACCCGTGTGTTATGAGACACAAATCTGCCGGACCGCACTTAGTCGTATTTGATGCCACCATTAAAACCAAGTCTCTCTCCCTCTCTTTATAGTTTGTGCCAAATTCATGGTGAGCTTTATAGACTGTCATATATCTTCAGGTTTAGTCATTTCTTTGTTTCTCACGTTGCCATTTTTCAGTTTCTATTGCATTAGAGCTTTGCTTTCATGGAACTATTGACTTTATTAATTTGTTTTCGTGTATGGTAGGTTTGGAAATGGTGAGAAAAATGATCTGGGAGATCGTAAGATCAACAAATATTCCTTGTTGAAACAGATTGGTAGAGGTTTAATTCAGTAAAGAAAGCACCAATCTCTCCAACCTTATTTCTTACAAGTACTCTGGTAAATTTCACTTGTGATCCATAAGTTCTAACCCTTACTCGTGATAATGATGGCTGAATATTGGTTGGTTTCCTGATAATCATGCACAAATCCAAGTTACGTGCCTAAATCTCTGATATTGAGATAAAGATAAAGATCAACTATAGGATATTAAGTGCTAACTTGGGTAGCTCTTCATTGACCAATTTTTCTATAGATAAATACATTGGTATCGCCACTTAACTAACCAATGATGCATCATGTGGGCGCGTGAACCTGCACAGTTAGATTTGTCAAGAGTTGTAGAGGAGATAGAGATCTCTAGTAAGCGGAGTCACCTAGAACACAACAGATTGTTAAGAAAGTTCTCAGAAAACACTTAGCACAAGACAACACTTAGCACAAGACAGACTAAAAGTTGTGATCCTTTTTTTGGGTGAATATAATGAACTATATATAGTATTCCTAAGTAACCTAGGTCAACTAATAGAATGGGCCAGACCCGTTAAGCAATATATTAAATTTAGGTACATATTCTTATTAAGCCCATTTTTCATATGGGTTTAATATCATTTTAGGCCTAGATTTCAACTAGGTCTTTGTAGGCTCGCTCCGATTATGTCGCTTTGAAGTTAAATTGATCTTGTCGTTATATTGATCTCATAGGGGTGAAATCCGACCCCTACAGTTAGCGCCCCCAGCTTGGTAGTATCAAGTGATGATGATGCCAAGGTAGTTGATGCTGAAGACTGAGATCGATATGATGGACTGCGCGTTTGCTAGGCGTGAACGTTTTGTCACCACACTCGGGAAGTTTCAGTTATTCCATGTTGAGCTAGCGTCATCGCGTTTTCCTGAACTTGCGTTGCTTAATGAACTCTGATTAAATTGATGGATTTGCTTGGTTAGTGGGCCTAGAGGTCTCCTGGAAAGTTTTTGGAATTTTTCCAAATCGTTCTATTGATTTTAGGAAATCCTCCTAGTATAAATAAGCTGCTTTCTTCCCATTGAGTTTTTGCCATTTACCTTTTCACAGAAAAGGTAAAAATTATTTATCTTTTTCTGAATTTTTTTTTTTTTTTTTACTGTTTTGTCTTATTCCTTTTTTGTCTTTTTGTGGTCTTCTTCTTCTCCGTCTTGTTTGTGCCGCCATTGATGAGATCGAGCTTCCTCCGGTGGTGTTCCGTTCATGTTCTTTCCGGCGACCGTTCGTGTTATGGTGAGGAGGCGATTGTGAGGCGTAGATCGAGTTAGAGAAGTCTTGTTCGTGGTTTGTGGTGAAGAACGAGAGATCGTGACGTGGTGATGATGCGGCTGTTCGTGAGTGGATCCGGTGCGTGGTGGCGAGAGCAGATCGGTGAGGTGGTTGTGAAACAGAGCGGAGAGGAGCGGCGAAGAAAACCAGTCGGATCCGAGTTGAACCGAGTCAACTCGGTCAGCTGAGTTGAACCGGGTCAACTCGGTCAACTCGGGTTTGACCAGTTTGACCGGTCTATCCGGTTTGACAGGTCTGGTCCGGTTTGACCGGTCTGGTCCGGTTTGACCGGTCTGATCCGGTTTGACCTGGTTTGACCAGATTTGACAGGTTTGACCAGATTTGACTGACGGAGGTGACTGAGACTGAGTTTGACTAAGTCTTGAATTCTCATCGCAGCGGAGAAAGTGAATCGAAGAGAATGTCTTCCAACTCCGCGGATTTGTTGCTCGATTGCAAGCAAGACAAGGATGGCTCAGAAACTGTTTCGGATTTAGACGATTCCAGAGATGTCTGCAAACCCTTTTTTTCTCGGTTGGTTCTTTCTTCAGAGTCTGACACTAGCAGTTCGATTAGATCAGCTTCTTGCAGAGCTCTGGATATAAACAACGAAGCTGAGATCGTGGTCCCGCAAGCTGTTAAGAAGAAGAGACCTTGGTGGCAAAGAAGATTTGAAGAGAGGCTCGCTGCTTCGGTTCGTTGTACGTGGTGATGTGGCGAATCTTGATCAATTGTGAAGCAGACATGAGGATATCTTCTATGGTGAGGTGAGAGACAGTTCTGAGGCCGGTGACTCCATGATGAGGCGAAATTTTGGAGAAGAGATCGTGATACCGCATGAATGAGGTCGTTTTACTAAAGCATTATAACGATCGAGTGAAGCCGTGCATGCGCAAGTGAAGTTCTCTTGGGGAAGCTTTGTTATGATCGAGTGAATCTTTGTCAGGATCGAATGAAGCTTTGACAGGATCGAGCGAAGCCTTGTTAGGATCGAGTGAAGCCTTGTTAGGATCGAGTGAAGCCTTGCATGCGCGAACGAAGTCATTTTGGCGAGATGGGGTCTCAAAGTTTGACTTGGTGAGATTGATTTGATGCTTGATCGAAGTAAAACTTGACCACCAACGTGGTAGAGAATGACTATTTGGATTCTTGGTTATGCCTTAACCCGACGTTGATGCGTTCGAGACGATGTGTGTCTTGTGTTTCGCTCAAGAGGTGTTGCGACCAGTTTGTATTTACCGAGTTCTCACATTTTGTGGCAAACCGCTAGTGACAGTTTGCTCGAACTATGTTCTCGCTTTAGAATTTAACAATGATTGTCCTAGTTTGCGAGACTATCGTTGCAGACTGTTTCCCTCCTAAAGACGAACATGTTATGTTGTCGCTGATGATCCTCTTGGCTTCCGGGCGAGTCCGTGTTGCCAAGAGTGATCATGGTATGTTGTTTGAGACTAGTGTTGAGTTAACTGGATTTTTAATGGTCTTCTCTGTTTACGGGCGAATTCGCATTAACACCCCCGCTCCAAGAGTGAACATGTTATGTTGTTTAAGACCAGTGTTGAGTTAACTGGGTTCTCTGATGATCATCTTGGTTTACGGGTAAGTCTTTATTGACACGCCCACTCCAAAACTGACCACGATATCGCGTAATGACCAACGATTAAGTATAGTTGGTTTTTTGAGTGAACGTTTAGGTTGACGACTTTGTATTAAAAAACGCAGCCGTTCCTATAATGAACACTTTGCGATTGTACCAGTGTTATGGTTAACTGGGTTTAGAATGATCATTTCGGATGACGCAGGTGTTACTCCTTGAACACCTCCGCTCGATAATGATCATTCATTTATTTGTATAGCGCGCTGTTTACCGCAGTGGGTGTAATAGTCAGATTTGGTTTCATCACTGTGGCCAGCAGTGACGTCAAGTCTTTTTTGTTTTTGACTTGAGTAATCCGTGAAGGATGTAAGAGAAATGTGAAAAAATCTTTGATCTTAATTAATCGTAGAGTTTGTTACAAAAAAATGGGAGTATATGAGTATACGTACCCACTCCCCCCCTTTTTACGGAGGAGGACAACTGAACTCATCCGGAGATGAGCTGCCTACGTACCCATTGCAGGGATCAAGTCGCCTCGTAGTTCATGTTTTTGTGGAGCTCAAGTTACTCAAAGCTTTTCTCTATCTCGAAATCTTCTAGACTAAAGTCACCTTTGAGTGTTCCAGCTACGAGCTTGGAAGCAAGTTTTTGTCCCAAGGTAGGGCAGTTTGCTGTGGAATGTCCGGAGGTACGGTGGTATTCACAATAAGATGTTTCATCGTAGGTGCTTTGTCCTCCGGTACACGGGTTGTAGCTTTCCAGCTCCACTTGGTAGTTGTGAGCTCCTTCGAAGTCGCCTTTGCGATGGGCGGAGCCGGAGCTAGTGTTGTTCTTTTTTGCAGCATGAGGGTTAGCGGTCTGCGGTGGGTTATTTGTTGGCTTGGATTTTACCCATTTTTGCGATGCTCGTATCTCGTCCTCGTTCTTGGCGAAATCTGTAGAGCGATGAAGAGCATCTTGGATGGTTGATAAGATTCGCAGACTTTTGTTTTCTTCCTGTCGAATATTCCATAGATCTCCGTCGAAGATCTTTCGCTCCAAGAATATTCCGTAGTGTTGCACGAACATGCCAGAGAGTTGTCTGAAGTTATCGATTGAGTTTTTTTCTAATTTGTAGAACCATTGGACGGCAGGTCCCTTGAGGTGTTCGACAAACAACTTACAGTATCCGGCCTCTCTTTCTTCCTCATTGAAGTTAGCTCTGTCCAATGCTACTTTGAATGACAGGAGGTGATCCTTTGGGTCGGTTTTTCCTTCGTAAGGCTGGATCTTGATCTTTCCAGGGTCAGTAAATTTTGTCTTAGAGATCCGTTCAATAAAGGGAGTGTTTTGCGCCTCCTCGAGTACACGTTCGATTTCGGGAGCCCTACTGGTGACGCGGTGTACCTGGGATTGCACCATCCTTAAGTTAGAGGCGGCTCGTTCCATCTCTGCTCGCAGCTTCGCCATCTCCTCCTGTTGAGTCTGGTGCTGTGTTTTGCTCTCCTGCTCAAGTCTGTCATGCTCAATCCAATATGGATCCTCCGCCTCATAGGCGAAGTCTTGTGCATGCCTCACATATGCGCCGCTTCGCCGAGTTTGCGTACGGCTCCTGTCTGTAGGTAGGTTGCGATTTTCTCTGCGTGTCCTGCAGAGGTTGATGCGCGTTGATCCTGAAGCTGGCGGGTTGGCACGCGTTGCATCATCAACTTGCTCTGGAGCAGCATCCATTGTTTGCAGCGGCGGTGGTAGGTCATCTCTTGCTCTTCGTGTAGTGCGCGGTGTCGAGAAGCTGAGAGCATATGGCTTGAACCGTCCAATCGATCCTCGTGGTCCTCCCTTCTTACGTGCTGTTGTGAGAACCTTTAGCTTGCCCTTGAAGGTAGTGTTCAGCTTGTCCTGCTTTGTAGTCTTCTCGAGGAGCGTCTTCAGCATGTTCTTCACCTCGGCCATGTCTGTTGAAGCTGTTGTGGCGGTGTCCACGTCAGGGTGCGATGCTGAGGAGCTCTTGTTGCTGCTAGTCATTGCGTTGGGTATGATGCGTGTAGGGATTCCTAAGTGTCAGAGAATTCTCCTTCCCCTTAGTCGGCGCCAAACTGTGGGGGCGTGAACCTGCACAGTTAGATTTGTCCAGGGTTGTAGAGGAGATGGAGATCTCTAGTAAGCGGAGTCACCTAGAACACAACAGATTGTTAAGAAAGTTCTCAGAAAACACTTAGCACAAGACAGATGTATAAAAAGAGTTCTCTTTATTGCTGTTATGGCTTAAGCGTTATTACAAGAGAGTTTCTCTGCTAAAAGTTGTGATCCCTTTTCTGGGTGAATACAATGAACTATATATAGTATTCCTAAGTAACCTAGGTCAACTAATAGAATGGGCCAGGCCCGTTAAGCAATATATTAAATTTAGGTCCATATTCTTATTAAGCCCATTTTCATATGGGTTTAATATCATTTTAGGCCTAGATTTCAACTGGGCCTTTGTAGGCTCGCTCTGATTATGTCGCTTTGAAGTTGAATTGATCTTGTCGTTATATTGATCTCATATTGATCTCATATGGGTGAAATCCGACCCCTACACATCAATGACTTAAATGGTGGAAATAACATTGTATCACAAAAGATTATTTCTTCTTATTGACAAATGGTGGTGAAACAGGAGAAAGTTTGCTCTCATGGCAAGAATCTCTATGATAGGGACGATTATGATGCTAAATTTAAGGATGTTGGTGAGAACACAAATCATGATGGCTCAGGAAAGCAAGGGCCATAAGCAGTGGCGGAGGCAGAATTTGTTTTCGACGGGGGCATAAATATTTTTTTTAATATAAAATTATTAAATAAATATGAAAACGATGCTGAAACTTTGTTTTAAGATTCTAATCATCAATAAAATGAATTTGAATTTAAAGATCTATCTTTCGGGGTCAAATGGACCATAAATAATTTAGTTTTGGGTTTTAAAATCTATTTTTGTGAGGTGTAGTTGAAAAAATAAAGGAGTGGGGGCAAAAAATAGTTAACAAGTGGGGGCATGAAATTTTAACTTTGATAATTAACACTAATTTACAAATTTTTATTGGGGTCATTGGCCCCCACCTTAATATGAGTGGCTCCGCCACTGGCCATAAGTATGGATTGTGTGGTTTTAGATGGTTCAGCATCAAGTGATGAGAATATCTCACTATCTGAATCATATTTGTTTTTGGCTAAGGGATCTATTCATGGTGGTCTGGCTAGGTGTTTGTTGCATTGCTGCCAACGAAAAAACGATACAAAGTACTACAAGAAGGAGTTTTTTTTGTTGCATGTTATGAGGATTGCATTTTTGCTCTTAACGATGCATCCATGATGAAATAAAACCTTCTCTTAAAGCAGAGTAATGCGGGGAGTTTTGTCCTTCTATCGATCGTGTTGTAAAGAGGTTTCAAGGAGAGTAGAGTTTGTCCAAGAAATGAAATCGCGACCCTCTCGTTTACCCAGATTTGACATTGTCGTTTTCGATTCCATCGCTCCTACATGAACATTCCATCAAAATAAAATATGATAATTCCTACAACATATTCTCATCACTTATATGCCCCTCAATGGCAACAGGTTCCAAGATAAATGAAGTTCTTTAAAAGAATTTTACACTAGCATAGGCTCATATCCCTATAAATCATGCGCACAAGTTGCTCATATTGCGAGAAAAGAACAATGGGAAGCTTTGAGGTGATCCCAGTCACAATGAAAACTATCAGTAAGCTCGCAAATTTTAAAGCAAAAAAACAAATTGGAAAGGATTGGTAAGCATGTAGAACATTTAGAAATTAGAATGGATGATAGTATGGTGTCATAGTGCATCCATGCATGGTGCGGCTAAGGACAAATAAACCAAGAGCAGCGAAGTAAAAAGGTTGGTTATAATTTATAGTGGGACTTGATCATCTTGTGCTTGCGAACTAAGTTATGTTTTAGAAATACATACGTTTTTTATTGGTTTCTCCGTTGTTATAATGACAGGTAGTACTGAATCAAGTTTTTCAAGTGTATATGAATATAGTAAATCAAGAAGAAATAAAATCTAAAGAAAAAGACATAGACATACAGAAGAAGCGTCTAGACAGAAAAGAAAAATAGTATGAATGAATCTTTTGTTCGAGTGATATCAGAAATATTTATCAATTATCATTAAGGACTTGACTGGTTTAAACGCAGCCGGTGAGGTTACGAGAATGTGCGGAAGCGGAAGCAGGTGATAACGGTCATGATAGAATTCTCCTAAGATCGTCACTCTTAAGTTGAGAAAAGGGATAGGCCTTGCTACTGTGAAACCATAAAACTTCAAAGACAAGGGATGTGGATTGAACGGTCACACAGAAGCTGCGGAAGAGTCCTGATATTCCAGATCGATTCTAAGGATATTACGCACCAAAGAGATCGAACTTTTTTGCTGGATATTACACACCAACAATGATCTAACTTGAAAGAGATTTTGATAAAAAGATAGATAAAAACGTTTGGAAACAGATTACTGAATATATAAAGAGAGAACAAGCCTTGGAACAACTTACAAGGCTGTTCTTGAAAACACAAAGCATTAAAAATCAGTTTGAATAAAAAACTTGACTCTTCTCCTACCTTGGACATTTTTTATTATTGTGAGAGGCCTTGGGCTTTTGGTTTCAACAAATGGGCAATGGTGAATTGAAACAATTGCCTCATTAAAAACCTTGTCAAGAAAACCCATTGGGACAAAACTTGACAAGGGAAAAAGAGTACAATCGAGTCACTTTTCCCATTTGCTGAATTTATTCAAGTTTGTATCAAGACCAGAGCTAGTACAGCCACAACGACCTCATCTTCAAGTGAATCCTCAGCTACAAGCCTAGCTCCTTCTGGTTCGAGCTCAGGTTCATGGTGCTCCACTGGTTCAAGCCCTTCCCCACGTTCTAAGCTCTTTGTGCTTGGCATGATCATATCATCCTCTCCCACTTGAAAAGGATTTGACCTCAAATCCAATTTACCTGTATTGAAATAGAGCAAGTCAGAAACGTAATCATGAAAAATTGGGCCATACCTCGAAATTTGTTTTGGCTCAGTTTTGTCTTGTTTTGTTGCATCTGGAGGTGCTTAATTGATCAACATGAAGATATTAACGTCTTGGTGTTTATCCTGGTCCAAATCAGGTGGCTTAAATCGTTTGTCTTTCCCCTCTCTTTTCAATTCTTCTTGTGCGCTTCACGGCTACTCTAAAACCTCTATTTAGCTATTTTGACAAAGACAAGCCAATCATTTATGTGTGATCATGGATAAAAAGATTCTTGGGAACAAAGATACTTACCTTAGCGAGTTCAAGTTCTTTGTCTCTGGCTCGTATTATGATTGTTGGTATCCATCCATGGCGCAGGACTTGTTCTAGATCAGTGGGAACTCTTCTCGACCAATTAATCTTATCTTTGTATTCCCCATAACCTGTATCAAAACAAGAAAAAGTATACCAAGAATTTGGTGAAAGGTTTAAAGGCTTACCTTGCTGGTTATTGTAGTTTAATCTGAGCATAAGTAATGCATCTGGTGGTTCATATTTGAACATTCACGAAGCTTTGGCTACTTTCCCATGCTCCTGGTCTGGTGGTTTCTCCTTGATTTGATTAGAACACGTGAGCCCCTCTCCATGAATCCATATTGCATCGCTTCTAGTGAAATCTCCAACCACACTTATGGTTCCTGTTCTAGGTCCTCTTCGGATGGATTGAGGCTGTAGCAAATCTTGGAGTTGAACCTCAAATGTGCTCCTCCTCATTGTTACTTCTCCTAAGTATTGATGCTTCTCCATGGTTCCTGTTCCTTTTTGAGCCCTCATGGGAAAGAACAAGTGCATTATACTTGAAGTAGAGAATTTTAAAACAGAAGATTTGAAACTATGACCTGTTATGAAATTGTGTCAATCTTGAATCAGGTTATGAGTTTCACTTATTCTGGAGCCAAGCAAAAGGTGTTGCATGTAGTCAGCTGTGATAATTATTTCCCTTGAAGCAAGATTAGGTGGTGAACGTGATTCAAGTGTAGGTTGCTCAAACGCCTCTTTTGGACAAATAAGTGAACTACGTGTTTCAAAACGTTTCTCCTTTTCACATGTACCTTTTTCAGCTTCTTTTGGACAAGGCAAGAGTGTTATCACGTCATGAGAGCTATTGAAAACAACTTGGTTCAGTAGATCACCTACCTTAGCTTGATTAGTGATTTCAGTTCTACAACTTTGCATTTGATCCATGATCAAAGTTAGTTCTTCTTTTTGCTCCATGAGCTTCTTTTGTATGTCTAGATTCATGTCCAATTGCTTCTCTCCAGAACCTGAATCTGCATCAATGTCTTTTGACCGAGACAAGTGTATTATACTAGCACTAAGGACATTAAGATCAGAACTAACAAAACCATCACTCTCATTAAAACTATTCTTTTTCAGTTCTAGAGATGTGTGATTGGTTACCCTCTTAGTTGGACATTCTATAGCATCAGTGTTCTAAAACGCGTTTGGCGCTTGCTAGGCGGCGAATGAGGGCCTAGCGCCTAACTGTATACGCGGGAGTATAGGCGGGGCCTAGGCGGATAGTTATATATTATATATATATATTTATAAACATGAATATATCTTATATTTAGAAATAAAAAAGTTTAAATATAGTCTCAAATATAAAATTAAATAAAATTTTAAATAAAAAACATATAATTTTTAATATACATATAATCTCAAAATATAATTTCAAAAACCAGAGTCATAAAATATATATATATATATATATATTGATAAATATATATATTGTGATAAATATATAATTTCTTAACTTATGTTTTAAATGAATTTAACTAATAAGTTTAATATTGCTTATGAAATTTTTTTAGTATACAATATGATAAAAAAAAATCTCATTTTTTATTTTCTATATGGCCGCTTAGGCATCCGCGTAGGCCGCATAAACGTCCGTTTAGACCGCGTAAACGTCCTCTTAAACCATATAAACATCCGTATTTTTAATAAGCGCATGAATCACCGTATAATATAAAATTGTGGCGCCCGGCATCCGCGTAACGTCCAGGCACCGCCTAGGCACCCGCCTATGCCGCGTTTTAGAACACTGTATAGCATAGTGCCCACTGTTTAGACACTCATAACAGATTGATTCTAGTAATTTCAAAGGGTCGGAAGACTTAGCTTGAGTGTGCTTCCCTTGTGGTTCAAATGGAGGTGAACTCAGTTCTGGTTGAGTCAATTTTTTATGATCCGTTTTAGCACTTGATTGCCTTTGTTGCTCTCGCTCTTGACGAAACGCATTAATTTTTGTATTCATCATCTGCTCCATGCGAGTTGTAAGCGTTTCTATCAACAGCTTGTCGTTGTTGTTGAGGCTGGTTTCTTTGCCATGGTTAGTCTTCTTATTCACTGATTTTTCACGCTTTGAATCTGTTGAGGCTATGACCTTCTTTCTTAGAAGTTTTGCAGTTGTTTGGACTTTGTTCTTGTGCTTTGGTGCAAACTGATCTCTTAGCAGCTTCTTGAGATGATCCCAAGTGATGATAGTTGGCTCCTTGTAGAATCTGTGACCATCTTTTGTTCTCAACCACCACTTATACGCTTCTCCTGTAAGCTGGTCAATTGCACAAGCCAATCTTTTCTCCTTCCTGATGTAGTTGTAGTAAAACCAATCTTCCATGTTTCTTTCCCACTCTAGATAGTTTCTTTTTCCTGAAAACGCATAGAGTTGAATGTTATTAGTAGATTGATGATAAGAATTAAAATGAACCAATGATTTAAGAGTGTGAGAAGTTTGATCTGGTTTGCTCCATATTGAACTCCTTGTAGAAATAGAAACTCCTTGCCTAGAGTAGAGTCACTAAATCACGGTCGGTAACCTGTAAATTCAAGAAGAACCGTCTAAAAGTTTGTGTTAAAGGGCAAGATCCAATCATCAATGTAATTGTTTTTTTCTTATCTCATATCTTTTTCAATGCACCTTGATCTCTTTTTTTGGCTAAATTATGTGAGTTTTCTATAATAACAAGGATAATTTCCCCCCTGCTTTCAAGTAGGACTACTTCTGAAAATTTGGTATGTATCGAACTAAAATTAGTGCATGAATAAAAGTGAAATTTTTATGCTGATTAATAGAAACTATTTGTGGTATTAACTTCTGGATAAGGTCTCTTGTAGAGTCTGGGGCCTTTACACTATTTTCAGAGGAAAGCTTATTCATCCTTGATAGGATACTTATGAATGTATTATAGTTTTCTGATACGGTTAATGGGTTTAAGAGTTTCTAAGAGTTTTGGTGTTATTCCTTTTAAGTTATGATTAAAGTTTTGGTGTTTTTTCCTTTCATTAGATTTAAGATACGTTTCCTTTTTGGTTTTTAGGTTTAGGATGCTTTTTACCTAAGCCTCTATATAAGAGTCTCTTATGCTTAATAAGAAATCAATTTCGAACAATTAACCTAATTCTCAAGGAGAGACTTGGGTTAAGAGGAAGCTTGCTTTAATCTCTTCTTATTCTAGCTCAATCTCTTATCTTTTCACGTTAACAACGGCTCCCATTACTAGATCCAAGTCTAAGGCTTTAACTCGTGTTAAAGAGGTTACTAGATTCAAGACTAGAGCTAAGGCTCATATCAATTTGGTATCAGACTCAAATGATTCGATGGGAGATATCAATTCTGTATTGACACAACTCGCTGCCTTGATGGAGAAGATCAACAAGATAGGAGAAGACGTACAATTTCTTACGGAAACAGTAGCAAAACATGGAGCTACTCTTGAAACTCTCACGTCAAACACAAAAGGAAAACTTGGAAAGATTACTCCTGAAGAACATGGACCGCCAATCAAATTGTCGATTGATGAGCTTTCTGAAGGATTGTTGTTGAGTGGGATCAAGGAAGACAAGGGTTTAACATCGCAAACAGCCGGCGCAGGAACGAGTGTTACTCCATCCAAATTCGGCACAAACATATATGCGGGTGATGACAACATGATAAGAGAAAAGCAAAAACTTGCTTTCTCTGGTGAACCATGGCCGACACGAACTGTTGGCAGAGAGCGTGGCCATCGTAGAGCAGATGGAGGAGGGGATTGGCAAGTGAGGCCCATTGGTGCATCACCTAACGAGAGGCAACCTAATTATGCTCATGGTGATTTTAGAGTTTATGAACAGATGGTTTCAAAGATGATTATGAAACTCATGCTGCAGGAGGCCATGAATCAAATCGATATGTAGTGAAGATGAATTTCCACCATACGATGGTACGACAAATGTTGTTGAATTGCTACAAAAGTGTGATGATTACTTTATGGATCAAAGAGTGTTTAATGATGATGCCAAAGTACGACAAGCAACATTCGTTTTAACTGGTCAAACATATCACTGGAATCACAACCTTCGGCGGTTAGTGACTCACAAACTGGAATGGGAAGAATTAAAAAAAATCTGCAAAAGTCGCTTTGGAAAAGCAGATGCTGTGAACCCTGTGGGAGAGTTTTCTAATTTAAGACATACGGGTACAATAGATGAATATTGCAATCAGTTTGAGGAGTGTTTGGGCCGACAAACAAGGCTCACCGGAGATCAACAACTATGGCAATTTTGCGCTGGACTAACATATAGTTTGCAAAAAGAAGTTGAGTATCTCCGACCGCAAACGATCTTTGAAGCAATAGAATATGCTCGAGATAATGAATACAAGATCGATGGCGATAAGCGAGCACGAACTTTTGGAGGGCATCTTGCCCCTTTCATTAGGCTTAAAATGGCAGGGAACAACGGGGTACAAGGCATGAATGACGAGGAAAGTCAGCTACATCAACAAGCCGAAGCAAAAGAAGCATCACAAAAACAGTTTTGGAAGAAGTTAACTAGAGCAGAAATGGCAGAACGTCGAGCTAAAGGTCTATGTTTTAACTGTGATGAGCTCTTCACGCCAACACATGTATGCAACCCAGTCCTTTTCTACATCATGCCAGTCATGGACGAAGATGATCGAGAGGACGAACCGCTGGATGAGACGTAAAGAAGATGCAAAAGGAGCTTGAGGACAAGCTCCAAGTCGAAGAGGGGAGTAATGATACGGTTAATGGGTTTAAGAGTTTCTAAGAGTTTTGGTGTTATCAGTGTTCTAAAACGCGTTAGGCGCTTGCTAGGCGGCGAATGAGGGCCTAGCGCCTAACTGTATACGCGTGAGTATATGCGGGGCCTAGGCGGATAGTTATATATTAGATATATATATCTATAAACATGAATATATGTTATATTTAGAAATAAAAGAGTTTAAATATAGTCTCAAATATAAAATTAAATAAAAATTTAAATAAAAAACATATAATTTTTAATATACATATAATCTCAAAATATAATTTCAAAAACCAGAGTCATAAAAAAAAATATATATATATTGATAAATATATAATTTCTAAACTTATGTTTTAAATGAATTTAACTAATAAGTTTAATATTGCTTTTGAAATTTTTTTAGTATACAATATGATAAAAAAAATATCTGATTTTTTATTTTCTATGTGGCCGCCTAGGCATCCGCGTAGGCCGCATAAACGTCCGCCTAGACGCGTAAACGTCCGCCTAAACCGCATAAACATCCGTATTTTTAATAAGCGCACAAATCACCGTATAATATAAAATCGTGGCGCTCGGCATCCGCGTAGCGTCCAGGCGCCGCCTAGGCACCCGCCTAGACCGCGTTTTAGAACACTGAACAAAACTAAAAGCATTAACATCAACAAGCTTAATAACAATAAATAGTAATGGGAGTCGTTGTTAACGTGAAAAGATAAGAGATTGAGCTAGAATAAGAAGAGATTAAAGCAAGCTTCCTCTTAACCCAAGTCTCTCTTTGAGAATTAGGTTAATTGTTGGAAGTTGGTTTCTTATTAAGCATAAGAGACTCTTATATAGAGACTTATGTACAAAGCATCCTAAACCTAAAAACCAAAAAGGAAACGTATCTTAAATCTAATGAAAAGGAAAAACACCAAAACTTTAATCATAACTTAAAAAGAATAACACCCAGTGTTCTAAAACGCGGTCTAGGCGGGTGCCTAGGCGGCGCCTGGATGCTACGCGGATGCCGAGCGCCACGATTTTATATTATACGGTGATTTGTGCGCTTATTAAAAATACGGATGTTTATGCGGTTTAGGCGGACGTTTACGCGTCTAGGCGGACGTTTATGCTGCCTACGCGGATGCCTAGGCGGCCACATAGAAAATAAAAAATCAGATATTATTTTTATCATATTGTATACTAAAAAAATTTCAAAAGCAATATTAAACTTATTAGTTAAATTCATTTAAAACATAAGTTTAGAAATTATATATTTATCAATATATATATTTTTTTTATGACTGGTTTTTGAAATTATATTTTGAGATTATATGTATATTAAAAATTATATGTTTTTTATTTAAATTTTTATTTAATTTTATATTTGAGACTATATTTAAACTATTTTATTTCTAAATATAACATATATTCATGTTTATAGATATATATATATATATCTAATATATAACTATCCGCCTAGGCCCCGCATATACTCACGCGTATACAGTTAGGCGCTAGGCCCTCATTCGCCGCCTAGCAAGCGCCTAGCATGTTTATCTTATTTGTGCAATTTTGTATTACAACTTCCTGATTATCATGGAACTATCGAGAATCCGTTGGATTTCAGTATATTTCAGAAGAAACTAGAATCCAAGGCATACGCTACCTTAGAACAATTAGGGCCAAGTCATATAACACTTCCACACTCATTGAACTATCACTTGGTTGTATGTAACATTATACATCTCTGCTCTTTGCTTTTGCTTGATTGGAATGTCCATCTTTCATTCCATAGATACTTCATATTCTTACTCTCATGCAAATAGTTTTTTTTGGTAGCTACACATCATGTCATCTTGGGCAACTAGCTTTGGTTGAAGTTGTTGATCCATGTTCTATATTTTTGATGAATGAGAAACAATCTTATGATCTTCAACAATTTCTTAGTTTTATGACTAAACTATGTGAAAAGCCTACAACTAAAACTGAAAAATTGTTGGCTTTTCAAATATTTTTTTATTTTTTCAGAACTACATCTTTATGATTCCCTCTCACATGTTGGCAGAAACACGTGTCTTTGCTATGTACAAATGCGATGGAATACAATCCCGCATATACAATGTATTTTCGACATGTTTATTTGGCTTATATGGATGAGCTTGCGACCTTTTTTCCCCTTTCATTATATTTTCTTTTTTTATTATGTGTCAATAGTTATAACAGGTACGAGCCATGTTTGAGATAGCTAAAAAGGATTTTAAAAGCTTAACCCAAGAAATTCATGGATAAGAAGAAACAGTCTCTTTCACAACAATTAAAAGTGGTCAAGAGAGGCCGTCCTCTAGGCTCATCTTCTTTTTTTTGCTAAGAAGGCTCATCTTCGATTGACCGCACAACTCGAGTTATCTTCGATTGACCGCACAACTGCAATTCAAGTAAAGAGTTTCCTAACGTCCAAGTTTTTTTCCATTTATTTGTACATAACGTTATGTTGAACTACACTGCATATTTGAGAAACCAAAGTAGATTTCACCTTCTTAATCAAGGGTTTGCAAAAGTCACTCTGTTGGATAATACTGGTTTATTGTTTTCTTTTCTGCATTCTAATTTTCATGATCATGTTCTTCACTTTGTTTTTCTCTGTCTTATGCGTTTACACCGAGAGTCATCGAGGATATTCTATGAATCATTATCAAAACAAATACCATGGACTGCGATGGCTAAGTTATGGTATAAAATAATTATTGACAAGTCTTTATAAACACTAAAATTATTGTTTTCGTTCCTTTTACCACAAACTAATACTTTTAAGGTGATAGAGGTTTTTACCACAAATCAAAGAATACATGAAATCTATGAAGATTTTACTTCTAGATGATACAACTGTTAACGAGATTCGGAAAAAAAATGTGGTACTCCGTTCTAAAAACTGGACAACTTTGGGAACGAACAAAACCCGCGCGTATGCGCGGACTCTCACATAGTTATATTAATTTTACTTGATAAATATTTTATTCCGCGTAAAACGCGGGCACTATTCTAATAGTGGCTTAAAACAACAGTAGAAACACGGTAAAGTTAATTAAAATCAGTTGTTTAGTATTTTGACATTATCATAGGAGAGATTTTTTCATTAACGAAACTTGATATGATTCTGGTTAGAATCAGTTTGCCCCTTGAACACTTTGTGTGACTTGATTGATAATGCGGAATATGTTTGAATGTAACTGAAGAAGGCGGATGTTGCTGGATAGATTGATCTCGATGGGAATGGAAAAGTTTGAAGCGAATGCTACTTCTAAGAGTTAAGAGAGACTTTTATACTATCCAGACTTGATTCTGCTTGGATATTACACACCAAAAGCAGTCACAAAGGAGAAACGATATTTACACACCAATTTCTTTGCTGTCTTGTCCAAGATCATATCAAAACTTTACTTGAATGATTTTTCATTTAACTTTTAGTTGAGTTTATTCATGAAAATAATTTAGTTGAAAGGTTTTACATTAGTAATAATTTAGTTGAGGGGTTTAAATTGGATAAAACAATACTTGAGGATTTTTTCATTAAAACCCCTTTGAAAAAGGTTAATTAGGTAGATATTAGTGAGGGATAATAAAATTAGGCTTATAACAACCGGGCAAATCTATTTAGGTGGATATCAATCCATTTTTAGAGTTGGACCAAAATACCCCTAATGAATGTTGAATGAAAATCCCTAAAAATATGTTATAAAGGCTGAGAATCACTAAAAAAATATATATATATTCTCCGTCGTCGAAGCCAATTTTATTCTTGCACCTTTGAATGACGAGATCTAGATTGATCCTGATTTTCTTGTGATTTATTGTGAATATCATCGATTTGATTTGCTAGTAATGTTGGAAGATCTTAGTGATCTCGTTAATCTTCGGTAAAGTTTTTATAATGGAGAAATCTGATTTTTTCAAAAGGCACAATATTTTCGCAAAGAGTGAAGAGGATAACGACATGAAGAATGACAATGGTGAAGAAGATGCAGAAGATGGGTGGCGGCGGATCTGGGAATGTCGTGAAGGTATGTATAGTTGACTATACTTGATAGGTTTATGTTTGTGTAGTGAACTAGTGTAGTTTACCGTAGGGTTTTATATGATTTGGTGTGAAGTCTTAAATGTTTCTTTGCAAGAGCCACAAGGGACGATAATTGTTGTGATGTTGGGTGAATGGATTGTCGTGGATGGTGGTGTTTGGGATTTCAAACCAAAGAAAGACAAGCTATGTAAGGTTGTGACGCTAACTTCAAGGGTCTCGTTGGATGGTCTTGTGGCATTGGTAAAGGAAAAGTTTCAGATTTGTCGTACGAGACCTTTGTACTTTTCCTACCGATGTCCTGAGATGATGGGGAGTGCTCCGCCAGTGTCTGTATCGAGTGATGAAGATGTGAATGTGTTGGAGTTGATATGCAATTGGGTGGAGAAGGTTTGTTTGTGTGTTACAGTTGGCGTAGGAGATGACTTTCCTGGGAGCACAGGTGATGGGACTTGCTTGAACAAACATGGTAATAGTTGACTATTGGCATCAGTGTACAGGTAAAAATATAACTGTTTATTAAAGTTAACTATTGTAACTCGAACTTGCTGACATGTTTCTATGCGACCAGTGGGAGAAGCCGTTGGGGCGAGTGCGAAAGGAAAGGAGAGTGTACCAGCATATGCGTCAGAAGATGATTGCTTTTCCTATGGGAGTGGATCTGAGGATGGCGATTGACACAACTTTGCTTTGTTCGAAGAGGATGAGAACAACTGTAATGCAACGTAGGATACAATTTTGTTGCAAAAGAAGTCGGGGAATGCAGTCATAAAGGGCCATGTAAATTGGATCTTATTGATTATGCTGAGGATACATAATTTAAGGAGGGCAATTTAGAGAGAAAACGAGGCCTTCGGTCTTGCAACAATGTGCTGACGAGACCTTAAATTCTTTCTTTTTCAACGTTGCGGAAACCCCAAGGGACGCACCACCTATGATGTATGAAAGTCCTAATGGGGGTGAGCGTTCCTAATTCTACAATAATTTCGATGTAGTTGACTATTTGTTGTTGATATTGTACTATGTAGTCAACTATTATAGTTCGATATAGACAATAATTGTAGTCAACTGATAATTGTTTCGTGTTTATGTATGTAGGTATAGATGGAGCCTTTATTGAGTTGCCGTAGGAAGGAGATACAATTCTTGTTGGCGTGTTTTACACAGCAAGAATGTGTTGAAGATGAAGATGGCTATACATGCTATCAATCAGAAATTCAACTTTAGGACAACAAGTTCCACACCGACGTTCGATGTATCTCTAAGAGTTATTAAGATTTTATGTATGTAGGTATAGATGGAGCCTTTATTGAGTTATTAAGATTTTATATCATTGATTTCGAAGAAAACTAATCAATTCACTATCAAGGAAGAGTTTATACACTTTGCATATGAATGTATCAAAGTTAATTTAGATGAATGTTTACATGTATCGAAGCAGTTTAAACGAATTTGAAAAGTAACATATGTAGTTTTGACAAGTAGTTTATTATATAAACAATTGTAGTAGTGAAATGAAATGAAATGAGTATCAATTATACATTCAGATGTAAAACAGGACTATAGTGGACTATACCTAGAAAGCACAGTAAAATATAGTTCACTATAGAATAAAAAGAAACATACTTATGACAGTGTAAGCGAGAGTAATAATCTTTGTGGAAATGATTGTCAACCCTTTTTTCTAAGAGTAGTGATATGCTCAAATTTACCCTGAGTTACTCTCTCAAATTAAGAGGTCGTCGTACTAGGGGTCGAATCACTGGGAGTCAAATCAAACGATAGGAATATTGACTTCAAATTCGGCTAAGTAAAATAATATAAAATAAATAGCAAAATCAATTGGTAACAGGAAAAATGGTTGATTTCAAATTCAATTAAACAAAGAGCTAGGCTTTTAGGTAATTCTCAGGATGAATCAGAATTGCAGGTTAAACAGAATCAAGATTTAATTAAGAACCGTTCTAGAACTTGGAACACTAAAATATAATTAACCAACTGTCGTTGCGAAAACTAACTATGTCTAAACCCTAGAAAACCAAATTTCTTTGCGAATTCAATCAATTTTAATAAGCTTTAAATTCAAGTCCAATTTGTTCACAAAATCTCTAAACCAAATTTCTTTGCGAATAAGTAATTTTGCTCACCTAAGATCTAGTTCTGGCTAATCAATTACACTTTCGTGTCAATCTATTAACCTAAGATATCCAAATTCAGGGTCGCGAATCCTAAACCAGAGTTAAAGCAATCTAGGTGAAGAACCTAACAGATAATCCTAACAAGTGAGTTTACCCTAACAATTCATCTTCATTCCATTCGAACTACCCTAAACCTAACAAGCAAACTACTCAGACATGGCAGCAAAGCAAATCATAACTGAATAATAATGCATAAAGAAAGAGTAAAAGAAGAATTACAATAGGGTTCGAAGAATCTCAAAGTAATGAAGTAAACTTGTCTCCCTAAAACCCCTAAAAATCTCTCTCTTAAAGCTCTCTAAACTTTGTCAAGTAAAAACTAAAGTTCTGATCTAAAAACCTAAAATAAACTATTTATAGAGGTAAAACTCGTGGTGGGCTTTTATGACGGTTTATTGGTAACTTCAGGCCCGAAAAGGAACAATTTTCCTTCTTTAAAACGAATTAGGTTGGCTTTAGAAAAGTGCTTGTCGATCGACAGTGGTTGTGTTTGTCGATCGACACGCCAATCTGACGGCAATTGAAAATCCGTTCTAGCGACTTCAGCTCCTCTTTCCACAATGTTCCAAAATGCACCATAATTATCAATTAAGCTCCACACATACACTAACCTGCAAAGACTCTAAAATACTCGAAAAAACAGCGAAAAGACTCGATAAAACCGGGTTAAATCATAGTAAAAAATGGGTAAAAACCATGATATATCAACCCCCCCAGACTTAGCTTTTGCTTGCCCTCAAGCAAACTAGAGACTAAGAATGAAGTCGAGGTTTGAAAATGGCGAGAACTCACTTATTCTTTGAGAACATTGCTTTCGCTTTCTTGACTCTTTCGCTGTATGTAAACAAAGTACCTTTGGCGGTCACGAATCTCAACCATCATAGGTTGGGCCTCAAATCTTAACCTGCAAACCCATCAGTTTCACATCCTCTTAACTGTCGCACACTTAATCGAAGTGATGATGGAATTCTCTCCAATGATACCAACCAAGCAAAATGCTAGGTGTGATGTTAAAGGCTTTTGTGTTTAAGTGGAGCTAAAGAGTGTTTAGGGTTACCGGATTTTATTTGGTGGATGCAGACATTATGCATAATCACAAGAGAGAGTCGGGTCCAGTTGATGCCCACATTTTCTCATTCACATTGCACTCCCTCCTCCAAAACGTTATAAGGAACCAAACACCTTCATATAATAATCACGTTCCACTTTCCACATCCAACTTCTTCATTCCTTGGGATTTTTCTTTTGAAGCTAGAGACTTATTTAAATAATCATTTCCCTTTCCCCTACTTATTTTTCGAAAATAAAAGAAATTTTTTTGTTTTTTTTTTGTTTTTTTTTCAAGACTCTAAGGGGGGAAATGATTCTACAAAGATATTAGTCTCGAAAATTACCATTGTTGTATATTAAGTCCCAAGGAATGCTTAGCATTGCTGCTCTCTTTCAAGTAGTCCTACCAAATCATTTTCCTGTGCAATTTTTGTGAATGAAAAACTGCGTCGGACCTCTTTCTCTCCGGAGTTTATACACATGTCTGCACATAAAACTAAGGAAAAGAGACTGCATGAGGTTTGAACAAAAGGTTAAGGTTAGGGGTTGGGTACCAACTAAAAATGAGCTGGCCATTCAGGATCAACAAATAGTGGTAAAGAGAATAAGGAGTCTTGAATGTTTTACTGTCGTGATATCATCAAAGAGAATATAGCGAAATGGAGATCAAGTGTGCGAGTCTGGAGTTTGATCTACTTCGTTCTGCAAATTGCGATAACAGGGGAACCTGTACTATCATCTGGTTTCGAATTCATTCCATCCAAAGGCTTCATCGCAACAGCTAAAAGTTTTAAAAACTAAGCTTTATTCCTAAGCAAGATCATTATTCCCTACATTTTGACTCAATAAAAACAAATTTTTGACTCCAAAATAGAAAACAATGTTAGCAACTACCTCTCCCAGACTTAAACAACACTGTCCCCAGTGTTAATCAAGCCTGAAATTGGTGAAATAAAAGAAAAAGTTAGAGTTAAAAAAAAATTGTGAAGAAAGACTCACAGGTGGGTTGCCTCCCACCAAGCGCTTGTTTCCAGTCGTTAGCTTGACCGTGGATGATGTTCAGGCGTGAGGTGGGTCTCTGAAATGCACTCCCCCAGACTTGCAAGGAACAATACCAGGAAAGAGCTTCATAGTATTGTTCAACATTTCTTGGACAACAACTTCTTTCTCTTCTCTCAACTCCAAAGGAATCACAATTCTAAGCTTGGAGAATGGCTTAGAAGAAATCTTTATGCGCTTCGCCTTAGGGGTCTTTTGGCACTTGGGACTTGCTGGATTTTTAACTTCAAGATGTGTTGTAGAAGGAGCCAACTCGAGGACATTTTGAACCTTCTTCGCCTCATCTCTAACATTAACGCTCATACAAGAAGCCGATGTGTCAAGAACTGAAGGATAGAAGACAGACTTATTGATGTTCGAGAAGGAGATTCGCTTATTAGGAAAATCCACCATTGCTCCCACTGTTGCAAGGAACTGTGCACCAAGGACCAATGGTTTACAGACATTATCCTTTCTTTCAATGATGTAGAAGTCCGTAGGAACAAGACAATCTCCTATTTGAATCAACACGTCAGGAATGAAGCCTTTAGAAATTGTACACGATTTATCTATGAGCTCGATATAAGTCCTTGAAGGTTGTAACTCCAAAATTCCTAACTTCTTTGCAACAGTCTCACATATAACATTCACATTAGCTCATGTGTCACATAGAGAATACTTCAATTCTACACCATTGATTGAACACGGAACCACGAACATTCCTGGATTTAACAACTTTGGTATCTTTCTCAATGATGTTGGCACTTGTTTTCCTTTCTCCTTAGGTGCTTTGTCACTGCCTTGGTTGATGCATGAAGGGTATAGACTCCTTGGATATGGAATCTTGGGCTTGTAGACACGTTCAATGGCGGTTTCAGACTGATTTTTCAGGTTTTCTGCGTCTGCATTTTTTGGTGCTGACAATCGATAACCACCAGGTCTGTCGATCGACAGAGCTGGTGAATTCGCACTTGTACCGAAATTTCATGTAGTTGTCGATCGACAACCGCATGGTGTGTCGATCGACAGTGCCTGTTTTTCGATTGCCGTCAGATCTTGGTGTTGATCGACAGCAGAAGGCCTGTCGATCGACACGCGCTTTGCAATTTCCAATTCCATGTCTTTTTCAAGAACCACGAGCCAATCCTCATCTTCACACTTCTCAATATTTGGAATAACTTGTTCTTCACTCTTCAACGTGATAGAGTTGGAGAAGTGCTTTGGGTTCATATCCGTCTTTCCTGGAAGATGACCTTCTTGTCTCTTCATATTTTTAGCAGTTTGAGCTACCTGAGTATCCAACTTCTTCATGTGAATATTGAGGGCTTCAATCTTCCCATTGAGATCATTGTAGAACCCGTCCATCTTCCCATTGAGATTAGTGTAGAGCCCGTCAATCTTCCCATTGAGATTTACTGTTAGGGTTTGTTGCCCCTCAAGAAGCTGTTCGAACATCCTCTTCACGTCACTTTCTGAAGATTTAGAGGGAATCGGTTGATACGATGAAGATCCGTAGTTCCCCTGGTTGTAATTGTTGTAGTCCTTGTTCTCTGATTGATTCTCATATCGCTGGTTCTGGTAGCCATTCTGGTTGATGTAATTAACATCTTCCTGCTCTCTATTTTCATCCTGGTAGAAAGTGTCAATTTCCTTTGCAAAAGGAACTGACTTCTTGTTCACCAGGAGGTTATGCATGGAATCTAGCTTACCCTTAACCTCAGCAATCTCAGCTCCACCCGTTTGACCAGCTTCTCTTCTCCTTTCCTCATCGATCTTCTTTGTACTATTGCTAGTAGACACGTTCTTGATGAGCTCAAGACAATCAGCTGGAAATCTGGTTTTGAAGTTCCCATTACTCGAAGCATCTAGAGTCACCTGATGTCTCCAATCCATTCCTCTGTAGAAAATACCCAGCAACTGAACCTCTGTAAACCCGTGATGAGGACAGTCTCTCTGATATCCCTTGAACCTTTCCCACGCAGCTTTGAAAGATTCTTTCAGATTCTGAACGAACGTTGAAATCTTAGCTCGTAGATCTTCTGAGTGCGACTCATCGTAGAAGTGACTCAGGAAAGCATTCTTGGTATCTCTCCAAGTAGTCAGTGAGCCTGGCTCCAACTACTTCAGCCAAAAGGCTGCCTTTCCAGCAAGAGAAAATGGGAAGAGCTTACACATAATGTAGTCTTCTGACACGTTGTTAGCCTTGATGCTAGACGCAAGATCCTCAAACATCTCAAGATGATCCATGGGGTGCTCTGATGGGTGCCCATGGAACTGATGTTGAGCCACTAGAGAGAAGTATGCAGGCTTCAACTCAAAATCCCTCCGCTCAAATCTAGGAGGTCGAATCGCTGCCCTGTTGGCGTAATGTTCTTCAGGGCGGAAGTAGTCTCCCAAAGCACATTGGTTAACTACTGCCTCCTGAGGTCCACGATTCGCCTGAGCCAGATGCTCAATCTCAGCGCGCTGGCGCTCCAACTCAACCCTTTGACGATCTAGCTCAGCACGCTCTGCTGCAATTGGATCCTCAAACTCGATGATATTACCAGATTCATCAATGGGGTCTCCCAGATAGTTGTACCAATTACCATCTCGATCAACATTCTCTCCTTCAGCATTCCGAAAAACTAGTACACCTCGATTAACCATCTTAGCTAACTTTGTTTTTCGTTTGTTTTCTCTTTCCAAAATTCCCAACTCTGGAACAAAATCTGCTAACTGCTTATCCTTGTTGCTTCTGGTTCGGCTAGAATGCATAAACCTGAAACACCAAAAATAAAAGAAAAGAAATCAAAAATAAAAAGAAAACTTAGTCAGAATTCTAGAATCAAAATCCTATGGAAGATTTTGACTCCTCGGCAACGGCGCCAAAATTTGATATGCTCAAATTTACCCTGAGCTACTCTCTCAAATTAAGAGGTCGTCGTACTAGGGGTCGAATCACTGGGAGTCAAATCAAACGATAGGAATATTGACTTCAAAATCGGCTAAGTAAAATAATATAAAATAAATAGCAAAATCAATTGGTAACAGGAAAAATGGTTGATTTCAAATTCAATTAAACAAAGAGCTAGGCTTTTGGGTAATTCTCAGGATGAATCAGAATTGCAGATTAAACAGAATCAAGATTTAATTAAGAACCGTTCTAGAACTTGGAACACTAAAATATAATTAACCAACTGTCGTTGCGAAAACTAACTATGTCTAAACCCTAGAAAACCAAATTTCTTTGCGAATTCAATCAATTTAAATAAGCTTTAAATTCAAGTCCAATTTGTTCACAAAATCCCTAAACCAAATTTCTTTGCGAATAAGTAATTTTGCTCACCTAAGATCTAGTTCTGGCTAATCAATTACACTTTCGTGTCAATCTATCAACCTAAGATATCCAAATTCAGGGTCGCGAATCCTAAACCAGAGTTAAAGCAATCTAGGTGAAGAACCTAACAGATAATCCTAACAAGTGAGTTTACCCTAACAATTCATCTTCATTCCATTCGAACTACCCTAAACCTAACAAGCAAACTACTCAGACATGGCAGCAAAGCAAATCATAACTGAATAATAATGCATAAAGAAAGAGTAAAAAAAGAATTACAATAGGGTTCGAAGAATCTCAAAGTAATGAAGTAAACTTGTCTCCCTAAAAACCCTAAAAATCTCTCTCTTAAAGCTCTCTAAACTTTGTCAAGTAAAAACTAAAGTTCTGATCTAAAAACCTAAAATAAACTATTTATAGAGGTAAAACTCGTGGTGGGCTTTTATGACGGTTTATTGGTAACTTCAGGCCCGAAAAGGAACAATTTTCCTTCTTTAAAACGTATTAGGTTGGCTTTAGAAAAGTGCTTGTCGATCGACAGTGGTTGTGTGTCGATCGACACGCCAATCTGACGGCAATTGAAAATCCGTTCTAGCGACTTCAGCTCCTCTTTCCACAATGTTCCAAAATGCACCATAATTATCAATTAAGCTCCACACGTACACTAACCTGCAAAGACTCTAAAATACTCGAAAAAACACCGTAAAGACTCGATAAAACCGGGTTAAATCATGGTAAAAAATGGGTAAAAACCATGATATATCAAGTAGACACGCAAGCTTGAGTCTCTTAGTTGCATCTACCCTTTTGGGTTTGAGTTTCTCACAAAACTTTAGAGGACTTTTGTCACCTTTATCTTCAAACAATTCCGACCAATATGGTATTGCATCTTCCTCTGAAACATTACATGTCGCATCTTCTTCACCATCTGATCCCTCTTCTTTGTCTGATCTAGAAGTAATTTCTTCACAATTCAAACCCATCGCAATAGCAAACTCGTGAAAAGAGAACCGAAATGTACTCATTCGCCTTGTTCTTCACGGGTTCGCGACCAAAGCAAAAGAACATATTGGGCAGATCGTAGGAGTTGTTTCCTGAATGAATTAGATGGATAAATCGATAAAATTGATGAATATATTAGCGAATTAGATGGATAAATCGATATAAATGAGGAAGATCTACGCAAATTAGTTACGCAATCAAACAGGAAATTGAAAATGAAATAAGAACAAGAATTGGTCATGAGACAGAATTGATTACCTTCCACAATGAAGAACCACGTAAAGAATAAGTGCCAATTCTTGGAAGAAATGTCAAATTTCCCGTGAGTAATTTCTTTCGCTATGTTAAAAACTTAGTTAATAGTTTAAGGGTATAATAATCATTTATAGCTACATAGCTAATTTTCGTTTTGAGGCTGATATCTCTTTAATTTTTGGTTATTATTCATGCCAATTATCCTTGAAAAAATATGCCAAAAGATGAATCCAAATTATAGAAGAATTGATTGGTTCCGCTAATGAAGATAAATTCAAAAGCTACTTTAAAGAGTGCCTCTGCAATAGACAATAGTTAAATACTGTAAACATAACTCAACTTAATGGTACAAGAGAGTATGAAGTTTTGAACTGATCAGCTTAACCTTCCTCAAAAATAAACAAATATCCAACACATTAAGCAACCATTACTACTAGTAAATTGATTTTAGGTTTTGGTGTAGGCCAAAAAATAATAGGGCTCTCTCTCAGGCACCAGAACTCAATACAGAACTTACTCAATAGCGTGCTTATCAGATTGACGAGAAGTGTAGTGTGCAGAAAGCAAAAGGAGAGAAAGAAAAGCGCTGGCCACAAAAATTGCATCAAACCATCGATGATAGAAATCAAACTGAATATCTCCACCCAATACATCTGTTATGATTCCCCTGCCAAAATGACACCAATAAAGCTTCAGATTCCAGTTTCGGGTCTTCTAAACACAGTAAACATGGCTTAAAGTTTCTTTCTTTATTTTTTGGTCGGAAGCTTAAAGTTTCTTTCTATATTAGCCTTTGTTTAATCAAAGAAAACATTATTGGACTTGGAGCACAGAAGCAATGGCACTAAAACTCTAACCAGACAAGCCAGCAACAACTTCGATTACTTAAATAATGATTAAGGATATATATATTAGGTATTCTTATCTTCCTCAAGATCAGAATTCTGCGTACCTGTACTCATTTCTCAAGCTTTTTCTGATAAGAAGGATGGAAGACAAAAAGTACATTCCCATGATCTCGGATAGGAAAAGCACAACATTGCTAGAAGACCCACTTCCCACTCTGGAGACTGCAAAGAAAAACTGTACCATACACAAACTCCAACTCATTAACTAAATCTACAGCATTCAAACTACAAAAATTCAGAATATCCTTCTCGTTAAAAACATTCATTTGTTTATCAGCTCGGATTTGAAATGAGAAGGGATTTTTTTTTATTATACAAAGCTACTGCAACAACAATTATATATCGCAACTAAATCACTCTACGTCCACTAATTTTGTTTTGCTCAAACTAATATGTGATTATTACCTAGTAACAATTATCACCAGTTTGAAATGTGAAAAGATTGAGAACTGAATGCCCTTAAGAATTTTCTTGGTTAAATAGTGGGGACATAAGATTGAAATACATCAAGGACTGGTGAGCAATCATTTGAGTGTGTTTTTCCACAAATTCGAAGGATCTAGAAGTGTCTTGGTTGCATAGATGACAAGTATAGAGGATGAAAACCACCGAGAAACTAGAATTATAATTCACCTCCATCAAATTTGTCAAGAATCCCCTCACAGGAATCACAATCAACAACCCAATAAACAATAGGGAAATATACTGCAAACAAGAAAGAAGGAAACGGAATTAGAGCAAAGTTGCACAATCCAGTAAACCAGATGCAGAGAATTCAAAAAGCCAGCATATATTTCACATTTTTATAATAAATAGTCAGGCCAAATAACTAGGCCCTAAGAAAGCTCTGATCTATTGAACCAGCTAAGTTTGCATCCATCAAAGGCTCAGAGAAAGTAAGTTCCAAGTGGTAGAGAAATGCTTTACTATTTCCATTAAGAAAAGAAGAACATTGTAAAGAAGAAGAAAAGTCCAGAGCAGCGATAGAAAGTAATGCAAACCTGTGACAGCAATGCAGCATCTACTCCAATGTCAAACCACCACAAGAATATGCTGATCATCATCGTGACAGGATCTTTTGTTTGCACCGGCCTGTAAACAAACTGATTAGTAGCAATTTCAAGTAGTAAGAGGCACACATAATGATTCATTAAAGTACGGTAATAATGCATAATTGAACACAAAACAAATGAATGCATGTGGGTACCTCCTTGAAGACAACCCTTTGTAGAGACTGTTGAAATACACAGCTTGTCCTCGAGCTGGAATGTGGGAAACTGCTCCTTGATGTCTTTAGCTCGCATCCATGTGTGTTTATGTGCCTCTGTCTTTGACCACTTCACCAATACCTCCAAATCTCCCTCAGAATTATATCGTGTGTCTAATATCGCCACTGGTTCGACCTCTTCTGCATCGTCGTCTTTCCAATTATTAGGCAATGGAAGAACCTCGTGATTCTTACCCAAAACCGGTTTCAGTTGTGATACATGAAAAACAGGGTGAATCCTCGACTCATCTGGTAGTTTCAGCCTGTAAGCAGCCTTGCCTATCCTTTCTGTTACTTCAAAAGGCCCATAGTATTTGGCAGCTAGCTTCTGAAATATCCTCTTCACTACAGTCTGTTGTCTCTAGGGCTTTAACTTCAGAAACACCTTATCTCCCACCTTCAGTTCCAAGTTCCTTCTTTTCTTATCTGCATTGTTTTTCATTAACTGTTGCGCATGACACAAGTTTTCTTTAACCTGTTGTAGAACTTTATCTCTCTCCTGTAAAGCATCAGCCAATTCCAAGTTGTTGGTTGAACCCCTTTCGAATTTGATTATTGTTGGCGGGTCTCTTCCATAGACCAACCTGAAAGGAGTCTCTTTCAACAATGTGTGGTATGAACTGTTATACCACAGTTCTGCCCATGAGAGATATTTCGCCCACTGTTTTGGTTGATTGGATGCAAAACATCTCAAGTAAGTCTCCAAACAGCGGTTTAGTACTTCAGTTTGGCCGTCTGTTTGGGGGTGATAAGCAGTACTAAACTTTAGTTTTGTACCTGCCAAGGTAAATCCCTCCTTCAAAATTTACTCTGAAATTTTTTATCTCTGTCTGACACTATAGATGCTGGATAACCATGAAGTCGAATGATCTCCTGGGCGAATTTCACAGCAACATCGGTAGCATTGAAGGGGTGTTTCATTCCCACGAAATGACCATATTTGCTCAAACGATCCACAACCACCATTATCACATTAACTCCTCCTGAGGTAGGTAAACCTTCGATGAAATCCATAGCAATATCCTCCCAAATTCTCTCTGGTATCGGTAGTGGTTGTAGCAAACCTGCAGGTGCCAGTGTTGAGTATTTGTGTGTTTGACACACTTGACAAGCTGCTACAAACTCTTGAATGTCTCTTCTCATCTTTGGCCAATAGAATTGTGCCTGAACCCTCTTCTGTGTTTTTAGAACTCCAGAATGATCTCCTAAGATCCCAGAGTGGAACTCCTCAAGTAATACTGGAATAGAAGTAGATTTTGGTGGTAACACCAGCTTTCCCTTATAGAATAACCTCTTCTTATACACAGCGTAACCCTCTTTGGGAGACTGTCCTTCTTCTAATAGTTTACACAATCTTTGTATATAATCATTATCCTCGATTTCTTTGAACATGTCCTGTAGTTGTATCGTTGAATGTACAGAAAACGCAGACAAAACCATAGCTTCTCTTACTTCCACATTCTCTATCTGTGACAGACCATCTGCGGCTGCATTCTCAATTCCTGGTTTATAGACTATTTCAAATTCAAAACCCTACAACTTTACCAACCATCTCTGATAATCAAGAGAAACTTCACTCTGCTCCAACAAAAATTTGACTCTTCTGATCTGTTCTCACTACAAATTTCCGTCCCATCAAATAGTGTTTCCATTTCTGAATAGCCATGACAATTGCCATTAGTTCTCTTTCGTATATCGGCTTAAGTTGTTCCCTCTCTGTCAATCCATGGCTAAAGTAGGCAACGGGATTGTGTTTCTGCATCAATACTGCACCAACTCCAAAACCAGAAGCATCGGATTCCACTATGAATAGCTCCTTGAAATCAGGTAATGCAAGCACAGGTGTTGAACACATGGCATGTTTCAGTTTCTCAAATGCTTCATGTGCTTGATTGGACCATACAAACCCTTCCTTCTTCAACAACTCTGTTAATGGTCTAGCCAATGTGCCATACTCCTTCACAAATCTTCTATAGTAACCAGTTAAGCCTAGAAATCCCCTTACTCCCTTCACATTCTTTGGCACTGGCCACTTACTCATTGCTTCTGTTTTTCCTTGGTCAGTCAACACACCCTCTTGTGAGATAATATGACCCAAATATTCCACCTTAGGGTGACCAAAAAGACACTTCTTCCTGTGCGCAAAGAGTTTGAACTTGTCAAATATCTCTAGCACCACTCTTAAGTGTTGAACATGTTCAGTCAATGATGAACTATAGACCAATATATCATCGAAAAATACGAGGATGAACTTTCTCAAGTAAGGTCTGAAAAGCTCATTCATTAGTGCCTGGAATGTTGCCGGCGCATTAGTTAGACCAAAAAGCATGACCATGAACTCGTATAACCCGTCATGGGTCCTGAATGCTGTTTTGGCAATGTCCTCTTACTTCATTCGTATATGATGATACCCTGCTCTTAGGTCCAGTTTGGAGAAAATCACAGCCCCATGTAACTCGTCTAGTAATTGGTCTATTACTGGTATTGGAAATTTGTCCAAAACAGTAACTCGGTTTAAAGCTCTGTAGTCTACACAAAAACGCCATGAATTGTCTTTTTTCTTTACCAGTAAAACTGGACTTGAGAACGGACTGTGACTGGGTCTGATTACTCCTGCTTCTAACATAGACTTTACTTGTCTCTCCATTTCCTCCTTGTGACAATGGGGGTATCTATAGGGTCTCACACTCACTGGACCAGCTCCTCCTATTAGGTGAATGGCATGTTCTCTTCTCCTGATAGGTGGTAACCTTGTAGGTTCTGCAAAGACTTCTATAAATTCTTCCAACAACACTTCAATCTTCTCGGGAATCACTTCTTCTATCTCTGTTGTATTCTGTTTCAATATCATTTTTCTCTCCTCCTTGTTTAGTTCCGTAGTTGTCAGGGATTTAAGAGACAGCTTCTTACCATGTAAAGTTGGATCTCCTTGTATAGTAACCTGCTTTCCTTTGTAGGTAAATGAAAGCTCATGTGTGTCCCAATCCACTAAACATTTTCCCAAGGTTCTCAGCCACTGGATTCCCAAAATGATGTCCACATTTCCCAATTCCAAACTAATGAAATCAGCCTTGAATTGTAACCCATTTATCTGAAATTGGACCTCCTTACATACCCCTAAGCTTTTGACTGATATTCCTGTACCCAGCAACACTTCGTAACTACTACTCTTCTTTGGTCTTAGTTTCGCTTTCTGTACTACCACTGGAGACATGAAATTGTGTGTTGTACCACTGTCAAACATTATCACAATTTCAGTTTTGCCAATATACCCTTTCACTTTCGTAGTTGTGGGAGTATGGATCCCCAAAAACGAGCTGAGTGATAAAGCCATCAACCCTTGTTCTTCAAACTCCTCATCATCTGCCATAGACTCCTTCCCATCTTCCTCCAATTCCACTTCACATCCATTAACCACCAATAATACTCTCAGTTCCTTCTTGGAACATTGATGTCGCACAAAGTATTTGTCATCACACTTGAAACATAATCCATTACGTTTTTTTTCCTCATATTCAGCTGGTGACAATCTCAAAACTGGTCTCTGGTTTTTGTTAGCATTAGTGTTGTATTGTCTAACATTCCCATTTGACCCTGCTTGTTTGTTCCTCCAAGATGAATCCTGGCTACTAACTCCTCCATTTCTTTGCCAAGAACCATTTCTTTCTTGTACCAAAGCTCCTCCTACCATCCTCGATAATATGTTTTCCTCCATTTCTAATGTTGTTGATACTATTTCTGTTATTCCTTGTGGTTTTAACATATTAACCAAAGAACGTATCTCTGGTTTTAAACCATTCTTGAATATCGCTTCCAAATCTACATCCTCCACTGTGAACACTTGAGCTGGCAATTTCTCAAAGTCTGACACATAATCCTCCACTGACCCAATCTGTTTTACCCCAAACAATCTTTCTGATGGAGTCAAACTATGCATAGATCCAAATCTTTTCAACAATTTCTGTTTAAACTCATACCAATCTCGAAATTGAAACTTCCTTATATGCCAATTATACCAATCTGCTACTTTTCCTCCCAGACTTACTGCTACAATATTCATCTTTTCTTCTTCTTTGTAGTTACCAATTCGAAAATAGCGTTCTGCTTTCGAAATCCATGCGTATGTATCACCTCCCTCAAAGATTGGTAATTCCACTTTCTTTAAACAATTTTCTCTATTTCTAGCCACCTGATTATCTACTGCTACTGCGCGATTTTGTTCCGGTTCAGAATTGTGTACCTTATTGTTCAAATCTGGTGTAGGATCACGCGTGATTTCAGCTGAATCGGAAGTTCTTCGCTGCAAAAGCGTACCATTCAATAGTTCCATCATTCGATCCAGCTTAGTATTCGTCGATTCCTTCGACGCTCTAACCTCACCGGCGATTTCTGTCACCATTGCTGATAGTTCTACGACGGTTGTCTCCAACGCCGTTATCCTCGCCACCTCACTCGATCTCGTCTCCGCCGGCATCTTTGGACTGCTCACCGTACCAATTGATAAGCAATTTGTACACTTATCGTTGTAAAACACTCTTTCTATTGAATCAAAACTCTACGATTACAAGAACCAAGAGAGAAAGCTCTCTGATACAAAACGAAGAAGATGAGTTTTCTCTTCAGAAATTGAAATAATGAATCCGTTAGTCCGAAACCTCTTTATATAACAGAGGCTCTTCTCTACAAAGTCAACCTTTGACTAAACAACTACTCAACTAACTTCTAACAACTTCTCAACAACTTCCTTCCTCCTTCTTATCCTCTCACTCCTTCTTTGTTTTCCTTCTTACATAGCACTTCATAGGTAAAGGCTTATCACTCCGTTCACTATCAAGCCAGTCCCAACTCGTGCGCCATATACCGACGTTCCCACAATCTGTGCCTCTCGTCTCATACTTGTCAACTGTAAGGTTCGAGGCGATGAATTCCCCACCACTGAGTTAATCCTCATGACCTGCAACCATTGATTTTTACTTTCATCCTCTCGAACGCCTAACACACTAAGTAGCTTCGTCAGACTCCTATGGCGGACGTGAAGCTTCTCACCGCCTCTGTAGTTAAGTCCTAAGACCTTCCATTTCACGATTTCAGTCGTCCTGGCCCGCCGGAATCGAAGAGGTCGAGGACTTTGAGAACCAGGTCTCTGGTTGTCGATACCACAAAACGTTGTCGTGTCTTTCACAAGGGAAATTGTGTTCATGGGCCTGCTAGAAATAGGCCCACACTCATTATTATGCACAGAATGTGAAATTGAGCCCATAGATTGAGGTTGGCCCACCCAACTTCCTTTGCTCACTCCACGCACCATCTTTTCCGATGATTCCTCCGCCGTCCCAATCCATAAACTCTTTCTCTGTGTTTTTTTCATATTCTGCCTCTTAATTCTGAGATTTTGTGACTTATCCTCCTCAAGTTTGTATTTCCAACCCCTAGACTTGGTAAACAAACTCTTCTTACCCTTCTTCTTTGATGTTCTTCCTCTGATGCATTTTATCGAGCACTTGGAAGACATACTTTTCCATCTCAGCCTCTCTTTGGTTTTCTTCCTCTTGCTGATGCACGTCCTTTCCCTTCGTGTCATGAAGCCCAAGAAACTCTTCTTCCGTCACTTTACCTTCAATTTTCTTGCCTAAATCCTCTTCCTGGAACAGATTTCCCTGATTTTCACAAGAGTCCATCCCATCTTCTTCAGCTGCTTTAGTTGCTACTTTCTCACAAACCACCATAGCTATTACCGGATCCGATACGAACAAAGGAATCTTGATCCTGTCAATCTTCTCCTCCGGTGGATTCTGCTCCATAGTCGGATGGTAATTCTTCAAAGAACCTCCGACGTGGCTTACGATCTGATTCGAATCTGAGTCTGCAGAAGCCAACGTCTCTTCTTCTAGCGTTTTCTTCCTCTCTGGTGGTTTCCATAACCGACGTTGGGTCTCGATCATCGATGCATAAGAAAGCCTTGTCTCAGCAGTCGTTGTCCCCTCGTCTATAAGTTGTTTCAAGCGAGCAATCTCGCTCACCATCCTCTTGTGCAACTGCTTCTTCAGCTCCTCCATATCATTCTGTAAGTCTTTCATCTCCTCCGATAGATTCTTCTGGTCGTTCTTCTGGTGGTTCTGCATCACAATCGGATCGTGACTTTTCAAGGATCTTCCGTTAGTCCCAAATTCTGTACGCACTCGGTGTTTCATCTGATCCCAGCTGATGAATGAATTTCGATCCCGTTCCCAATGATACCACTCCAGTGCCTTGTCGGAGAAGTAGTGACGGACCACTTGCAACTTCTGGGTTTGAGAAAAATCTGCACCCTCGAAGTATTGTTCAACGCTTAAGATCCAGCTCTCCACATGCTTGCCGTGAAAAACGGGAGGTTCCATTGGAATTCTAGCTATAGAACGCATGATTTAGGAATCGAAAAGAGGCTACTGATACCAATTGATAAAGTAAACTATCCTAATCAATGTAAACTTGTCAAATCCTCAAGAATAATACCCTTTATTCCATTAGATCCAAGAATTACAAAGATAATAGAGAAGAGCTATCACAACTCTCTCTCTTGCTACAACCAAAATGATCTACAACCATAAGATAATAGGTAACCTTATACACTGTCCATCTAGCTCTCACTATCGTTCAAACAACGTACCCTCTAACTTCATATTCAGATTCCATTTTTACTTATACCAATGGATAACTATGCCAACATCGTTGCTGCTTACGGTGATTACAATATCACTAACAGTCAACCATCTGACTTGTTTAAATGATATTCACAAGGTATTAAATTCTGCTTTAAGAATATCAAAACACTAGCTCGGAAAATTATTAATAACATGGTCATCCTAAAATGCCATATTCATCTATACACAAAATAGGTCTAACACTGATACCAAGCTTATTTCTGAAAGTTTATTTGAATAACTAAGTAAGCATTCAGAATTTCAAAGCCAGTGATAAATGGAGCAGAAAGTAGTAGAGAAAAAAGAGTTGCAACTAGCAACAAAAGAATGCAGTGCTGAGACAAGACGGTAGAGTAGAGTGAAAGAGATACATTTATCTTATGAAGGCATAGGAAAATGAACTCCCATACGCCAGAAAGCGTAAAGGAATGCAGTCAAGAATAAGAGAGCCCCAGCAGAGGCACGTTCCTTTCTTACACCTGAAGTGTTCATTTGAATTGAAAAATTACATAGAGTGAGCACAGAATGGCACATTAACTAATAACAATGACTAGGTCCTGAAGAAGAAGTATGCAGAGATGGAAAAAGGATTTACCACTGTTGCGAAGCATCAAATAGCAATGGTAATAAGGCAGCATGAAAAGCAGAAGCAGTATCAAACAAAAAAGATCGAGCTTCCAGTTGACCATCCATGCCCTACAAAACAAAAAAGAGAGGGAAAATGAAGCTAGTCACTAGAGAGGAAAAGGGTTGGTGTGGGTTGGTGCTTACTCTCTAGAGAGAAGAGGAATGATCTCGAAGAGAACAAGCTGCAATAGGTTACAAGAGAAGGCGAAGACGATGCTGAAAATTATTTGAACCAAGGCTCGCTTCTCCTCGTACTCCTTGTAAAGGCGACGGTTAAGGAACCATAGACCAGCCCATGCTAAGAGACACAGTGATGCCAGCACCACCGTGCCTTGGTAGATTACCACCAATCCGTAACCCATTGGCAATGCAGAGAGAGAGAGAGATTAAAAGAAACTCAGATCCATGGCGATTCAACTACCAAACAATTAAACTGGGATTAAAAAAAGAATACCTCATTTGGTCGAATTAGGGTTTTATGGGTTCATCATCATCATCAAAAGGAGAATGGAGATGGAGAGAAAGAGCACGGAGATGGACAAGTTGTGCCAGAGGTGCAAGCGATGCTTCACCGATTCTTCAAATGACGCTTCCTCTTGCCGTTTTCATCCTTCCTTGTTCGTTTGTCGTCGCCACGATGACCAGAAAAGGTTTCTGCCCGATAATGCTGATTTTCATTTGGAATCTATATCTCTTGCTTGATTTGATTTGATTTGAAACTAGTTGCTCGCTTCAAATTGTTTGCTAATGCTAATTACAAGCTTAAATGAGATCGCTGAGCTCATTGGTCTAGCTAGGCTCATTGTAGCTTTTATTTCTATGTCGCATTTGTTTTATTACTTAAGACTTAAATCAACTAATACATCAACAAATGAAGGTACTACGAATTGGGACCTGAGGATCCACCGTATGCAGCCAAGTTCTACGATTGTTGCGGCGCAGAGGATCCTAAGGCACCAGGTTGGGTCACCAGCGCTCACCTTTCATATGATGACTGACTTTATAAGCCAGCTCTCTCATGACTCATCATCCTTCTTTTTTCTCCCATATCATAGCTTTCTTAAGTTGTCATCTCGTGAAATTCTGCTTCGATGGCTTTTGTGAATACGACTGTCAGAGTCTTTTCATGTGACTCTCCAACTCTTATGTTTTAAAATGAATCCAATTAGGCGCTTTTGATGCTGCTTATTGTTATGTTTCAATAACAACAATTCTTGGAAACGATTTCCCAAGTAAATGGTACTAGGAGTACGGATGAAAAGACAAAGACCACTGATCCTCTTCATAACAGATCCAGAGAACATATGGTACAAGTCCATCCCATTCGAAGCAAGCAACGGATTACATAGTTTATGAGAAGAAAAAGTAAAGAATCACGTGTGGAGAAAGAAGCCAAGTATCTACAAAGGGAGTGACCGAGCTCAACTCTCTGGAAGAGGAAGTTGAGTCAGAAAGCAGAAAACAGTGACAACTTGGATCAGTTCAGCCATTAATGGCTTATTTACATACCACGGTTAAGACTTTGGAAGTATGCCGTTACTGGAGAAGAAAAAACATTTGCTCGGAAGTTTGGAAACTTGCTTGAAAAGAAGATACAAGTAAGTAATATCACTCACAAGATATATTTCGTTATTGAGTTGATAGGCCTCACAAATGGATAGTGTCGTTGAAAGTGGTAGTATTATACTCCCCCGTTTCATAATATAAGTTGTTTTAGAGATTAAATTTTGTTGCATAATATAAATTGTTTTCAGATTTTTATGCATTTTTTACCGACACTTTTTCATGTTACATATTTCTCGATTGGTCCACCTATCAGCATTAGACGAAGTCTTTTACAACTATAGAGGATATTATTATTAAAACAAGCCGGTTCACAAAGTCAAAACCATCATTTTCATTTTGGAACAAACTTTATCGCAATAATTTTTACATAAAAGCATCTGAAGCCAAAAAATAGTATGTAAATGAGATTATGAGCATCGTCCCAAAGAGAAACGAGGGCTTACTTCTGATGATCCAGATTTAGCTTCGAGGAGAGATACAGAAAAACCTAAGTGCTTTTTTGTTTTGCGAAGTGAATCTAAACTCTAAAAACAAATTGTGAGTTAAACTTAAACCCTAATTAATTTTGTATTTGGATAATGCCCATTGGCCATGAAGTCTAGTCCGCTTTTGACCGCAGATTAATTTGGACTTTCCCAGTGAAACCGCTTCGTATTTGTCTGCGGACAGACGTCCAATTAAGGGCTCTAGCAAAGAGTAAGATCACAACATGCATAATGAACACGACAAGGGAATGTCGAGGGAATTGATTCATGCATCAGCCTAATGAGACAGGGATACCCTTTTTACTACGCATCCTCCCCCCTCTTGTCTTCCTTAGTCTCAATTTAGGTAGGCAGGTTTGTCCCTCTTTGAGAAGCCTTTCCGTAATACAAATTGATCTCCTTATATGCCTAGGACTCGCCCTTTCATACTTTAAGAATTTTATATATGAAAACCCATTAAAAGAGAGTAGTGCAAAAGTGTAAAGCACAACACTAAACAAGAAAAATCTGTGAATAATAAGCTTATTTCAGTCATGGCCTATGTAATTCATATATTAGACATGCATTAACAACCTCTTCCTCTGCCGTCTTCTGAACAGAACAGTTAGGCACTTAGTGAAATGGAGAGGAGTGACGATAGCTTGAATTTCTTCATCTTTGTAGAGTCTCGAGGCTGAAAGACAACTTCAGTGCTCGACCTTACAGTCACTTCCTTCGACTCTGATCCTGAACTGCCTTCACTTCTGTAGTCCCTATACGAGTACAGAACCTGCAACCTTGAAGGAGCTGCAAATCCAAATTACTTTTTAGTTATATAAGCTCAACTTCTTTCATGAGTTGAAATCACCTTATTGTGAACGAACAACAAAGCAGACTAAATAGTTCCAAATGACTATCTTTTGCATTTGTGCTTGCGTTTACATGAGAAAAGAATTCTCTGAAAAAAGATCCAGATTTTAAAAATATAAAACATTTTTGCATGTAAATGCAGAAGGAAGAAGAGCCTTCTGCTTGTGTTTGGCATTTGCGTTTACAGTTAAACAGAAATACTTAAAATTGTAGTTAGTTTGAGATAACATACACATTAAATGTAAACGCAAACAAATAACTGAGGTCTAAAGAAAGAGAGATTACCTAATCCAAACATGCTTGTTTTCTGAATAGAGATATGGTCAACTTTTGATCTTTTGATATGTCTCAAAGCCAAAGTGTCTTCCTGCTTTCCTTTAAACTCGAGGAATTCCCCTAACACGATTTTGCTACTTTTAAGCTCCACCCTGCATCATAATCATCTTATTTATAAAACTACTTGAACGAGAAGCCAAAACTCTCACCACCTTGAACGAAATGTAAATAAAGATAAGAGGTATGACCTATCCCACATTGGTGCCGTGCCAAGGATGAAATTAATTTTTTGATGTGAAGATTCCTGCATCTCTTTTCCTGAGCTGAATGCGCCTTTAATCCAACCAGAAAGTTTACTTGTTGAAACTGGTTTCAGCTGTTGCCACTCTTCGTAGGTAATGACCTCACTTGGGAACGCATGAATTGTACTGAAGAGACAGAAACATGACTAGAAAATTAAAAGATATGATAACATGGGCCCAGAAACAGACTTGGAAAGGTTAAGAGATGTTTCTTTCTCTAGCTCTTTGCAAACATAGTGAAAATACAGAGGGTAGCAATTAACAAGACATACCGAAAATTTGGATTGGGAATCACAACTTTGCAAGAGAGATTTGCTTCAAGTAAAGTAACACCCCTCTGTTGAAGATATGATTCAAGAACAGAAGCTTGTTTCTTGACTTGAGCGAGCTGAGAAAACACACATAATATTAATCAAAGTAGCATAGACAATAGAGTTGCAAAGGAAACAAGCAATTGAAACTTACAGGATCAGGGTAAGTCTCAGCTTGACAAAGCCAGGTACCATCACTTGTAACCGTGAGAATCCCGGATAGATTCTTGACAGCGATCACCACAAGTTGTCTAAAGCAAGATATTGAGGTATGCATCGAAAAGAGTGAGTGTTGGTAAAGAGAGAGAGAAGTTACCCTTTAGTGACGAGGACTAGATCGATGTCCTGTCTAGAAGCAGTGTCTGCATCTGGAATACGAAGGCCTACATAAGACTTTCCACCATAGAGCTTCTCAAGTCTGCGATTGAGAGGAAGGAAGATGAGCTAAAGGAATGGAGAAAAAGAAAAAGAGAGGGTGGACCTGTGAGCAACGGAGAAGAGAGCGGTGGAATCGGAGGTGGCGACGTCGGAGAACTCGTCGTCGTATAAGAAATGGCGAAAGAGTTTGTAGATTACGAGACCGCAGATGATCTCCAACCACATCCTTCTTCTTCTTGGAATTTGGGGAAAAGAGACGATTGCAATTATGGAATGGTATCACTTTCTTTATAACTAGATTAGGACCAGCCTAATTAATTTACCTAGTTATACATATATAGTTATATTCTAAATTAAAACTATTTTAATATAGTTATAAAGTACATTTTTTTACGGTAAGTAAGTAAATCAATAATTAGTTGAAATCTTTAAAAAATTATAAAAATAATCTAAACGGTTTTCAACCATATTTGAAATCTTATATACTTTGAAACTAAATCTATTTTATAAATAAACATCAGTTATTTTTAAAAAGTAATTTTTTAAAATAAATTTCCTTACATATTTGATAATTTCTAAATAAATATCCAGTTACGAACATATAAACTTGAATCTTTATATTACAACATAAATTTCAGAAAATACAATTACATACACTAATAAAATATTCCGAAAATAGGTAACATTAACTCTATCATATAATGTTAATATTTAGATATTTTCTTCCTAAATAATCACAAAAAGTGAGAAAATGTGTGTATGTGTTATTTTTTTTTTCTTACATTTTAAATCTTTGCTCATCAACTATCTTATGTAATATAAAATTAAAATTTGATATAATTGATATATATTAACATTTTCATCAAGTAGAAGTACTTACATTTCCATTAGTACGTTGTTTGCTTTAAAATTTATAGCCTCACACTTTCAAAGAATACATGCAATAGTTCGACGGTAAACACGATTTCAATCTATTTGATCGAAAGTTAAATAGTTTTAACTATTTTGTGGGACGGTGGTATTCTTGATTTGCAAAGGAAATTATGGATTTTGGCTATACGTTAAATCGTGGGAGGTGTGTATAATTATATAGTTTTTAGATTTGTCTTTTCTGAAGTAATAACTTTTTTGGAAGGTTGAACGTATGTTTACTTTTTCTTTTAAAATAATTTATGGTTTAACATTTATTTTGTTTTTATATATAAAGTTTCAAATTTTTGTAATGTAACATTTTATTTTGTTTAACATAATGGTATTTATAATTTGCTTTTCTTTTTAACGACTTACATCAGATTTGGTTTGGCTTTTAAAAATATGTTAATGAAACAATAAGAAAAATGTTAATGATGTTTTTTTTCTAATAATTGCTTGATTTTAAATAGATTATTTTAATACGTGTCATCATCTCGATCGATATTAGACACATGGCAAAACCTCGTAAGTTACAATTTTGACAAACTCTACTTTATATAATAAGATTTTGTTGGTTGAGCTGATTTAGAAATTAATCAACAAAAAAAATATCAAAGGTGAGAGTCGAACTCGTTACCGCCAAGCCATTACTAACCATCAAAATACCATCGAGCCATTACGATTTTTTGCGATTGGTACGAAAAATGACATTTAGAACAGAAGCCCTAAGAGCATCATTATAGGTGATCCAATTAGAGGATCATTAGGATTAGTTTAATAATAATTGTGTTAATTGAGACCCAATATGATACTTGTAGTTTTTAACTGTTTATTGGTGATACGAATCATAAGAATCAAAAACTAATTTATGTTTAGAAAAAAAAAAATTTGAAAAATTAAAATCAAATAATAATCAAATTACTATGGCTAAATATAAATGATTTTATAAAAACATAAACACAAATTTATTATGGTTCATAACCTTGTAAAGGTGAATTACACATCGAAAAAACAAAGTAAAACATAAAATCGCATATAGCAAAATACAAAAAGATATATCTCAAATAGCAAATATTGCTTACTTCAAGAATTCACATCAAAAGTAAAAAAGATTGAAATAGGTTTTACATTTGATGCTTCAAGAATTCACTTCAAAAGTAAAAAAAAAATTGAAATAGTGTGCGCGTGTGTGTGTGACAGATTAGAGAGATTTTCAGTTGGTTTGTTGGTTTTATTGATTTGTTCTCTTGCTTTTAGCATTTTGATATATCTCAAACAACAAATATTGCTTCCAAAAAAATGTATGTACTTAGTTCTTCATTTTCATAATAATCAATGATCTATCTGTTTAAATATCCTGTGGAAACTCCAACTTCGTAAATTTTTATCCTTTTTTCGAAAACTGAGTAGGCACAAATGTCTATCATCTATCACAAATTGTTTGCAGTGTAAATTACGGTATAATGCAAAAAGTAAGAAAACAAAACCAAAGAGGAAAAGTTTATACATTTGTTCTAGTGCATTGAAAAGTATAGTGTTAACATAAGCTTCAAGCTCTGGTTCGAAAACTGATTTTGGTTAGGCCATAAGGTCTGGTAGGTGAGAGCTAAATGAGAACTTGAGCCATCCTTTCTTCTCTACTTGCTTCAAACACGGTTGCATCAAGTAACTCAAAAAATCACTACTCATTTCAGCTAAAAACATTCCCATATTCGACGTCGCTGCTCCAGCTTGAATCCACCATCCTAACCAAGCTCCACCTATAACTTTACCGATATCTGCAAAATACCCGTCAGTCCAAACCTTCTGATCAAGCGGCATACCTCCAGTCCCAGCCAAAACCGGGAAAATGTAATTAACAACAACAAGAACCAACACGTAAAACAACGCTCTAGGTAACGTTTTACTCGGATTCTCAACTTCACCAGAAAGCGGACTAATCGAATCCCAATAGTTTAAATTCCAAAAAAGAGTGTTTAAATACAAACTCCAATCAACACCTTTCATCTTCTTACTAACCACAATCCATCTCATAGGCTTAATCTTCGGAATCGACATAAACGACATGACAACAACCGGTAAAATCGAGAAAACACCGAGTAAAACAGCTGCTAAACCAACAATACTTAAACCTCTATAGTTCACGTAAGTCAACACTATAGTAACAACTAAAACCGCAACGATACTAAAGATTCCACTACCTAAAACCGGTATACTAGTCTTAAGATAATCAAGAAACAAAATCGGATACAAAGCATTGTCTATAACACCACTTAACCATTTAAACCAACCTTGTTGAAATCCCCAATAAGGTCCTAATGCAGAAGTAACCCAAACAACGTAACCACCGTTCTCAGGGAACATTGTTCCTATCTCTAAGAACATACACACACACACAACCTAACTATAATCATCTAAGAACAGACACACACAAAAACTGACATGATACATCATGATTATGGCTTTTCATCAGTGTTGTTTTCCTTGTCAGAAAACCGACTATCGTACTAGCTTCCTTTTGTTACCTGAAAATCGAAAGCTTGCAAATTAGAATCTGTTAAATCTGAATCAAAACAAATGGCCTCTACAATTTAACCCGATTTGTTAGGTGACACATGAATCGATCTGTTAGGGTTCTTCTCAGATGAATCGATCTGACCGGATCCAACCTTCACCGATCTAACCGGATCGATGACTGAAGAAAGATGAAGCGACATGCAAAACCCGATTTGTTTGAAGATTCGATTCGCTAGAGAACAGAGAGATTCGATTAGAAGAGAAGCAATCGAAGAGGATAGAAGATGATCGAAGATGAGAAAAGATGATCGGAGAAGATCGAAGACGATCAAAGGCGAATCGCCTTCTCCGTTGCCATAGAGAGAAATAGGCCTGCGATTCCGGAGGGGTCGGTCGGTTTCGGATTGAATCCGATTGAATTCGGATGTATCGGATATAGGGGTTTTGTATCCATATTGTTACCGAGACACATACGGGTTGGTAACGGATCGGTTATGTCGGTATCGGATCGGATTGGTTTTATATTTGGTTTATCCGAAATCTTTTGGAACGGATACAAAATTTCAAAAACTTATCCGAAAATCACAGTTCTTTACCGAAACTTTTGAACAAAATATGAAATGTGATCAAGTATCAACTTGCAAAAGTTATAAAAACACCAATTCCAACTGATATCCAAAACTAAAATACCAAAACCAAAACAAGTTTTTAAAAACACATAAGTAATAGATAGATAAAGAAAACCATTGTGGAAACATAAGAGAATCAATGCTAAACATAGATCTCTACTTGTCTCAAACACAATGGCTCCATAGAAGACAAGAACAACGGACACTTCGGCTCCATCCCACACCTACTGCTACCATGGACACATTGGCTTCATTCCTAGTTAGTAGTTCCCTAACAAGGTACATGAAAAGAAAAATTATAATTGAAATCAAACAAGTTCAATATATTTGACATTAATCAAACAAATAGATTACCTGATTCTTGAATTAAGCAGGTTCAGTTTCATATTCATACTCTGAAACAATGAAACACAATCAGAATTAGTACATTACATAACAAATAACAATTTAAAGCATAAATGAAAGATGCATACCTCTCTGAAGTTCATCCTGCAATTCAATATCAGCAAGCATTTGTTGAATAGTTATAACTCCTCTTTCATTAATATGAATCTCTGACTTCAACCACTGCTCAAAGCACATCAACACTTCAATAGTGTAATGTGTTAGACAGCTCCTATAGGGATCCAAGATGCGGCCACTTGTGCTAAAAGCAGATTCCGAGGCAACTGATGACACTTGTATTGCAAGAATATCCTTGGTTATTGCTGCCATAATTGGATATTTGCAAGCATTAACCTTCCACGAAGACAATACATCAAACTCAGAGCCACGCATTATATTAGGATTCACCACTGGTTCTCCCAAGTACAAATCCAGCTCACTCATGGCATCTTGAATTCCTACTTGATCAACTGTTTTATTGTATATATTCTGAATGCTAAAAGAAACACCACCACTGTCCAAGCCTACTCCTGAAAGTTGCTCTTGAGATTGAGACTGAGAAGAGCTTCCTTGAGACTGAGAAGAAGAAGCAGCACCATTAGAACCACTACCTAGTGTGCTCAGAACAACACTATACTCCTCAAATAATGCCTTCAATGTCGCATTGATGCTATCCTTAAGATGCACAGTCTCTTGACTTTCTTTACCATACAATGTCTCAAAACACACCTCTGAAAACTTCATCTTGTTCCTCGGATCAAACACAGTTGCAACGATCAAAAGCTTATTCAATTCCCCAAATGGATTCCAATACTTGTCAAACTTGGCAATCATAGCATTGGCTTTACTTTGCAGTTCCACATCACTTTTTAGACTTAAAGAATGCAAGCTCATTTGGATGTTTACAATCTCATCATAACATCTATAGGACCTAACACTAGTTGATGCAGAAAATTTCATCGTCGAATTGTAAAAGATTTGAAGAAACTTTTCTAACCTTTCTATATCATCCCAATCTTCTTTGCTTGGTGGTCCAATCTTCTTTTTTCCTCCAATGACTTCTGCAAAATAATCATTCTATAACTTGTCCTCTGCCTCCATCTTCTCAAAGGCAATCCTGAATACCAAAGCTTTATTCAACATTAGATAAGTTGAATTCCACCTGGTTTTGCAGTCCAAAGGCAGACTTCCCCTGGAGATCTTACTAGTATCAACCCGCAGTTCAAAACACTTTTGCCTATTTCCAGAAGATCTAACATAATGCACAACATTCCTAACTGCACAGACACTCTTGTCAATGTCATGTAACCCATCCCTGACAACAAGATTGAGAATGTGAGTAGCACACCTCAAATGCAGATGACCACCTTTCAGCACTAGTGAATCCTCTCCGAGCAAGCTAAATCTCTCCTTAAATAGCCACAAAGCATTAATGTTTACTGTTGCATTATCAACTGTGATTGTGAAGATCTTCTTAATGCCCCAATCAGCTAAACACTCAATCAGAACATCACAGATAGTTTCACCTTTGTGATCATCAACATTCTTAAAACCAATAATTAGCTTCTGCAACTTCCAAGAACTATCTATAAAGTGAGCAGTGATTACCATTTAGCTAGTTGAAGTCGTAGGAGCAACCCAAATGTCTGTGGTCAAAGACAATCTTTGCTTGTTCTGCTCAAGAGTCTTCTGCATAGCTATCTTCTTTTCTACATACATCTTCACTATGTCTGTTGTAGCTGTTTTGCGACAATGAGGCTGATACTACTTAGTTTCGTAGCAAAAAAACTTCTAAACCAAGCTCTCTATGAATGCAAATGGCAACTCAGCTAAGACGATCATCTTGTTCGTAGCTTGCCTGAAAACAGCTTCAGAGACCCTACTCAATTTCAGAGAACCAGTTGTACCTTGAACATCATAAACAATGTATGAGTTAGTTAGTGATTTAACTACATAAGTTAATAAAAAAATAAAGAACAACTCAAACTTGAGCAGTTGAGCTTACCTTCTTGGTTCAGAACATGTTGATCTTGTGTTTTAGTTTGAAGATGTGTTAAGTATCCATTGCATTTCTTGAGATGATTATTCAGATTAGTGGTTCCACTAGATGAAGCACACCCAAATCCTCTTCCACAGTAGTTACAATTGCACCTGTCATAATTGTTTTTCTCTCTGGTGTAGTGCTCCCAACAATCAGATCTTGTTTTCTTCTTCTTCTTAGCTGGAGAATCAGAATGCTCTTTCCTTTTCCCATTGCTTTTCTCAGTAGCAGGAACTTCAGCTGTGATTTCCTCCATATTATCATTAAGATCAGTGTCCAGCTCTTCTTCATTTAGTTGATTAGTTGAATCCATCTGACCAAATTGCACAAAAACAAACTCAGAAGCAGTGGAATCAATGCTCAAATTTCCACAAACATTGTTAACAAGTGCGAACCTACTATGATAAAACACATAACAAAAGAATTAACTAGACAAGACTAAGATTATAAATAATTATCGTGACTGATTGAGTAATCAACTTGAAAACAATAACACAAACCAGGAATTGCAAGGAAGAAACTAAAATTGTGATATGAAAAAGACAAAAACAAAGAGGAACCGTAGTAAATTTTTTACTAAGAACTAAGAACACACAAAGCACAACTAATGTTCATCATAGAAGAGACGTAATCGGAGGAGCAAAGCAAATGTCAAACTCGATTAAAAGAGAAGTAAATCAATTCATACCTCCGATCGATTTCTCGATGATGCAGATGGTGGTGATGAAACTAAAAATCGATTTGTTTCCAGTTTGTTGTTTTCGTGTAATTATACAAGAAATTTATGGAACACAACACTAAAATCTCTCTTGAATTTGAATTTCAAAATCGAAAGAGGAGGAGTCTCTCTTGGGAACATGCAACAACCGCCGTACAATAATAAACCCTATGTCTATGTATGTAACTATGTGTATGGTATGTGTATATATACTTTCGGGTTACCGGGTTATCCGAATGGATTTCGGATAAATATCCGACCGACCCGATATCCACGGATAATACAAAAACACATCCACCGGATATTTTACTCGGATATATATCCGGTCCGCTCCGGATTTTTCGGGTCGGTATCGGATCGGATCATCGGTTTCGGGTAAAAATCCGAGGCCTAGAGAGAAACATGTTTCGTTTCTCTTTGGCGAAATGAAAAAAAAAAAAAAATTACACCGACACACCAAATTGAGACGGCCCAATAACAAGTGGCTCGTTTCATTGTTCAATTCGGATCATAAATTTGATTTGATACCCAACAATTAATTAAAAACTCTAAGTGGGCTCTAATATTATTATTTTGTTTCTGTGGTCCGGAAGCCCTAATATTCTAAAAAAGCCCAATTTGATAAAACCCTAAAAGAGCAAAGAAAAAGACAGTAGCAGGTTGATCGCAGAGAAGAGAAGAGAAGAATGAGCATCATCGCAGGGTCGTACGAGAGATACATATGGGGTTTCAAGCTTAAACCCTCCAAGCACGACGCCGATAACCAAACCCTAACCCTCTCCCCTCTCTTCTCCTACCCTTCCCACATCTCCCCTATCACCACCGTCGCTTGCTCTGGCCCCGCCGCTGCTTCCGGCGGCTCCGACGATACCATCCATCTCTACGATATCCCCTCCGCCTCCTCCCTTGGCTCTCTCCTCGACCACAATCACACCGCCTCCATCACTGCTCTCTCCTTCTACACTCCTCCTTCCCTCTCCTTCCCTCGCAATCTCATCTCCGCCGCTGCCGATGGCTCCGTCGCCATCTTCGACACCGACCCTTTTCTTCTCCTCAAATCCTTCCGTCCTCACAAGAAGCCTGTCAACGATCTGGCTATTCACCCTTCCGGGAAGCTCGCTCTTGCCGTCTACCGCGACGACTGCTTGGCCATGTTGAATCTCGTCAGAGGAAAGAGGAGTTTCTGTTGCAGCCTTGGCCACGAGGCCACCCTTGTCAAGTTCGATCCCACTGGGGATACCTTTTTCATGGTCGTCAACACCAAGGTCGGAGTTCATCACTCGGAGGATGCTAAGCTTCTTTTCCAGCTCCACAATCCTATCCGCAAGCGTATACTCTGCGCTTCTCCTGGAGAGGTCATTTTCTACTTGTTTCTTTGGCTAAATAGAGTGATTATTTCTTGAAATGCTCATGTTGCCTCCTCAAATGTTTGCTTCATTTGCAACAGAGTGGAACTCTCTTTACAGCTGGCGAGGATCGGGCCATTACAGCTTGGGACACTAATAGTGGCAAGCTTGCTTATTCCATTGAAGATGCTCACCAAGCTCGAATCAAAGGTGTTGTCGTGCTTACCAGGAATGATAGTGACGGTGCATCACAAGATCCATACTTGATTGCTTCTGCATCTTCTGATGGGGTCATACGTGTCTGGGACGTGCGAATGGCGCCTAAAGACAAGGCAACACCATTAGCCGAGACTAATACTAATTCAAGGCTTACATGTCTTGCCGGGTCAGCTCTTAAATGTGAGTTCATCTTTCAGAATACGCCTTTCTATTAAAACATACAAAGGCTCCTTCAAGTTTGTGATGTATGATTCTTTTATTCAGCTACGAGGCGGCCACAGATTGGAAAGCAAGCTCAGAAGGTAGAAGAAGGGAATGGCATTGACAAGTCAGGATGAGAGCTGGTTTAAGTGTTTATTGACTATATACAATTTTGTCTGATGCAAGCTTGTTTCTGTCGAATTACAGTTATAAACATTTCGTAAACCGTTGAAATTGCTCGAAATTTGGAAACCAGGCTTCAAATCTTGTTGTGTACTAAATTGTTCAAACTTTTCATTAATGATTTTGGCTTATACATTATGTTAAACTAAGCTTGTTAGGTACTAAATTTTCAAACTTTTCATTTTGGGTTATACTTAGCAATACATAAACATATACGACATGTTTTCTAAACCAAAATCATGCAACTCTAGAGAAATGCTATGTGAGTTTTTAGTAAAGAATCAATATTTAGGGGTCAATGTACTACTATTAAACGATATAAGCACTCAGCACACTTAATTTTACTGGTAACATCTAATATTATTGTAACTATCCCTTAAGAGTGATATTGTCACTGGACCCTTGGCAACAGATAATGTTCATGTTATCATCAAATAAACAAAGCTGGTTTGAACATATCAAACAATGTTTATTATGAATACACAGTTTCCATCAGACATGACTGTTTGGTGTGATGCTCTTTATTGGAAACCTTAAGTAATGATTTAAACAGAGAAATAAGAGTGGCAATGTAAAGTAACATTCCTCAATACTAAGTAGTGTTGTTGGGAATTTTGCCTTGTTTCAACTGGGAAAGAGCATACTCAGCAGTACGGATGAGATCAGCAACATTGTGTCTTGAAATTTCCTCGGAGCCAAACAAGATTATGGTCTTAACCTCAGCTTTCTTTGCAAGTCTTGAAGTGTAACTAAGCTGCAATTTGGGTGAGTTAAGGCACCTTAGTAGTTGGCGGTACAAGGAAAGAACCTTTCCCCTGTTCTTTGCAGCCTCTTGTGCTGTTAACCATACCAGGCTCGTCATGATAAAAGAATGTCCTGCAACAAAAGGGGAAATGTTCATTGGAGAATTTTATCAAACACCTGGTGCGCAAGAACCAAACACCAAAGGGTCCTAATACAAAGGTAAACGATACACACCACCCAAACAATTCCATAGCTAAAAAGTGTAGGACCAAAATTATGCAACAATACGAATCAGTGATAAACTGCGATAAGAAAGACGTTTAAGGGAAGATGAGAGTTGCGGAGGCGAGACGAATCTCTTTCCTTAACCCTTTGAATCACCCGTAGTGCGACGAGATGACTGATTCAAGGATCCCAGGATACAACCACAAAATAACCGTATTTGCAATCACTCAAATCACGGTTCTAACGAACTGAACACCTACGATACTCTCAAGACACAAACTTATTTTTGAGAGAGATTGCTGGAAAGCTTTTCTTTTCGATTTTCGTTTCTGAGTGAGTAAAATGAGAATCAGAGAGGTCATATTTATAACCTAAAGAGTAATTTCGAATTCCAAACGTTTGTAACGTTTTATCAATTAATTGGTGAGTTTATGACCAGACTTAATGCACATGGCCACGAGACCCACGTGTCCTAAGTGTCAAATAAAGACCACGACCACGCTCACGCCCACGCCCACACCCATTCCCGGTTAAATTCGGTTCAGTCCGGGTTGGCTCGCGTGAGTTTATCTCCACCCAAGCTCCATGTTTTTAAACTAAAACATAAGCTTCCTCTCTTATATACTAGAAGAATATTTTACACATAACAGATGTAGGACAAGTTTATACATATCCCTTTTATTTACTCCAGTTTTTATTTAGCCCACATGCTTAAAACCCATTTCTCTTCACCACTCAACATATTTTTTAATAAGGCCCAAAGGCCTTATATTAAAAAAAAAAACGTTCCAACAAAAAGAAGCAGAATTAAGGAAGCGTTAAGTAATAATACAACGAATCGTCAGGGTTTGAGTTTACCTTTAAGAAGAAGAGAAAAAGGTGAGCCACACAAAAGCACCGGAAAGTCGCAAACAAAAAAAGATGAAAAAGCCCACCCGGGAGGACGTAAGATGAAAAAGCCTTGCAATTAACATCCGACTCGTTTTGATCCTAATAAAACCTTCTTCTTCTTTTTTTTTTTTGTATCGTAAGAATAAGAGTTAAATTTTATTTTTCCTTTGACGGAAGAATAAGAGATAATAAGTAGAAGAATATTAATTTTGGGAGAGAAAATTATAGGTAAATAATATGTCAAAAATAGAATTATATAAATAGTAGAGACAATTACATCAAAGACAAAACTATTAGTGAAAGCTGAATTTCGCGCTAATAATTTATATGTGAATTCGAAGAAGATATTTTAATCCTAAGAAATGTCTAGATTTGATCGTATATAAAACGATCGACACGAAACTGGATTTATATCGATTGAGAATCGAATATACAAAAAGAGATCTCGAATGAGAAGTGGTTGGGCTCAAGAACGAGCTGCTTACGTATCCGATTAAGGGATCAAACTATTTACATAATTCATTTGTAGTTTTTGGTGTAATACTGGCTGAAAAGAGTGTTTTTCTAGCTGAAAGCTAGCTCAAAGAATATAGAGAGAGATTCCCCTTGTAATGATGGATAATGTTTCGTATTTATAGGCTCAAAGCGGTTCCACCTATTTAGGAGCGGTTCCTCACATGTAGGAACAATTTAGTGGAATAGGGATCTGGGCTGAAGTTAGCTATGTTGGACTCAGCTCTGGTTCAGCTCCGCAAATCTTGGATTTAACTCCGCAAATCTCGGGTATTTCGCTAATACGTTATTGGGCTAATCTAAGCACATATCCTTTTAGGACCATAATTAAACCCAATTAATTTTGCCTCCTGAACCCAAGGCTTAATCTTTCTATTGGTTTTGTATCATTTCTTTTCAGGTTTCAGGTGGATCAGATTATGTGATGAATCCTACTTCAACACTACGCATATATGATGAATCTAGGAGTGGGCGTTCCGGTTTCCGGTTCGGTTTCGGTTCGGTCTTTCGGTTTTTTGGTTTTTCGGTTTTAGGCAAAAATGGTCCATAGAGAAACCATATTAGTTTTGGTCCGGTCCGGTTCGGTTTAACTTAGGTTTCGGTTTTTTGGTTTCACAAAAATGAAAACCATATAAAACCGTACTACGTATAGGTATGAGTAATACCCGTAAACCGAATCTGAAACTTATGAGTACCAAATGCATTATGATGTATGAAACACAACAAGATCATCATGAAACACAAAATAAAACATAAATTTTATTAAAAGCGAAAGAAACACAATGTTTTGGAAACTCAAAACCAAACTGAACATAAAACACAAAGTTTAGTATCTTAAAACCGTAAAAATATTAAAAACAAAACAAATTCATTAACTTGTTAAGCTTTGGGAATAATAAAATATGGTCGGTCTAATGTTTGAATGTTCGAATTGGACCTAATTCGAATTAAAAGTATAATGTATATAATATATTTCCATGTTTTGGTTTCATTCGGTTTTAGTTTCGATTATAGGTTAAAAACGAAACCGAACACGATACCTATGGACTAAGATTTAAGATGACCAATAGGTAGTATAAGTAGGTATCGGACCTAACGGATACCCATAACTTCGGTTCAGTTTGGTTCGGTTTTTCGGTTATGGGTATTTATGCCCACCCCTATATGAATCCATACAAATAGTAAATCTTGTAACAATTAACTATTTAATGACATAGTTAACTATTTTTGAAAATTCATATTTAGTCTCGTATTATTTTGTAAGATTTATTAGCTCAATAACAATTTTTGGGTAACAAATTAGGGATTTAACATGCGGTTGGGAAAAATTAGATGAGTAACATAAAGAAATAATTAGTTGATAATTTTGCCCCTATTAAATGTTTTAATTATTATATTAAAAAAATATTAATAAAAATTATTTTCCTTGAAAATCAATTTGAGAAATATAAAATTAATTATCTTCCTTGAAAATCAATCCCCGAAGTAGAGAAAATCAATCCCTTGAAATCATCTTATTTGTCGCAGGGAGAATTCAATAGTTTACTATTTATGTATGAATAGTTCATTGTTAAAAAAATACCTATATTGATTAAAATAATTTACTATTTACGTAATATATACGAATAGTCAGCTATTAAATCAAACAATAGTTGACCATGTATAGTTCTTTACATAGTATTCAATGCAAAAATAACATAGTCAATTATGATTTGATCTTATAGCTGACTATTAGTACATAAATATAAATAAGTTGCTGATAGCTAACTATTGAAGATGTCTCAGATAGAAAGAAATTGATAAACATAACATATATAGTTAACTATTATCATAAACATAGTTAGTTATTATACCAAATTTTGAACATAATTTAACTATGTCAATTTTCACAGCGATTCAGTTTTATCAAAAGAGGATGACGGTAGGGAGTTTAACAGAGAAGAAGAACCACAAACTTAATTCACGATCAGAGATTTTGATCAATAATAACGAGTAACTTATAGAGAAGAAGAAGAAGTGAATTGTCTTTTGGTCCATCGCTTCCCTTGTATCGTCAATTGAAGAGAAAAAAATGAAGAAGAAGACTACGACAAACGAAGGAAGAAGAAGATGATGAAAATTATATATTAGGATTTTAATTTTTCTTTTTAATGTAAAAACTTTACAATTAATAAAAGGGTTAATTAGGTGTATATTAGTATTGTGGGTTGAAACTAGGTGTGTAGCATGCCTTGAAAACTATTTAGGTCAGTAGCATTATATTTTTATATTATGACGAAAATACCATTAATGAGGTATTTAATGAGTGTTGGTAAAAAATCCCAAAATTTTTATTACTACAAGATGAAAATCAGCCACCACTATAAAAATCAGTAAAAATATATATAACAGCCGTAAATATTTTTCTTCATTAAAGAAAATGATTTAAATTAATCTTGGTTGACAGTATATCTAGAAAACAACATTCGGTATGTATAGTTAACTATATTCGGATTTTTTTATATTGTTGTAGTTAGCTAAAATTAAACCTAGAATAGTGGACTATTGTTTTTCAAATAATAATATAGTGCACTATATAACTATTCAAATAATAATATAGTTTACTATATATGTATTACAATAACCAATACAGTTGAATATCTTTTGGTTTATGTTTATCAATATTGTAAATTAATATAGTTAATTATTATCTCATCGATAGTGATCAAAATACGAATAATTAGCTATTATATCATGTATACTATCAAAATACGAATAGTTAGCTGTTATCTAATAACCGGTGATCTAAATAGTTCCCTGTATAAAAATTAGTTAGTTAGCTATTTAAATAATAATATAGTTCACTATGCAAACGTTAATTAATATTCAAATAATAATATTGTTCACATAATGAATTTACTTGTATATTTTTTGGTATATGTTTATCAATATAGTTAGCTATTATCTCTCTATTCATCTTTTTTATTGACTAGCTCACGACCAAAATTAAACGTAAGTAGATTATAATCTTTCATCTTTGGAGAAAAAGAGAAAGTGTGAATGTGTGAACGAGAGATTGTTGCGAATTCGGTAAAGATATTTAGAAGAAAAAAATTAAAAATAGAGGAGGAGAAGAATAAGAAATAGAGAATAAAAAGAACGAAGAAGAAGAAGGATGTGAACGGAGGAAGAGGAGGAAGAAGAGGAGGAGGAGGTGAATGACGGTGAGAGGAAGAAGGAGATGTGAAATTGGAGAAGAAGAAGAGCGGCGGTGAGAAAAAGAGGAGACGTGAGAAGAGTAAGTGATTAGGGTAAAATGTTTAATTTTAATTTATGATGTTTAATTTTTAGTCTAGGGTAAACAAAAGAGTAGGTTAATTGGAATGAGCGTAAAATTGTCATTTTATGTTAGATGCCTAATTCTTATTGTAAGAGTGTTAAATAATAATTATTAGTACATTGGATAATATACATGCTAATAACTCTTAATAAAAGGTAAAACTTTTCGACCAAAGTATTATTACATAGGGTAATATACATTATAAGTTTCGTATTTTGCAACTATCTAAGACATAGTTAATTACTTTCAAAGTATATGTTTTACCGATCTCATATACTTTACCGATTTCATAACCTAAATATCACTACAGTAGATATTCTATCAATTAATAATGTTATGACAATAATATTAGGAAAATGGTTTAAAAAAATTTCAAAGTAGCAACCACTAGCACTTTAAACCTTCAAACTAAAAATATTAACACAAAAAACTTTGAAATTAGATTTGAAGTACGCTTCGTCAAAACACTTAACGGAATTGTACATTTGCCGTTAAAATTTGGCGACATGGCATTAAAATGATTTTCTGATAAAGAAAAATTAATTTTTCATTACTATTTTATTATTAATTATAATTAATAAATATAAAAAACCTGAAAAATGGTTGGTTCTTCTTCCTCCTTCCATCTCTCTCATGGCGATTGTCTAGGTATTTTTTAAAAAAAAATTGGAAAAAACAATAGTGTATTTGTTTCATCAGTGATTCAAGTTTTAATTTTCATCGATTTGCTTTTAGTCGGTTTTTTTTCTCTCTTTGGTTCATGAAACTTTTCTTAAAGCGAATCAACTTCATAAAATTTTAATTTTTTAAAGCGAGTTCCAATTTCTCTGATTATAAGCTTTGAATTTTAATATTTCTCATATTCGAGTCTGAATGATCCTCTAAAGTTGATTCTAGGTAAATGTCAGTCTATCACTCGACCTTGAAGTTCACTCCAGATTTAATTAAATACAGAACTGGATTTTGATTGATTTCTTCAACACTTTTTTTAGATCTACTCAAGTTCATCTTCGCTTCCATTCGCTAGGTAAGAAAGCTAAGAGATCTCTTTTTCAAGGATTGATTCACATTATTTATTAGTCCCTTGAAATAAAATTAGGTGAGTAGCTGAGAGAATAAAATAGTGGACAATTTTGCCCATATTAAATGTGATAATTATTATACTTAAAAATAATTAAAATCCCTAAAAATATTATATTCTTGATCTCTTGAAAATTGGTCTTTTATCTCTGAAATAGTATAGATCTATAAATTAACCTGCATACAAAATAAAATTGGATCAGAAAAACAGTCGAAAGAACATATTTATAACAGCTAACTATTTTAATATATAGTTAACTATAACAGTTAACTACGTTAATATATAGTTAACTATTTTTGAAATAACATATTTTATTGATCACAACTAACTACCTCACACTATTTAGCTTACTATTTTTTAGAATATAGTTATCAATTTAAAAGTATAGTTAACTATTTTCATATTATAGATGTCTATTATACTGATTTCATTACATAGTTGACTACATGAATATGTTATTGTAACTGTTACTTATTTAAACAAACATAATTAACTATTTTCATAACGTAGTTAACTATTATAATTTATATAATTAAAAAGAATTAACATACATAGTTAGCTATTATAAGGAAAATAGTTAGTTACCTGATTTTCAAACATATTTAACTATATTGATGATCACCAACAACGATTCAATTTGACGAAAAGAGAGAATGATAACGTGGAGTTTAACTGAGGAAAGATCTTAATCTCTTATTGAAATTTTTTGGATCCATGAATTTTATATAAAACAAAGTGATTGAGAATTGGTTTTGTATATCACGAGTGATACATATGATTTTTGTGATAAGAACCAAGAAAAATAAGAGAACAAAAAAATGGTTGTAGGAGAAAAGGAGGAGACGGCCGTGAAAGAAGGAGAATGAAAGATTTAGATTAGGGTTTTCATTTTTTTTAGTATTTGTTATATATTTTTTTTTAATAAAATGTGTAAATTAAATAAGGGTAAAATAGACATTTTGTTTGATCTGAATGTTATTGACTTAAATTTTTTTATGTATTGTTAAATTCTTAATTATAGGCATACAACCTATTATAGGTGTTAATTTCCCAACAATTATTCAAGATAGTTTCGGATCTTTCGTGTAGGTAATTCCATATTTATAAAGAATGAATGAAGTATAGTGTAGAGACAAAAAATCAAGAACACACGAAGCTCTATTAAACTACTTTACACGTTACAATGAGAGTCTAAGTATATAAATAAATAAATAAACACCAAAATACGAGTGCCAATTCAATGATAGCTGAAATTACACGTTAAGCGAATTTCCAGTTGGAAACTGGAAAACACTTTAAGGACTTGTGTTTTAAGCATCTATTTATGCTCAAATTTTGTAGTACAACAAAAAACACTTAACAAAATATTGAACTTAATTTCAAATAGGGATTACTATTTCAAGAGGTTTCAATGTGAAATATGAAGAAGAAAATGATTTCATTAGAAAAAAACACAAAAAAATAACTCTCCTTTTCTATCAAGATTTGCCTCGATTTTAAGATGCAACTCATTTTTCTATCCGTATTAACATGTTTAATGTGACAAAACGAATAACATCAAGATGATGATCATCGGGAAGATGGAACAAACATAAATTTAGTTCTAACAAGCAATCCAAAAAGAAGCAGAAAAAGGGAGTCAAGAAGTAAACAAGTTAAGCAAAAAATGAAAGAAGCAAGCTAACTAATAACAAATTAAGCATGTAAGCGAACAATGAAGGAAGTAATGAAACAAAAAAAAATCAAATAAGCAAAGAAGGAATCAAACCACCCAATTTAAGCAATTTATGATTGGCGTAAGCAAAGATCAAAGAAGGAGAAATACGGATGCAGTTAAGCAATAAAAGAAACTAAAAACAAGGAAACAATTCACCAAAATGTAACTAGAGAAGCCAGCCATGAATTAAGAAAGCAAATATGCATGAATATAAAATTACATGTATGCCAATCTGTGGATGCACACATGAATGTATGTTTTGTGTTCTACCTGTCCGATTTATTCTCAAACTAACAGCACCGTCACCACCACAGTTTGGTTATAAGACGCATAAGATGAAAAAAACAAACACACATATAAGAAAATATATTAAAAAGCATAGCTAGCATTAGTATGAAAAGAAGATCGTGTAAAGAAACTTGAATGGTTATTTAAGATATGGATGCAAATTACTTACTGAAAAATGGATATGTGTATGTAGCTTGTACTTTGTTACCTTCCACCAGAGAGTTCTAACACTCAGGTTCACAATACTTCACAATCCTGAAACAGCGCTTGAAAAACTCGTTACAAATAAAAATACCCTAACCGTAACATAGAAAGCTTTAAAGTTGGACTCAAGCAAAGGAAATTACTTTTGAGCAGTCCACTGTAGAACTTCGACTTTGAATGGTGATGTAAAAGTGTGGAAACCTGAGAGGCAATGGGCAGTAGTAGTATGTTCAACTCCAAGTGTGTAGGGTAACAAGAATTACTAGAAACAAGTCTTACAAACTGCAATGGAAAAGTATATTGCGGTTTGTTGGTAGCTAGCCTACCAACCTGATCCTACAGCAAAACAAATACAAATTTTAAACAGTAAGAAGTAAAAAAATTGTATCCTTTTTCAGTATATTTGGATGTCCATCGTCTCACCAGCCTAAGGAAGTCTTTTTGCTTTGTGATGGGCATCTTCCGAATCAGTTAGAAAGATGTATAACCTTTGGAAGCAGAGTAATAACGCATTGCACAATGCTCATTCCATCCCTCCTCCTACTTTGTTCTTGTGTATCGATCGAGAAATTCGCAGCATCTTGTTATCACGGCGTCTTCGAAGACACTTTGTTAACTTGTTGGAGCTCTGGTTTGTAAATGCTTGAGCCGTTTGGTAACCTTTGCCAAGGAAGCATTGTAATAGGGTTCCTCTTTGTAACTCCAAAACCTTCATTAATTTGATATTAACATATTTAGCACACAAAAAAAATCAGTTGCTTTATTTATCCAGTATACTATCTCAATTCGCACTGTCGACACATTTTTATACACAAATCAATCTCAACCTAAGAACCATTGAGAATTGAAATCGTTGGACCATAAGAAGAAAGACCATACCAGTGTGTTTGACCAGCATCCTTTGCAGCCACGTCCAATCCACCTCTGGCTGGCCTGATTTTGAGAATCACACAAACGAATTAAACCAGTATTCTCAAACACAACTCCAATTAAACACTTGAAAGCTCTCACGCCTTGTATACTTTATATCTATCAATTTTGTGTTCATATGCCTTTTTATCTATATCAATTTGAAATCAGATAATAGTCTCCGTCTAGAAAACGCCATAGATATTAGGTTAAAATAATTTCCACGAAGAAGGAAGTAACAGAAAGAAAAATAAATTCGAAATGAGAGATTTAACCTTTCTTCGTCTTTTATTCGGATTTGAAAAGTTTTCTTCGTCTCTTCTTCCAACGGTTAATTTTTCTTCAGATGAAGAAGATGCCACCTCTTCTTACAACGCCTAATTTCTTCGTCTTCCTTTCGTTTTACACAAAACGGCTAAAGGAAAAAAACCAAAGAAAAGAAGCCCAACATTTTGACAAAATAAAAATAAAAAGAGAAGCCCAATATAGGCCCATTTTTGAAAACTATAAATTCAAATTCCAATTATCCGTTAGCAAAAAACGCGTTAAGTATGTTCATGACAATTTATTTACGAAAACGAGGGCCCGGGTTTTGGTAAAACATTTATGTGAATTTATTTTGTTTTAAGTTGCTTCTTTGTAAGATTGGTGTTTTTTTTTTAGATTGACATTTGAATAATTTATCTTTTATCTTTTGTATTTGTATATTTGTTAAATTGATTTTTTGGCTTTGTTACGATTTGATCATAGATGTTTTTTGGTAAAATCCAGTAATAAATAAAACAACATTTCTTTTCATTTTCAATAACGTTGATATTTCTTGTTATATTGTTGATTTCACTTTTACAGAAATAAATATAGCATGTTCTTTGATATTAATATGGTCGTTGGTATAGAAAATTTTAAAAGTCTTTCTCTTTTTCGCCATCTTTACATCCTTATTCTTTTGCAACAAAGCATCTACGATCCATGCTTTGCAACTTTTTTGTAAATTTGGTTTTGTAGCATTTGGAAAACAAAATATCTATCAAATTTGTTTTTTTTTGTCATCACACCATGCATGGCCGTTTGATTTTTCCAGTTAGGTTGTCAATTAATTGAAGACATAATCACATAAAAAATTCATTAGCCCATGATTGGTTTTACATATGGTGAGTCAAGTAGCATTTGACACACGATTAAGTTTTCATATATATTCAAAAAAATTTGTTTTTGTTTATTACGAAATCTATAATGGAGTAGAAAGCATGCAAAGATAAGTAAACAATATTTTCCCAAATGATTAGCAACTTTTGTTTTTTTGTCTTATGAAGCATACTTTGCTTTTTGTACTTGACAAAACATAATTAAGGAAAAGACGCTTATTTCAATCATATATTGGATATGCACCACACACATAAAATCCTTACTCATGTCATGGCTATGAGCTATTTGCTTGCTCTTTGAACGCCTGAAAATGGTAGGGAACATTAATGAAGAGTACTGCAAAGAAATAGAGAGAACTCCTCAAAACTTTAGACTCTGCTAAAGAAAATACAAATTAATTAATTCTAGAAGAATTTGGACATCGTAATTAGATGATTAACAAACTAACAATTACATGTCAACACAAGTATAAAGTAATTTATGCTATTAAATTATCTGGATTTTGTCTTATAATCACCTAGAAAGAACCACAAGTCCTTATTCTTTGAGGCAATCAAAACATATCAACCTCCTACATTTAATAGTTGGGTTACCTTAAGGAATTAGCATTTTTTGTCAGGATGTTACCAACTACTATCATTTCCTATTTCAAAGCTATTTCAAGGTACAAAAAGCATTTGAGTCATAATTTTCTTTCTTACTTTTCTTTGTCTAACTTGAAGGCGTTATTAGTCATCACCTAGGGTACTTAACTTTGAAACGAATACATGAGATTCAAATATGCAAGTATCACGTACGTGCTCGATGCATCAAAGAATGTAAAATATAGATGAATTTGATTGAATCTCATTCTCATTCACAGTTATATGTATAAAAGCTTCTCACGTTCCTGCAACACATATCCATATTATAATGAGACCAAAAGACAATATTTTTACTGCGTATTTGCAAGCCCTCTCATAAAAAGACAATAAGTGAGAGAGAAAACACACTTGGTTGAAGAAAAAAAATACTTGAGTATGATGAGTTAGAAATATGCCTTATGGGAACAATAATTATCTTTGTTTTGATCCAACAAATACTTTCTTTTATACCACTTATAGACCATAGTCTCACTTATAGACCACATTCTCTTACTTACTGCACTCTTGCACAGTCACTGATGTTCATGGATGAAAGTAAAAAAGATGCACAAACTCATAGGATAAAGAATCACCTCATACGCCAACTCTAGGTTCCACAAAACTATTATGTTATCACCACCATGCACTCAAACCTTGGTGTCGTACTTCAAAGTACCTAACTCCCCGTGTCAACCTGTGAATGGAAACAATGACAAACCAAAGAGAGCTCCTTGAGAATCTTTACAACATCAAACATAAGCAAGGGAAGGTACCAAAAATTATATTTTCAAGAGAAGTTAAAATATTTCATGCATACATTGATACTTTACATAGTTGGATCTTCTTAGATTGATTTCAATAGCTTTTTGTATTCAGATATGTGTGATAGATCTAGATTAATCAAACCATATCATCAGTTAAGTGTAAATATGATTTAATCTTGATCGACAATCAAAACAGGAACTCTGAAATTGATTTTCCATCAAATATGTGCTTTGTGATCACTTTTCAAAACCTAAATATCGAAAGATTTTAGAGTTAATTGTTCAAATATTCATCTATGACTTTATTAGCCACAAAAATAATGTATGGTACATACTTCTTAACTTAAAAAACTTCACTTTCTTTTTTGTATGTAACCTTTCGTACCTTGTATGCATCATAGCCAAACTGGAGAATAGTTGACGTCATATCTCTTTACCAACTTAATATACCTTGAAAGTAAAGTAAGATTAAGTGATAAAAAAATTAGCAACATATATAGTTTATATGAACTTGAATCGGTGCTTGAAATTGAACTATGCAATATAGGGGAGAACTCACTCTTCTGCATTAATTATTGAATCTCACATGATTATACGAACTATCCATGCTTACCTAGCAACAAAAAAAAAAGATCAAAACTCAGATAAAATAGATAAGGAGAGCGACTCAGTAGAAACCAACCACATATGAAGTGAATCTCCAACCACTGTCCAGCTTTAGGATAACACGAGGAGAGCTTATCAGATTAACAGCTACCAAATCTGCATATTTAGATGCATCTACAAAGACAAAGAAAACAAATGGAGATAAGATTAAACCAGAGTAATTACTTTTGTTTGCATCAGTCAAAAACCAAATCCAAGTTTGTGTGTAATGATCCAAAGGCAGTAATTTCTAGAGTGATAAGTTAACGTAATCTTGATCATTCTGTTCATTAGAGGAGTAGGAGGCCATCTGCAATTTACTTATGAATATCTTCGAAAAGAAATGTTCCATTAACACATTCTGAATGTAAACCAAAAATGAAAAGAACATAAAGAAGTGTAGCAAAATGAACCGATCTTCACAAAGTAGTGTCAATCATTTTCATTAGAGGCATTAACGAAGGAAAGGAAACACAAAATCAAGCGGAAAGTAGACACTCAAAGCAAACACATAAAGAACAATATAAGCCACCATTAGAGACGTACGTAGAAACCCTTCAAGCAAAAAAAAAGGAAGAAATATCCATAGCTTGTAAAGAGAACACATAGAGACGTACGAACAAACCCTTCAACGGAAAAAAATAAGAAATATTCATAGCTTGTAAAGAGAACACATCGAGAAAGACTCCACCAAATCTTTGAACTGCTTATCGAGGTCCTTCTAAGATCTACTAATTGCTACTTCTCTCCGTATTAAATCTGGAATATATCGATTCCCCATTAGAGGAAGGTCAAAGAAGAAAATAAAATTGGAAGTGGAAGCCCTAGAGTACCAAAGAAAATAAGAATGATTGAAATCTTGATTGATCATCAAAACGATTTATAACCTTCGCATCTTGATTTATTTCTCTTCAATTGAAGATTTGAGTTTATCGAAGAATATGGATCGTCGCCGAAGGTGAAAGGTTGAGAAGAAGAAGCGCTGATAATCTTTAGAATTAGTATTTTCAATAAACGTTTTGGGCTCAAAATATTGTTTGAAATGAGATTAGTGAGGTGACAATTTGATTGGCTATAAAAATTCAGAATTATTTGTTTAGGTGGCATGCCTTAAAACACATAAATTTTTTCCTCTTTTATATAAAGGACAAGTTATCCACCTGTTTTTAAAATAACTAAGGCTAATTTGGGAAACATCATTTTCAATTCTCTCTTTGTCCGAGGTTCGTTCCCGTTTCAGAAATGCATGTTTTGGAAATATGATTTTTCGAAAACGTAGAGAAATATCATGGAAACGCATTTTTTGAGAAGTTTATGTTTTGTAATCGCAGTAGAGACTTATTTTTATTTTTAGAAAACTTAGTAAATAAATAGTTTGAAAAGATAAGGTTTGTAAATAAAAGAACAATATTATGAAAAACTCGAACATAATAGAAGTTGAAATATTTACAAGTTTTTATTCACTCTACAAAATTGCTTTTAAAAAAATCGAAGATTTGGTATTTTTACACACTACTCTATTTTATATAGAATTTTTTTCCTTACAAATTTGTCATAATGTCAAATGTTGGAAATTTTCTAGTTAATTCATTAGATAAGATGATGAACTTATTTGACTCAAGGAAAAGCTTTCGCGTTTTGTAATTATAAGAGACTAAGGTTAGACTCGCCCGTTGAGCGAGTTTTTTTTTTTTTTATGTTCTTATGTTATTTTTCTATGTTTGGAAACTATATCATATATAACGTGTACTGCAAAGTATTTATGTTAGTATATATCTTTTACATTCATTAACATATTATAATATCATATGTTCAATCATTAATTTGAGTATAAAACTTTTTTTTTTTTTTGAAATTCTTCCAATTTGGCATTCGATTTTAAATAAATAATTTTTAGTTTCTAAAAACAGATTATTTTGTTTTTAGTTGCTTCTATCTTAACCATATTTTAGTCATAATCGCGTAACATGCATAATAATATATTTACTTTTTTTAAAACACTTTAAAAGTATTTTTTCCTAGATTTTAGTATTAAAAGCATTGATTCAAATATTGAATTATGAAATAGGTAATTTTTTTGGATCATGGTGTATAACTGCGTACACTTTTATATAAAAATCATATATCATGCTCCCTATATTTTGTTGTATAATTCATGAATAACGCGACCATTCATTTTTTAAGTTTATATATATCAAAACTCAAGAATATTTATTTATTTTAAATTATGGTATTGCAACGTTTTCAATTTTTTCTTTTATACTTCCAAAAACTCAATTATATTGAATAAATTCTTTTTTTCTTTTGGACAAATCTTATATTCCAAATTTTTACTTTACTTTCTCCTGAAATTTTTTGATATCCTTTAGTGAAATCATATATCCTATTTCTCATTAAACCTTCAGCCTCATAGCAATCGGCGGAAGCTCAATTATGATGCTTTAATAATTGAATCATTTAATATATTTTTGTTTGATTATATCTCATGTCGCTTATTTACATCTTTATTCATTGCTCTTATATGTAAACTCATAATATTTTGATTATTTTCTAAAGAATTTTATTATAAATGAGATACATTCATTATTGTATTTTTAGTTTAGAAAATAAAATACTCAAATAATCCTAAAATATCGTTCGCGTGATACATGAGTTTTATAATTTTATTAGCTTAACGACAAAATTTTGATTTTACTATTTACAATGTATACCTCTTATCTTTCAAATAATGGTATTATAACACTTTTAAATTTGTCTTTCATCCTTTCATAAAATTCAAATATAACATAATGAAAAAATTGTATATTCCAAATTTTCATCTTATTATCTCATCTTTACTAAGATGGTTCAGTAGCTTTTTAGTGAAATAATATATATTCTTTTTTTAACTCCTTAACAATTGTTTGACACTGAATTTATTTAGGTTTTTTCTTTGATTCTTTGTTGTCGTTTATAATTTGATCCATTTGTTCTTATATGTATATTTATTTTACATATTTCCAATTTCTTAAACTGATTATATATATAAAAAACTTTTAAGCAAAAAGGTCAACCCGTTGTTTAGAATTTACCATTATATTTATTTTACTTGTTTAACCCATTTTTTACTTACTTGTTTAAACTCTACATATATTTACTGATTTTCGTTTTTTTAATTTAATTAAAAAGTGTAGTAGTTATTAGTAACAATAAATATACATAAACGACATCATCTTTAGTGAGATGGTTCAATATCCTTGTAGTGAAACAATATATATTATTTCTCTTTAGATCAACAACATATTAACAGTCGTTTGACATTCAAATTATTTAGATTTGTTTTATTTGATTCTTTGATGTTGTTTATATTTTTAATCATTTGTTCTTATATGTATATTTAATGTACATATTTCCAATTTTTGAAACTGAATATATAAACTTGTATTGTTATCATAAAATCCATTTATTATTGAAATTATATTTACAACAATAAAATACTCAAATTAATTTTACATGTACTACTTTTAGCTATTTCTTGATTTATTTTCGTATTTTATATTTAATTAGATTTTTTACCTATATAAGTAACAATAAATGACACTTAAAACTAAAATTAATTGTTAAAAAATGATTTGCCTATGTGGACACCTTAGATGAAGAGAGGAGTGTGCTATTATATATATGATTACAGTTTTAAGATCTTTCTCTTTCCAAGAACCAAAGAGTAATACTAATAACAAAAGAACACCTTGCTACTTATATTGTGATTTGTGAGTAAGAGTAACATAAAAAAAAACACCTTGCTACTTATGTTCCAAACTCTATGAGACACCCAACAAGTACATTTCAAATCCTCTCTAGCAAAAACCATTAACACATTTAGAGGTTTACTCATGCTTCTCTCGTTTTTCTATAATCCTAAATCCCTGGTCGACTCTTCTTTATCATCATTCTAACATTTTGTTTATACAAATGACCTTTAATAAGATCACCACATTTGGCTTTGATGGTTCACTCTGCAGATTCCGCAACACACTTTCCTTTCGTATTTAAAATTGTCGGTTACTTCAAAAGCCGAAGTTGGTTTTGTAACACCTACCCAGAAAAAAATTTGACAGAAAGTCTTGAGCTTCTTACGAGAAAGGTACGTTTGTACAAATTATATTAACGTACCTCGATTTGGAACTCAAGAAATCTCATCTGAGCGTCTAGCTCTGTCTGAATAAGCAATGAATAACCTTAAGGTCTTTATATGTTACAAAAAGAACGATTGTACAAGTTAAAGTCCCGGTTTAACATGATATATTCAAGACATCATATATATGGAAATGTATAGGAATAAAAAGACATGAGAGCGAAACTAAAACCATAATAGCTGAAACTAGAAGACTCAAAAGCAACTAAACTAAACTCATGTCTGAATCTATTTGGAACGCATGCTATGTACTATTTTGTTTGGTATAGCTTTCACACATACCATACTAGAGTGTTTGCATAACATGGATAAACAAGAGGTCTCCCATATACAGAGGCTGCAGAAGCAGCAGCTTGAAACCTAGCCTCGTGCCTGCTCAAATTCTCACCAGCAGCAACAAGAGCAACAACAACAGAGGAACTCTGGCCATCTGAACTTGAAGTACCTATTCCTGTTCAAAGCAGATACAACCTCTTTACTCTCAATGTTTCCCAAAACTAAAATGATTCACCATCCAGACATGTTGAGCACAGCTGTTTTTCTCCATACCAATAAGACACAACTAAATTGGGAGCACATGCATAGCACATAGTATAAACTAACTAAAATTCAATATGATAATGTGTACAAATAGCAAGATCGAAACTGAAACGATCCGACCCATTTTTTTTAAACGATCCTTAGACTCAGATTAACGTTCTCATAAACGTTAACCTTCAATGTCTAAGCAAACCAACAAAACAAACCAGCGAGAATCAAAACAATCAACTCAATCATCTAAACCGAAATAATTCCATTAAACCAAACAGACCAGTTCAACAATAACCATTTCCAAACGTTCCAGTACTAAACCAACAACCTATGGCAGTTCTAACACAATATCAAACCATAAAACAAACAACCGAGATCACAGATCGTCCTCCTCTTCGTAGACATGATTCCACGATCACACTTTGCCTTTACCTGCATCACATGGAAAAACGAGATGCGTAAGTATTATCATAAATACCCAGTGAGACGGTCATCCCATCTACGACTGCGCACTCAGGCACGATAGACCGCTCAGGTAAACACACAAATCACACAGGAAACAAAACAGCCCAATCAGCCATATCAAACGTGCGTCGATCGACACTACCACTAGGTGTCGATCGACACTACCACTAGGTGTCGATCGACACACTAATCCTGTGTCGATCAACACACCTCAATGGTGTCGATCAACACACCTCACTGGTGTCGATCGACACACCAAAGACCAGGCGGTTGTGTCGCTCGACACAACCTCTAGGTGTCGGGGGACACAGCACCTCACCACGGATGCATCGATCGACACAACCTCTATGTATCGATTGACATATCCTTCATCATGGATGCATCGACCGACACACCTGTGTCGGTCGATGCATCCTGCAGAATCATGGGAATCGATTGTGATCCTCTCTCTGATCGACTCCTCCTCTGTTTTATCACGAGAACCTGCACAAAAAGTCAACATACACACCAAACTAAGCAATCACAACCACATATCAATCACCAAATGATCAAACAACGCATACAAACCTATCACCAAGCAACCTAACGATCCATCGACCCAGAAGTCATGGTCACGCACTCACCTTAGATTTTCATATAGAAACTGATGGAAATTGAGACCACCACGAGATCAGCTCTGATCACCACCACAAGTCACGAAATCCACCTCTCTATCCACTCTAATACGCACCAAAACGACCCCTTTCCCGAATCGATCACTTAAAACCTAACAACAACTCTTCGAGAATGTTATATTTGATGTTTGCTTCTCTTTTCCCTCAGAAAACACGGTCAAACAACATATAAACGCAACCTTAGGGTTTTCTCCAAACTAAACCAGCCCAAACCGAACGATTAAAAATCAAACTTGAATACTAACTAAACTGGGGTGTCGATCGACACACCCTTCCAATTTCTCAAAATTGGTTCACGGGTGTTACAGGTACCATGCTGGTGTGATTCTTGGTGTGGTCCACGGTTTCCAGAAGTTGTTGATGTAGCATTCTTAGGTGGTACAACCAGCGCTCTGCAGGTCGGACATGTGTTTTGTCGTTCCAACCATTACCGAAGGCAATGCACATGAAAGAGATGACCACATATTAATTTCTTCGCTGAGGTCATTTCTTCACGGCATATGATACAAGTAAGCATCATTTCTGCAAACCCCACATATAAGAGCTGTGATTGATAAGGCCATGTAACCATAACTGAAGTTAAGAATAAGCAGTTGCAAACAGATCGTGTGATATTTAGAATATTTGGAACTTACAAACTAAGTTCTTCAGGAATTTCATCAGGAAACCGATCATTCATATTGGATGTGATTTTACGGTACTAGTCTGGAGGTAATCAGTCACACGAATCTTGAAGTTTCTGAACGTTTCGTAGAGTTCCCGTGCAATAAAAAGTAAGACTCGAATTAGGATATCATACCAAAAATGCTATGAAAGCCCTTAGTGCATTACAATTGCATGGTACATAAATATTAACGCATATTAACTCTTGGAACCAATGTCTAGAGTCAAAAATTGTAGATAGATAAGGCGATAATGAGTTATGAAATATAGTAATTTCAGTATATTAATTAGTCAGGATTCAATTGAAAAACGAGAATGGACTAAAAAAAGTTACATGAATATCATAAGGAAGAAGCAAAGATATATGGACAAGTGAAGCAAGTCACGGACAAGCTCGAGGTAGAAAGTTTAAATTGGTTTTCGTTCCCATTGACCTTCCATGCGCGTATTAATGACATAGAAGGCATACTTGGCGAGAATAGAAATAGATGTTGTTACCAGAATCATATACCTGCAACATAAAATAAAAATGAGCAACTAAATCTCAAGCTAGCTAGGATGAGAAAAAGAGTAACAATGAAAATAAACATACTCAAAGGTGAAGAAGAGTGAGATGGAAGCCTTTCGGGACAGAACCAATTGGCTTATAGAAGCATAGGTAAGGAGAGCGTCTAAGACGAGAAGGAAAAGTATGAAAGAAAGAACACGAAGATAAGAGAGTAAAATGACAGACATAGTGGTCTCAATATACTCAACTCTCTTTTGAGCCATCCAATGCAAAGCCTTGATCAAGACGAGAGTGACTACCAAAGCGACAAAAGAAATAGAGAAATCATGTCGAAAGATGGTGATGGCAAAGAGAATCTGCATGGCTTCTCTCCAAGCTTGCTCATTCAGACGTCCACCTCGGCCTCCCTAAGGGAACCCAGAAACACGAGTTTGACTAGATTCCATAAGCTCATCATTAGGACCAAACCCATGTTGATAAGAAGCACCAAACTCATCTTGGACGTAGAGAGATAGACGGTGGTGGGGTAAAACTGACCACGGCTGCTAAAAGCATGATCAATTACAGCCAACGCTGCCAGAGTACTATGCCCCACGTAAACGCGTAGCCGAATCATTGTCTCCAAGCTGCCAAGGAGATAACTGAAATCGAAGAAGCAATTGGTAATTTGGTATTAGAGAAAGAAGACATTTTTACTCCCTCAGAAACTCGTCTGCGTAAGCATAACTAATGAAACTATGACAAGTCTACAAAATTCTTGTTTTTCTGGCTTCCTTTTTTGGGTATTATTTGTTAGCCCCAACTCGGTCTACAATCTGTGAAGCCCACATATTATTTGTTAGTCCAACGGGGACTTGTTCCTTCTAGGCTTGGGCATAATACCCATACCCGAACCCGATCCAAAAAACCACTTCGTATCGGGTAACCGATTGGGTTTGGTTATTACCCGATAGCCGATCGGTTACCCGGTCCAATTACATACAATAATACACATATGTTGTGTGACATAGTCATCTAACCCTAACACCTCTAACCCATCGAGCCTCACACAATCATCCACCTTTTCCCTTTTGCCGTCTCCAAACTCTCTGCATGTGCAAGGCTCTTCGTATTTCAATCCCGAATCGAGATTACTTTTCTCAAAATCAAAACAGGAAGAGACAATATCAATACCATCGAAGGCTCACACTGGATTCCTATAGGTTTTGTGATATTTGTTCATCTCCTCTGTTTGTGAAGTCGCAGAGAAAATCGGAGGTAAATCTTCTGTCTTCTAGTTCTTCTTCTCTTATGTAATCGTTAGTATATGTGGTATGGAATCTCTCTGTTGTGTTGTTGATGAAATTTATAATAGACATTCAAAAAAATTTAATCTCTTAATGCTCTAATCTACGTTTGTTTGTAAATATCTTATCGACTTGTGTTATGTAGTCTTTAGTGTGTCTTATGGAAGTTCTTTGTTGACAATGTGTCTGTGATGGTTACTTTCCAGAGATAATTTGTGATCCTAGTCTTTAGTGTGTCTTATGGACTAGATTCAAGGAGATTGATTTTGAAACTTCTCGTGGTCGATCATGCGGATCTCGATTTCAAGCCACAAATAGCTATCAAAATCAGCAAACCCATGAATGCTCCAACGAGAATCATGTTAGAGAAGCCGCCGGAATCTGCATAATCGGAATCATCAGAACGAGAATCGTGACAACACCTCCAATACATCGGAATGAATCGTCTCCCTTTCCGTCTCCGTTCCGTTTCTCCGATTGATTTGTTCCTTTAATCTCTGATCAAAAATTTTATTTTCTCAATCCCACTCACATCTCCACCATCAGTCTAACTCGATTCGAATAAGATTCGTCACCATTAGACCTCTTTAGATCGGATTCATGAGGTTTATTATTTCATATCAAAATTTTAAGCCCTCGTTATAAATTTTTTGTTTTTCGAGTAATGGCTCAATTGTAAATATGTAGTTGAATAAAGTTATTTGTTAAAATTTATATTGGCTCCCACGCGAAAACGTATATTTCCCTAAAGGAGAGTTTGTCAAAATTGTAACTCACGAGATCGTGACTTATGTCTATTATTTATCGAGATGATGACATGTAAAAATTTAAAAATGGAAAACTAACAAAAAAATTGTTAAGAAGTAACAAAGTAAATAGTGAAAAAAAAAATTCAATAGTTTAAATTAATTAGAAAAATGAACTAAAAATGGAAAACTAACAAAAAAAACTGTTAAGTAACTAACTAAATAATGAAAAAGAAAAATTCTAATAGTTCAAACTAATTAGGAACAAAATTATAGTAGTCTAAACTAATTAGGAAATAAAATAAAATTAATAGTCCAACTTACATATATAAAAAATAAGAAAAAAATAGAGAAGATATATAAGTGGCAAAAAAGTGAAAGTATAGAAGGAATAGATAGTGAATTTTTTTAACTTAGAGAGAATAAGATATATATATATATATATATATATATAAAGGAGAGGTCGTTCAAAGAGAGCGCGACATGTAAGCAAAATTATAACTCCCGAGATCTTTCCACGTGTTATTGCTAATCAAGATTATGATATGTGTTAATATAATAATTAATATAAACTTTCCCATATTTAAAAAGGAAAATAAATTGGTTTTAAAAATATGGAAACTAATAAAGAAAAATAATAAAGAAAAATATAAATGAGAAAATCGAACTATAAATTCTATATAATGTAAAAATAAAAAAAAACATATAAACAAGTTTTCTCACATTTTAGGGATTATTTAGAAACAAAATATGTTGACATTAACTTTGTATGATAGTTAAGGTAGTAATTTTATTAGGTTTAGTGTTTTTCAAAATATTTTTTATTGTATGTACTTGGATGTTATGAAATTTATGTTGCAATGTAAAGATTCAAGTTTAAATTTTTCATATCTAGATTTTTGTAATTGAAATTTTGATTTAAAAATTATCAAATATGTAAGAAAATTCAATTTTTAGAAAAAGAAATACATATTTAAAAAGAAGATTGTTGTTTATTAATTTGATAGGATTTGAAATATGTTTTTGGAATATTTTTATTTATTTGAAAGATTTTTTTGTATTTTTTATGGGTGATTTGAACCAAAATCTGATGTTCTTATTTACGATTAATAAAATATAGTTTTTAGATAAATAAATGGGGTTTTAATTTACAATATAACTATACGGGTCATTACTATACAAATGATCAATTCTAATATCTAATACCCGCATATTATGCGGATCCTAATGTAGTCGTAAATAAACGGTCTATTTGACATAATAGAGTTTTGAAAACTATCCATATGCCAAATTTTTCCCTTTTTTTGGGTCACACTTAGTTTTTTTGCTAAAAGTTTTTCATAATAAAAACCAAAAGGAGAAAATAAAAAACATACAAAGTCAGCCCAGGCCCTGATTGTTTTGTAGACTAATACATTTGCAGACTAATACATAAAGCCCTATTAATTAGAAGGAACCAAATTGAACCAGACCAAACGAAGTCCAAATTGAACTAATTGGTAACTAGAAAATCGGTTGGGATGATTTTGTTTGTAGGTTTAAATTTTTTTATGGTTATTGAACCAATTAATCCTACTTTTTGTATATAGTTTTTCCCGCAAACGTACAAGTAAAAGATTAATCCAATCAAGAGAAACTCACTAAGGTGTTCGTGTACATTAATTTATATTCTTTGTTAATTTTCTGATTTAATTTTCCTTGTGGAAAACAAAAAAATTGTAGTAAAGAACTAATCAAAAATAATTCAGTTTCTTATAACACTCTTAGTTTCCAAGATATATGTTGACGGTGCGTGGAAGGATCTAAACAATAAAGGCACGAGTATTAATTGTTGATACACTTAAAAAAGAAACGTTTGAATAATCAATGAGATGATATATAAAAAAATAACATTCAACAAAGTTTGGCTTTGAGATCCTTTCTCAGAATTTTTCCGGAAGGAGATTTGGGAATGGAAGGAACGAAGAAGACCTTGTGCAATCTTTTGTAGAAGACTACCTACAAATCCACGCATACATCACTTACTTAGTCACTCGATTCTATACATAAGTAAATACTAAATAGCTTCTTTTATTTTGGTCATTCTTTCGATAAGCATAAAGAGAACATTTGAAACCAAAAAGAAAGAAAGAGCTAGCAAGTATGTGTACCTGTTTGGATATATATTCTTTTATATCTTCTTCAGTGATCTTGTTTCCATTGGATCGCACCACGAATGCCACCGGAACTTCCCCTGCGACTTCATCGTTTTGTCTGCACGCACACGAGCGTCCAAGAAAGTTATTATTATTATTATTTTAAACGATCCATTTTACACATACTCATCGTGTAATTCATCGTGTAGTACTTACGGAACAACAGCAGCATCCGCAATGGAATGATGATTGATGAGCAAAGCCTCTAGTTCAGCCGGAGGGACCTGTTCTTCCCCACATTTCATGATCACAAAAAAATATCCAAACTATTAATTACTTCCTTTTTGGATCAATTTCTGTTGTGAAAAGTCAACCTCAACATTTGCATATTCTTATTGTCAAGTAAAGATAGTTAAATCTTTTACAATACATAAAAAAAGAAAACTTATAGTATAATTTGAAAGCGGCTAGGAATAGAGAAATAAATATAGTAAATGTGGAATACTTGCCTGAAAGCCCTTGAACTTGATGACCTCTTTAAGTCGATCGACGATGAAGATCTCATCATCTTCATCAACATACCCAATGTCCCCTGTGTGAAGCCAACCTTCTGTGTCTATTGTTGCGGACGTGGCTTCTGGATCATTCAAGTATTCTGCGCGCCAACAACAGTTTATAACACCTCCTTCAATTTTTTAATTTAGTTCAAATTGCTCAGTCGGACCCCTACTCTTTATTATTCAAAATTACTTTTATAATTGAAAGACATGTCAAATGGCGTGGCGATATGTGTGCATCGCAATTAACCAGCATGTCGTACAAATGTACATGTGCTGCAAACCTACTAAGATCCTGTCCGCATGTCTTACAAATGTACATGTGAAATGTGATGCAAACCTACTCAATTGTCGCCTGATTTTATTTTTAGTGTTAAGATTTGATAACTCGGACTAAACTTAAGATCAAGTTAATGGAATTTTTTTATCGTAATTTAAAAACTCACACTATTTAAACTTGTTTTTATTTTTTCAAATTGTTTCCTAGGAATTAAACCTGTTTTCTCTTATGCCAGATAAACATTAGAAGATGTTAAGTATTTGCAGTATTTTTTAGATTAATGTAAAAAGTGTGTTCCTTTTCGGCAAAGGAAAACGCACCTTTCATGATCTGTTGACCGCGGATACAAATCTCACCAGGTTGGTTGTAGCCGAGAGAGAGACGTGTCTCAAGGTGAACCACTTTAAGCTCTGCGTTTCGGACCACAGTCCCACATGAGCCTGATTTTGTTGGAATTGGTTCTTTAGCGAACCCAAGGCTCATTGACAACACTGGCCCTGCCTCCGTCATACCGTATCCCTGTTGTTCATAACCCACATGTTACTTATTGCCTATCTATCTAATTACATGACTTTTGGCATTACTAGTTCACATAAGATTTATATATGTTACTCGACCATAACTAAGAGGCTGTTGCTCCAATAAATATATCTGGATTTTCCTATATAAAGATTATTTGAATTGTTAAGGGTGTACATAACCTTTTTATGTATTTTAATTTTAACTCCTAGGGTACATAAAATCTCTGTTTTTTTCCGTTGATTAGATTACATAAACTTTACTTTGTATTTTAGAAATACATCCCCACATTACAGACTTTTACATAAAGATTTTTGAATATTCTCTATTTGATATTTATATGTGTGTGAATATGAATATGTGCGATGTCAAAATTAAAACTTTAAAAGTGTGCATATGTGTGTTAGAAAAAGAGACCACGTCACGAAACAGTGTTTTGATATCTCAAGACCCTCAGCTACTTTTTCCTCAAATTCAATTAAGTAGTTAGCAAGAAACGAATTAATGTAGTAGTATTCTAGTTTTCAACTTTAATGGCTTATAATGACTATCAATCTTAAGATGTAATGGTATATTTTGATTACTTTTCAAAGAACTACTGTGTTACACTAGAAGAACTTTTATTTATATATCAAGTTTGAGAAGGGAAGCTCTCAAAATTAATAAAATTCATTTGTAGAAATTGTTGGGGAAAATTATAGAACATATATACCAAAAACAAAAGGAAGTGATTTGAGAATGGAAAAAAATGAACAAAGAAGATATTTGGAGAAGTTTCGAAATGAAACGTAGCAAAAAATCAACAGTGTGAAGCTTAAATAATATAAAGATAAAGTCGGAGTGATTTCATAAGATTTGAAGCGGCCGACCTAAATCATATCCGTATCTAAACCTAATCTACATCTATTTTATTAAAATAAATAGTTAAAAGGAACTTAAAAAAAAAGAGGAGAGGAATGCAATGCGAAATTAGCTTGGGAGCAGATGGATGCAAGACCGTACGTAACCAAAATGATGGCGAAGAGATAGACGCAACTCACTCCTCACTCTCTTCCCGTGCATTTTTTTCCGTTTATTTTATTTTAATTATCGAGCAAAAATGTATGATTTATTACTTTTGTTTTTGACAGCCCAAAAAATGCTTATACATTTTCATCAAAATGGCATTCGGAAGTGGAAGTGCAAGTGTTGGATTTTTTCAAACAAAAACGCAGAATGAAATGTTTCCCGCTATATAAGCTAGTAAAGTGGTAATTATATCAAACCTGACCAAGGACGGCCTGAGGGAGACGGCGACGGAGATTATCCTGGAGATCTTTGCCTAAGGGAGCAGCACCGGAGAGAACCAATCTTACGGAGGAGAGATCGTAAGAGTTCACTGCAGGGTTCTTAGCTAGAGCGATCACAAGCGGAGGAACAAGCGCCGCTATTGTAACCCTGTGTCTCTGTATCAGATCCAGCAATGCCCCTATCTCGAATTTGTGCATCAGAAGGACCGTCGCACCTGATCGGATGGAGTTGAGGAGGACGCTGTTTAGAGAGTAGATGTGGAAGAGAGGCAAAACGCAGAGCACCACGTCGTTTGAGTGGAGGTAGAGATTTGGGTTTTCTCCGTCCACTTGTTGCGCAACGCTCGTGATTAGGCTCTTGTGTGTCAGAACCACTCCCTTTGGCAACCCCGTCGTTCCCGACGAGAACGGAAGCGCCGCCGCATCGTCACCGCCCACGTGGACGGATTCTGGTGGTGGCTCTGTCTCGTCTTCTTCGATGAGTGTGGAGAATGGGAGACAGTTCTCCGAGGGAGGGCCGTCCGTTGTGATCACCTTGACGTCTTGTCCGATTTTGTCCACGTATTGAGATTGAGTGATGATGAGCTTGGCTCCGGAAGATTTGAGCTGCTTGTAGATCTCTTGGCAAGTGTAGAAAGGGTTTGCGGTCGTGGAGACGGCTCCGATCATGGAGGCACCCATGAAGGAGAAGACGAACTCTGCAGAGTTTTGGAGGAGGATCATGATGACGTCACCTTTCCTTATTCCCATCTTGTACATCCCCGCCGCGACTCTCCGGCAGACGAGGTGTGTCTCGCCGTAGCTGTAGCTCTTCCCGGTGGATCCCACGATTAGGCAAGACTTGTGTGAGACAGAGGAGAGCTTTTCGAAGCAGTAAGTATGGAGAGAGAGGTGGTTGGGTATGTCAATGTCCGGAAGCTTGGACCGGAAAATGCGAGGCGTAGGAGGAACCGCATCGGCGTTGCCAGAGACCGCCGTAGAGGTATCGGCCGGTTTGTGAATCTGAGGTTCGTGTAGAGCAGCAGTTATCATTATGATCGGTGTAATGAAGAGTGTGGCTTTGTGTTTCACAAGAATAAATATCTTATTGTAGAAATCAGTATTATATAGAAAAATGCGTGTGTAGGTAATGAGGAAAAATAAAATAAGTGGGAGGGGAAGAAGAAGGAAAGACAAAGGGGGTAGGTAGAGGGAATGGCTGTTAGAAGAGGAATGGAGGATCGTTTGGTAGGTTTCATTTTTCCTATTTACTCTTGCATGTCTTTCTCTTCCTCTTTTTTCTTTGTTTCAGTTTCATTTTTTGGGCCTCAAATATCCAATTAGGTGGTTTGGTCGATCATGATAAGGCAATCACTTGATCCAGTTGGTTCTCCTTAGTGTGTACCCTGCTCTTAAAGACAGACCGGTGCTGACGCTACAAAATCCACTGAATGCTCGTCCGTTGTAAGAGAGAGAGGAAGAACAAACATTTTACAAATACAACAAATCAATTTAATATAATTTACATAAATTCTTCTACACTTGAATGTTAATTCACACTAACCAAACTAGTTGTTGGACCATAATAACACTTTTCAAGAAGATTTACAGAGAAGGTGGTTTCTGAGAGATGTCATTTAATGTAAGCAACTGTACAACCATGGTTCATAGGATTTGCCTGCTCGTACCTTGAGACACGACTGTGCTTGCTTAGCCTTCTAAGCACTAGCTCCTTTATAACTCCCGTCCCCATCCCATGAATTATAAAGAGGATCGAACCCGAGTCTCTTCCCGATATGGCCATGTCTAGCTGGTGAATTGCTTCTTCTGCCCTCATTCCTCTTAGATCCACTGTGTTCTTTGTTGTCTGAACCCGCACTGGTTCGCTCTGCATCTGCAACACACTGCCTAGCTGTTTCATGTTTATCTGTTTCATGTAACATAAGAACTGATGTTATTGTAACTCAAAGCAACATATTAGTATGATATCACAAACTTTCACTATTGCAGTTCAACAAGGGAGCTTTGAGCTCGTTTCAGATGTTTAAATCGTAAGATTAGGTCGGGTGGTTTAGTCTCTGAAGATCCACAGTACCACTTCCATAATCTGCTACACACAAAAGTTACTTCTTTTGAACATTCACAAATAGCCCTATAAAGTATATAAACTTTCAACTTTATGCCTCATTTTCATTTTGCAGTTTTTTCTTATATACGTACTCAGCTCATTTGCTAGGCACCCTATAAGGCTAGTACATGAACGAAATAGGTGGAAAAAGATGAATGGGATATGGAAAATAAATGAATAAATTCTGTCACTCATTACTCTCCATAACTGCAGAGGGCTATGTTGCTTTGAATTTGGTTTATTTTCTTAGTGGAATGTTCATTCCATTCCATTTTAACATAGATGGTTAGATTTTAGCAAAATATTGATGAATGCTTCATTCCACCATATTGATTACCAAAATATTTATGAATGCATCTCTTTCATTATGTTACCAAAATATTTATGAATGCATCTTTTTCATTATGGTTAGGTTTCATTATCATATACTGCAAGAATGGGACTGTATACCTGTCTCTTTGAAAGTAGAGAACGATTAGGTGTTTCAGTGGTTCTGCTACGAGGAAGAGGCTTTATGTCCTTCCTCTTTATGCGCACTCTTATCTTACCATGCTGGACTAGAACTGTCTCATCATCTCCAGGTTCTTCAACCACGGTACCTAACTTATCTCCCAGTCCACTCACAAGAACCATTTCACCTGCTTGTGGCGAGTAGTCACTATACGCTTCTTCTGCCAAAGCAAGATAGTTAGGAAAGCAAGCTTCAATAATCTCTGCAACCGCCTCTTCGGTTTTCAGAATTAAGGGATTGTATTGATCAGCCTGAGCGATTTCTAGTTGCCTTTCGAATTCAGCCACCAGTTTCTGCATTTTTGACTTAGCAGAGTTTAGATCTTCTTGTACCTTTTGAGTTTCTTTCTTCAGAAGAGCTCTCTCACGTTTCTCAAGATCATGCGACTCATGCTCAAGCTTTAGAATAACAAAGTGGAGAAAAATCAGGAATATAAACAGACATTAGAAGAGATGAATAATATCAAGAAAACAAAAGTCGCAAATGCCATTTTAACAGTGAAATTAGGGGAAATATATATAATATGGAGTGATAATTAGATCATATTCAAGAAGAAAGAGTAATAGCCATCTAATATGTCCTCTAAAAGAACCCTTGAAGGTAAAATCTTAAACATCTAGAAGTTTAAAATTTCAACAACCAATATATTCAAGAATAGAAAACTGATATTTTGATTACACAATTATTTCTCTCATTCTGACATTACCGTTTTTTTTATATTTATAGTTACTACATGCTGTAAAGCAAAAGAGAAAAAAAGTAATACCTCGCGGTAAAGGTTCATTAAGTCTCTATGAAAAGCTGCAGTCTTGGTCGCCTGAAGTTTTAGTTTATTCCTTTCTTCCACAAGGGATTGAAAGAGTGAACCTTTCCGCTCTACTTCCTGCTCTGGCTTTAATTTCTCCGTCCATTTATGTGCATGCTCTAATATTCTTCTATTGAAACCAATTGACTTAGCTACTCTCAATGCATTTGATTCACCAGTACTTCCCCAGAGTACTCGGAATGTAGGCTGCAAAGTTTCCATGCAGAACTCCATTGCAGCATTTTGGAATTGAGATTCATCATCCTTTAAGCGACTTAAGTCACCGTAATGTGTGGATACAACAGCCACATTAACACGATCTTTAATATACTGTAGGATACTAGTAGCAAGTGCAACCCCTTCTGAAGGATCAGTTCCACTACAGATTTCGTCAAGTAGGACAAGCGAATTTTCTGAAACAATGTCAAGTATTTGACATATCCGTGAGATGTGGCCGCTGAAGGTTGAGAGACTTTGCTCCAAAGACTGTTTGTACAATAAATCCAAAATCGATCAGCAAGAAATCAAGTAGGATTCTTAGAAAGACAATAATCAAGACGTTAGTAACTCTGTTACTTTGCTGGGAATTCATAAAGTAATACCTGGGGATCCCCGATGTCAGCGAGAATAAGATCAAACCAAGGCAACCTTGGGCAATTTTTAGCAGGCAAATACATCCCTGACTTGGACATAAGAGATATTAATCCCAATGTCTTTAATAAAGCAGTCTTCCCTCCTGTGTTTGGACCCGAGATGATGACTACTTTGGTTCCACTTTCAACTTTAATGTCTATGGGCACAGGGAAAGTGTTTCCACCTCTTGGGCTGCCTAATACGGATCCAAGAAGCAGTGGGTGCTGCGCTGAGTCAATGTCTACAACTAAAGATGTAAGGTCTTCTTCACCCAACTCCCGTGTTACAGTGTGTTCTGAAGTCACATTGGGATAGACACCATTCATCCATTGGGCATGCGATGCTCTTGCAAAAGCAATGTCCAGTTGTAGTATTCTATCAAGCAAATGCAATATCGCCCTCTGCGCCTCTGACACTTGAGATGTTAAAATACTCAAAATTGCAATTTCCTCGGCTTTCTCGGAGTGTGCATGCCTCACTTCCATGTTATTAAGCTCTACTGCCTCTTTGGGTTCCATAAAGCAAGTAGCCCTCGAGCTACTAACACTTAGAACAACACCACCTGGAAGCAAACTCTTGTGTGAAGCTCTAATAGCTACACACATCCTTGATCTGCGCTGTGTGATCAAGGGCTTGTCGATTCCCCCGGCCTGAAAAATCCTGGTTGACACATGCTTCAAAAGAGAAACCAGTTTGTCCATGTTCCTCTTCCGTTGAGATCTTATCATCTCCAGGTCGTCACTAGCTCTGTCAAGAATCATAGACATGTTGCAGTCGATACAAAAAGCAATCTCCTGCTCCAGTGTAGTCTTGAGATGACAACCCTCAAGTAAATCTACAAGGGGAGTAACCCTACAACGTGAGACGGCCATGAGCACTTGGGATGGAACTAGGAGAAGATACAAAGACTAAGTAGAAATAGGAATAAGACTGATGACAAAGGTAGCAATTCAATGGGAATCAAAAGCATACCGGTTATCGGAATTGGCGGCTTGTCGTAGTTTCTGGAAGACTGATGTAGACGCCATCAAGGTGGTGCGAACGGCGCAGAGCTCTCTAACGCTGAGCACTTGACCAGCCATGGCACGCTCCACGATGTCAGACAAGTCCAGGATCTCAGACAGACCCAAGCGCCGCGATTCCATCGTCTCCATAGCGGCCAACGCAGCCGCCGTCTCGTCAAGTAGGGTCCTGCTCTCCTCCGCCGAATCTCCCACCGGAATATCGCCGTTTTTGGTGGCGGAAAGCCCCATCGTTGTCGAGGCGAAGGGAGAGAGCTGATTGCAGAGGGCGCGCCATTCGAGCACCTCCAGAGTTTGGTTTTGGATTGACTGTGACGAGGCGGCGCGTATAACGGGTGGCGAGGCGCGTGAGAACCAGGGTATGCGTAAATGGAGGGAAAGGGTGTTCATTGAGATTGAGATAACATTCTCAAGAAAGAAATATATTTCCCCGTATAAACAAACAAGAGTATTTGCTTCGTATAAACAATCTTTGGGCTAATTAACTCAATCACCATGCCACTATTAAGAAAATTTAATACCAAAAATAACACAGCTTTCATTTTCATTTTCATTTCTCTCTCTCAGACTCTCTCTTTCTCCTAAAACATGAATTGCGTATCAATGGTAATTGGTGGCTATTGGAAACAATAACGGATCCCGGCGATGCGTTTGGCTTAATGGAAACGGAGAATCAAATCGTTGGTGTGTGGGGGTTTGAAAACAACAACGGATTCCGGAAATGCGTTAGGGTTAGTGGAAGCAAAGAATCAAATCGGTGGTTTATGGTGGCTAATGGAAACAACGACGGATCCCAGCGATACGTTGGGGTTAATGGAAGCAGAGAATCAGATCGATGGTGTGTGGCGGTTAGTGGAAACAACGACGGATCTCGGCGATGCGTTGCGGTTAATGAAAACAGAGACTCAAATTTGTGGTTTATGGCGGCTAGTGGAAACAACGGCGGTTCTCGGCGATGAGTGGTGGTGAATGAGGGTCAATATCCGAGTAGTGAAATATATTGGGTTGTTTACTAATATAGGCACTTTTGAGAAAGTAATTGCCAATATACACATTTTTGACTATTGGCACACTTTCTCAAGAGTTTATGTACTTTTTGGACCAATTTACCCTTATGCTCTGTCATCCTCTTTCTTTTTCTTCTCCATATGTTCCCAGAATTCAACCACAACAGTAAAACTAACTCACTTTTCTTCTATTCCAAAAGATAGAAATTGGGAATTTATGGTTATGATTGGTAATTATACATCTTAAGAACAGTCACGCTTTCTTTTGTTTGTCTTCACCGCCGCATCTTCTTCTCCTCTTCCTCCATCACGGCTCCATTGTTTCGATCTTCTTCGTCAACTGTTATGATTCCATCACGACTCCTTGCTCTGATCTTCTTCGTCTCCTGTTCGTTTATTTGTTTGACAATTTTTTTGGAGATTTCGTTACGATTGATTGTTCAGTTTTAGAGATCTATGGAGTTTTGTAGTTTGGGTTTGGCTCTCTCTGATTCTTTGTAGAATGTTTCTTTTTGTATTTTCAGATTAAGTTGATGTATTAGTAATCTGATTTGAAAGAACTGAATCGTATAAGATCAATTTCCGACTGAGTTTTTTTTGTTCTGTATTGTTTATGCTTGATATTCACCAATTTTGATTCACATCTCCGTGGTCAAGACATTATGCATTCATCACCAATTTTGTTATGAAAGTTTTTTTGTTCAATATTGTTTATGCTTGATATTGTCTCCTCATCATAGTTATGTTTTGTTTCGTGATTCCAATTTTGTTAAAGATCATTATATTCTCTAATCCACTCTATGTTCTTATAGTATACACACTTTTGAAAAGTAATTCTCTTCACAAGTATATAATGGACCAGATTGATCACCTGTACAAGTATATATGGTCTTAGTATCCTGGATAGAAAATCACAAACACAAACTTGACAAATTACCTGCACATTGTATACATAGTTATTGATAATGAACAATACAGTTATAGACATGGGAAATGTGCTATGAAATTAAATAATTAAATGCGTACTAAAGTTAAGCAATCTGATATTTGCATCTAAATTCCAAATGCACATGGGAAATAGTCCGATGATCTATCGTACATCCATCTTTGAACATATGGTCGATGCTAAGTTAAGTAATTTGAAATAATTAAGAAGCAACAATCATTACATTGGCACAAACATAGATTATCAGTAACCATAAAACATTGACCACATATACCTTTTACAAAAGGTACATTGGCACTAACCATAAAATAGTGACCATACATGTTTCGTCAGAAAAAATACATTGGCGTTGCCACTAACAATAGAACACTAACCACAAATTCACTTATGTTTTGAGTCTAGATGAACTGTTTTTAGCTCAAAACTGAATTTGGAGGTTCTCAACTTGAATCTGGGAAAAATGAAAAGAAGAAGAATGAACCTTCTTTTAAGTCGAATATGCTTTGCATCCGTTGCGTCTTCACCGAAAATACACAAAATCAGACAATACCATAGAAATTTTCGTTCCTTGCAACGACGATGGAGGAGGAAGAGGAACATTGATTTTTCGATTCACGGCGATGGAGATGGATGAAGATGTTTGTAGTTTTGATACCATAGATTGAAAGACAAGTTGATGGAGCTCCTCTTTTTTATCCTCGATTCCTAATCCAATTTCGAACTCCGACTTTGGTTTCGAACGAAGACGAGACTTTCACATCTTGTTGGTCACCTCTCGAAACCAGCAAAATCTTACCTTACCTTCGACGACGCGATTGGCGGTGAGGAGATTGAATTTCAGAATGATTCCTTAAAAGGTGGAGGAGGAGGAACAGAATCACCACTCATTGAATATGAAGCCACCACTTTTGCAGTCGGAGAAGATGATGATGACGGCGGAGGAACCGTAGAACCACCGTTGAAATAAGCTTTAAGGTGCTTCAATTGAGAAATAATCGATGAAACCCGAATCAAAATCGAAACGAGATCACAAGTCAACTCATCTTATAATCGTGAAATTATGATAATCTCTCTCTAACAATCAACCAAAGCTTTTATTTTCTGAAGAAGAGAACGAAAGTGAATCTACTTGGATCTGAAAAGAAAAAGAAAAATCAATTTACTTTTTTTTATCCTTTTTGATTATTGTAATCAAGTAAAATTATTTGTTGGAAAAAGTTACGAGAGGTGTGGTTGAAGGACAAAAAAGACATGAAAGTGTCACAATCTCAACAAGTGCTTTTAAAAACTAATACTTATAGAAAAAGTGTGTGTAAGAGTAAAAAACTCAAATATATTTTACAAAGTAATATTAATTGTTAGCTGGATAGTAGTGATAAATATAGATAACCTACTAAATTTCATGTTGATTCCCAGAAGAATTATATAAACGAAATTTAGGGTTAAATGGTAATAAACCTCATTTTCTCTCTGCTATTTTATTGAGTTTATATGCCTTCTCACTGTTAGTTTATAAATTATATTATTCTTTATGGTTTTCTACCTAATTAACTCAACAAAAAAAAAGAGAAATATATCTATTATTCTCTTCTTCCTTTTTTATTCCATCGGAGGAAATCAAGTAATAAGAAAGAAGATTCAGATGACTTAGGGGGTGTTATTCAATGATGGATTTAGCAGAGTTTAAATCTTACCAAAATCCACTGTTATTCAAGCAATGAATATAAACCCTATTCTAAAATCCGGTGTTATTGGATATGACATTTGTAAAATCATGTTTTAAGGATTTTAAAATCTTATGTTATTCAATAGAAGATTTCAAATCTATAATTAAAATCCACTATTATTCAACTTTAAAAGATTTTGGAACTTTTTGTTTTTTAATGGATTTGAAATCACATGATACTGCAGAGATTTTTAGAATCCATCCAAATAAATTCCATCAGAGTTTTAAAATTTCAAAAAAATTTAAAGCTTATAGAGTTAACTTCAAACCTTTGATCCAATATTCATTTATGGAGTTTAAAATTAGGAACTCATTTTTCATTTACTCCTAAATCATTTTCTTTCTCTTCTTACATATCTCTTTCCTAGGACTCTTATTTATTTATCTACTATATGAAAGAGTAATGACTTTCTCCATGAGATGCCACATCAGCTCTCAATACTAGGCCACATGGACTCTCAAAAATTTCAAAAGTTTTTCTCTTTACGTTTCAAAATTCAACTTGTCCGATCCGCTTATTCAATCCTTATTCGATCCTTCAGTTTCCGAAGTCTAGCAAAGTAATACAGAAATTGAAACATCAAAACGATATCAAAGTCTTAGAAAAATCCCATGTATTTTGTCGCTTAATCTAAAAGTTTATCTTTCCTACTCCCGTTTTCCCTGGTTCTTATTTCTTCTGAGTTTTTGTTTCGACCCTGATCGATGTCGATTATCGGGGAGATCGTGTTTGCCTCGAAACGGTGGCTAAAAACGGTGACTCACTAATTCCTTCTTCGCTAAAAGTCGATGAAGTGGAGAGTAACAACGAAGTCTTCAGGTTTCTTCAAAACCCTCTCTGGTAAATTGTTGAACCCAGACCTTCAACATAATATTTATAACGAGATTAAATGGTTCGGAGATTCCCGTAAAATAAAATCAAAACTCGATGATTGATTAATAGGGAAATAAGAGTTTAAATGGTTTTATGTTTTATAGCTGCACCTCGTGAAAAGGTTGCCTACGTACCCTTAAAAAAGGGATCAAGCCATTCGTACCTTGTTATGTGCTGAGAAGTTAAGTGTTCGAGCTGAAAAGTTGGATGTTCGAGCCGAGGAGCTGGATAAGTGCTGAGAAGCTAAGTGTTCGAGCTGAGGAGCTGGAAGTTCGAGCCGAAGAGCTGGATAAGTGCTGAGAAGCTAAGTGTTCGAGCTGAGGAGCTGGATGTTCGAACCGATGAGCTGAATAAGTGTTGAGAAGCTACATGTTCGAGCTGAGGAGCTGGATGTTCGAGCCGAAGAGCTGGATAAGTGCTGAGAAGCTAAGTGTTCGAGCTGAGGAGTTGGATGTTCGAGCCGAGGAGCTGGATAAGTGCTGAGAAGCTAAGTGTTCAAGCTGAGGAGCTGGATGTTTGAGCCGAAGAGCTGGATAAGTGCTGAGAAGCTAAATGTTCGAGCTGAGGAGCTGGATGTTCGAGCCGAGGAGCTGGATAAGTGCTGAGAAGCTAAGTGTTCGAGCTGAGGAGATGGATGTTCGAGCCGAAGAGCTGGATAAGTGCTGAGAAGCTAAGTGTTCGAGCTGAGGAGCTGGATGTTCGAGCCGAAGAGCTGGATAAGTGCTGAGAAGCTAAGTGTTCGAGCTGAGGAGCTGGATGTTCGAGCCGAAGAGCTGGATAAGTGTTGAGAAGCTAAGTGTTCGAGCTGAGGAGCTGGATGTTCGAGCCGAAGAGCTAGATAAGTGCTGAGAAGCTAAGTGTTCGAGCTGAGGAGATGGATGTTCGAGCCGAGGAGCTGGATAACTGCTGAGAAACTAAGTGTTCGAGCTGAGGAGCTGGATGTTCGAGCCGAAGAGCTGGATAAGTGCTGAGAAGCTAAGTGTTCGAGCTGGATGTTCGAGCCGAGGAGCTGGATAAGTCGAGCAGGTAGAACACCTGTCTGCACGACCCGAGCAGGTAGAACACCTGTCTGCACGACCCGATCAGGTAGAACACCTGTCTGCACGACCCGAGCTGGTAGAACACCTATTTGCACGACTCGAGCAGTTAGAACACCTGTCTGCACGACCCGAGCTGGTAGAACACCTCTCTGCACGACCCGAGCTTGTAACTTAGAGATTTTGAAGTGAGATGTTTGGCTTTTGTCCAAGAAAAATTAGCCCCTTTCTTCAATGAGGTGTCTTCTCTATTTATAGGGAAAAAGAAGATTCAACCCTACTTTTGGTTAAGTTTCATGGGCTTTATTTATTGGTGGGCTTTTTAAAAGTTGAACTCAATTTGGGTAGAGTTTTAAATAAGGGTGATAAACCTATATCCAACAGTAGCCCCCCCCAGGTTCGTCGAACGATTGTTGAGTGAGTTCAACGAATTTACAGATAGTGATAAGCTCGATGTGGATTGAGGAAACCTTTAAAAATGAGGGAATTTGGAACCGGTGAAGGTTGGATTTCCAAGAAGGAATTGAGAAGGTGGAATTCCTGAGAATGACCTGAGGAGGTCGAATTCCTGATAGTGACCTGCGGAGGTCGATTTCTTGAAAATGACCTGAGTAGGTAGAATTTCTGAGAAAGACCTGTCGAGGTCGAATTTCTGGGAAAGACCTGTGGAGGTCGAATTCCTGGGAATGGCCTGAGGGGGTCGAATTCTTGGGAATGACCTGAGGGGGTCGAATTCCTGGGAATGACCTGAGGGGGTCGAATTCCTGGGAATGACCTGAGGGGGTCGAATTCCTGGGAATGACCTGAGGAGGTCGAATTCCTGGGAATGACCTGAGGGGGTCGAATTCCTGGGAATGACCTGAGGAGGTCGAATTCCTTGGAATGACCTGAGGAGGTCGAATTCTTGGGAATGACCAGAGGGGGTCGAATTCCTGAGAAGGTCGGAACCAACCTTTTTGCTCGGTGGAGGGTTGGATCATGCTTTGCTTGTCGGAACCCGGCTTACATAAGTATGACCCGTCTTGCGGCTAAGTGTGCGAGAAGTTTTCGGCTTAATTACTTAGGCATTCTTAGGAGTCTTGCGGGTCCGGCCCGGCTTTTAGGTTTGGTCAAATGTTGTGGAGCCTTTCGAGTCGAACAACGAATTAACCTCGATACGATGAGTATCGATGCGTCTATGAGAGTGACGCGTTATTTTTTATGTGTGGTCGATACCTGGCCAAGGTTCCGACCGTATTTTTAGCTCAGAGCTGTAGTTAGGTAACCTGAGAAGGTAGGTCTGTGTGCTAAGCAGCAAGACAAATGAGGTTTATACTTTTGCGTAAGGGATATCTCTAAAAGATTCCCCTACCTGGCGCGCCAAATGTTGAACCCAGACCTTCAACATAATATTTATAAAGAGATTAAATGGTTCGGAGATTCCCGTAAAATAAAGTCAAAACTCGATGATTGATTAATAGGGAAATAAGAGTTTAAATGGTTTTATGTTTTATAGCTGCACCTCGTGAAAAGTTTGCCTACGTACCCTTAAAAAGGGATCAAGCCATTCGTAGTTCGGAGATAGAGGAAAGAAACGACCTTGTTATGTGCTGAGAAGTTAAGTGTTCGAGCTGAAAAGCTGGATGTTCGAGCCGAGGAGCTGGATAAGTGCTGAGAAGCTAAGTGTTCGAGCTGAGGAGCTGGAAGTTCGAGCCGAAGAGCTGGATAAGTGCTGAGAAGCTAAGTGTTCGAGCTGAGGAGCTGGATGTTCGAGCCGATGAGCTGGATAAGTGCTGAGAAGCTAAGTGTTCGAGCTGAGGAGATGGATGTTCGAGCCGAAGAGCTGGATAAGTGCTGAGAAGCTAAGTGTTCGAGCTGAGGAGCTGGATAAGTGCTGAGAAGCTAAGTGTTCGAGCTGAGGAGCTGGATGTTCGAGCCGAAGAGCTGGATAAGTGCTGAGAAGCTAAGTGTTCGAGCTGAGGAGTTGGATGTTCGAACCGAGGAGTTGGATAAGTGCTGAGAAGCTAAGTGTTCGAGCTGAGGAGCTGGATGTTTGAGCCGAAGAGCTGGATAAGTGCTGAGAAGCTAAGTGTTCGAGCTGAGGAGTTGGATGTTCGAGCCGCGGAGCTGGATAAGTGCTGAGAAGCTAAGTGTTCGAGCTGAGGAGCTGGATGTTCGAGCCGAAGAGTTGGATAAGTGCTGAGAAGCTAAGTGTTCGAGCTGAGGAGCTGGATGTTCGAGCCGAGGAGCTGGATAAGTCGAGCAGGTAGAACACCTGTCTGCACGACCCGAGCAGGTAGAACACCTGTCTGCACGACCCGATCAGGTAGAACACCTGTCTGCACGACCCGAGCTGGTAGAACACCTATTTGCACGACTCGAGCAGTTAGAACACCTGTCTGCACGACCCGAGATGGTAGAACACCTGTCTGCACGACCCGAGCTTGTAACTTAGAGATTTTGAAGTGAGATGTTTGGCTTTTGTCCAAGAAAAATTAGCTCCTTTCTTCAATGAGGTGCCTTCTCTATTTATAGAGAAAAAGAAGATTCAACCCTACTTTTGGTTAAGTTTCATGGGCTTTATTTATTGGTGGGCTTTTTAAAGGTTGAACTCAATTTGGGTAGAGTTTTAAATAAGGGTGCTAAACCTATATCCAACATAAACCTAATTTAGCTTGTATTCCCCAACTCTGTTATTGTTTCGCGCTTTGTATAAGCGTCGTTATGCAGTTTGTAATGGGTTAGGGTTTCTATGTTTCATTCATTAACTTATCAATATGTAATGGAGCTTTACGTCTATTCTCTTCTCGCCTACTGAAATCCTTCTAAAAAACCTTAAACCTTCTCCCAAAGCGACTAGAGACAGAGACTCGACAATATTTGAACCTCTGTTTTTAACGAATCTCTTCTTCAAGTGTTCGCATTCCTACCCAGATCGAGTAGCTGCTCACATATGTCACCCGCCAAGGGATAAGAAAATCTCAACACATTCATCTCTTCTACATTATTCTTCGCATAAATATGATTCTATTATTTTTAGGCCGGTGCCCTCTCTCAAACGGTGCAAATGGGTGCTTTCAAGGTAAAGAAAGTCTGTCAAATATATCCAGAGCTCTTGCATTTATGCTTCTGAGGTAGCTTCTGGATGTTTTTTGGTTCTGGTTTCGGACAAATCTGATCGGTACCATGTTATCGGAAGGGTTATCTAAAGGGAGAATGATAAACATCCGAAGACTTTCTTGTTAGTAGTTTTGTAAAAAAAACAAATTCTATATTTATAGCAGGATTAATGAGTTCAGATAGATTTTTGAAGAAATATGTTGTGTGTGTTTAGACTCAAATACTTCTTCAAGAAGCTGGTGAAGGTTAAGAAGAGCAATGGACAATTGCTACATATATGAGGTACTTCATTTTCTCTATTCTCATTGTTTTTTTTTTGGTCCGTAAAATTGGAAAATTAGTGTCCAGTGACTCCAGTATAATGTTAGTGTTCTTTAATTGTCTTGGAGATGTACGATTTCAATTAGGTCTTCTGAAAAGTAATGGCTTAACAATGTTAGAACTGAAGATTGTTGATAAGCTCTCAGAAACATCAAATTATTTCTGTTGCTCATGCTTGACTTTGATCTCTCCATTCATCTCTAGCAATATTTTAGATCAACATGTTCGTTTTCATCAATGACTACCCCGTGAGCGTATATATTCATCCAACAATATTCTTGACACTCTGTTTTTAACATTTTCTTGTATTGAAGTATAAGCACATAATACTTTAGTTTGATGGTGTAATGTCTTTCTCATTAAGTAATCAATTCCTTCTATGTGTTGCAAATGTATTTGTAAAGTCTATCTTCATTGTGACTCTCTTTGTTAGTTAGTTTCAAAGTTCTGATATCTTCATAGAATTTGCACTAAGTTATCTCCTATATTTGTTTCTTAGTTTTTCTCATTCAAGTATCTTATTTCTAATCTCGGCATAGATAGGCAACCGAATTCATGGGTCATTGCTATTTGCAATTTCCATAAAATAGTTTGTATTATAGCATTTTAAATATATTTGTTGTTTGTCATTCTTTTCCCTTACATCTAGATCATCAAGACATGTACAATCCCACCAAGCTTTGCAAGAGATAAAGCACGAAGCAATTCCACACCAGCAAGATCAAGTTCCCTCTAATCTACAAGAAGGTTATACTTCCCACCAGAATGCTCAAGACTACCTACAAGGCCTCCAAGGCCTCCAAGGCCAACTTGTTCATATAAAGCTCTCAATCAGGTAATTAAATTTTCATCATTCTCAAGGGATCAAAGTTACTGTGTTTTATTTTCTTGAGGAGTTTTTAATTTATGGGGGAAATCTATAAATATTATTGATCCGCATAGACCCGACGGGTGGAGATGTTAGGTATTGATGAGTCTATATTTTTCTCTGCATCAGTTCTTAACTGGTCTTATAGAACTCATCAATTATGTAATTGGATTGTTAGATACATACGCCATTGTTTTAACCATTGAACTGCTTCTCATGTAGACAAGGTTGGTTTACGAGTGATTAAAGTAGAGATGTTTATTCATTTCTCAGAAATGGTGAACTTCTCTTAAGGATCACACCTTTGCCCTTCAAGTCTGAATCTTTCAATTTGCGTCTTCCAAAATTGTTTTGCTTTCCTATAGCTGTAGCTTTTTCTGTATGACTTTTCTTAACAAAGCTTGCATGGTTGTGTGAAGACTTAACATACATGGTGGTATACTCGGTAGAATAAATATGAGACATCATATGGAAGTTCTTGATGAAGATGGGATACAGTACAGACCGCCCTTTTTCAGGTAAGGATATGATTTCCATATTTTCATCTTGGTTCCTTGTGTGTGAAATATTGATGATGAAGTTCTAACTAAGATACACTACAACTAACCTGATATTTATAAGTGAATTACGAATGCCATTGCCATGAGCTTAGTACATTTATTAAGGTCAACAATATTTTTGCACTATAGAGCTAACTCAACTACACATTGTAACATGTTCTTTACCTTCTCACATGTGGCAGTCTCAGATTCTTTGTGTTCCTTAAAATTTGATTCTTTTAATCAACAGGTGAGATCTTTTGATGTTCACGCAGAAAAAGTTGGTGAATATACTGAACCTTATATCTCAAAGATGAGAGCCACGAAAAAAATATTTTGGTGAGACAAAACATAAGGAAACCGTTTACGAATAGCATGGAGGAGTACGAGAAACTACTTGATGCCTCTAAGGTTAGTTGATTGTCGAAATAAGAGAACCTCCATTGGTGAGAAGTTAAAACCTCCTTAAGATTCTCATTTAATAATTTTTAAATAAGTTAGTCATTTATTTAAATTTTGAATTATTTAAAACACATTCAACCAATTAAATAAGGACAATTGGTAAATAGTTTCTCAAAAACCATGAAAAACAATTCTTCTTGTAGATACTCTGCTCTTTCTCTCCCCTTCTTTTTATCTACATGAGCATGCTTTAACATGGGGAAAGAGAAAACCTCAAATTTAATACTAAAATGAAGACTAAAGTTTCTAAGCGAGTGAAAACCTTCAAGTTCAGACGCATAGACCGGTCACTCTGTTTGATTGGAAACAATGAGATCAACTCCATACAATTAGTAGCCAAGGAAATGCTCGTCAAGGGAATCGACATCAAACAATCCATGGCCCAAAGCAACGAGAGGAAATTGCCACGTCTCAATGACAACACTTTCACCAAATATTACAATAGCAATACTCTAACATAATCAAAAACAGAAAGTTGAACGAAAGCGCATAAAACCAAAACCAAAACCAAAACCATAAAATATAATATAATTTACGAGTTTCATTCTTAACAATTAATTTTTCTAAGGGCTTCTTACATGTAAATGTATTTTAGCAAACTTTCCTAACAAATAAGATATTTTTTATCCATACTCTAATTTTTTGATGTTAAAAGACTAAAAACTCTCTTTTATAAGTTGACGGTAAAAGCTAGAATAGTATGGTAATTATCATTATAGATCTAGAAAGAGCTCATGCCTTCTTCTTCTCCGACTGTATCATTTGTTCTGATCTTCTTCTTAACCGTCGCGACTTCCTTGCTATGTTCATTCTTCTTCTTCTTCGCCTCCATCACCACACTTGATGGCGGTCACACGGTTCCGACCTACTCCTTTATTTTAGTTTCTCCGATCCAGATTTCTGGTTTTAGTAACTCGGATGCGAGCTATTGCTCTGAGTTAATTCGAATGCTTTTTGTGATGGAGGACGTGGAAGAAAGAATCGAATTTGGTCTTATATGTATGTCTTCTTATGATGGTGATTTAGGGTATAGTTGGGCTTTGGAGGAAAATATCGATTTTATTGGCGGTGGTGGTGGGATGTTTCATGGCGCAGGAAAAGGAAGGAGTGGAGGTAGATCTGACCATTTTGATGCCATCAACATAAGAACGTTTGTGAGTTTTTATTAAGATGGTCAGTTATTGATGGTCACGAATGGGTGGTCATAGATGGGTGGTCACGTGTGAATGGTCATGTATTGATGGTCACGTATGACTGATAGTATATTGAGTCTAGTTTTTGTTTCAAGACTTGGTATTCCCCTCAATGATCATTCATAGTGTCTATATACGCATTTTTCATGTATTGAACTTAATCGTGAAGGATATGATTGTTAAATCTCAACAACGTCAAGAAACTTGGGATAACGAACCGACTTCGATTATCCAAGCCATTAAAGCCTATCCACAATATCATGTCCATCGACATTTATATGTTATAAGGTTTAGCTACAATTCTAACCCAAATCAATTTGTCAACTCATGCAATCTTCTCCATTCATAACACCAATATAAATCAGGCCTAAAGTTCGATCTAATAGCTATATAAAGATTGATTCGCTGAAATTCCAAATTTCAAAATTCCAAAAATATGCTTTCATGATGTCGATGGACATGATATTGTGGATAACACAATTTAAGCTCATGCTTCTATGTCTCCTTGTTCAGCAATGTGACGGTAACCAAGCTCAAAGACATCAGTCAGCGACTATTTTAGCACCTAGCTCTGTAATTCGGAGACGTGACGGTAACAAAACTGAATTTTCTAGTTTTCCTCAAATACAAGCTTTGGCTGCACTGTACTCCTAATCAGACATTTTGGCTGCATAGATAACATTCAGTCAGACATTTTATCGAACATCTAATGTGCAATGTATATTTAGCAAAGATTAAGTCAATAATTCAGAACAAAAGCTTACCAATTAGTGCTTACAAATTCAGACATTGAGTCAAAAATTCAGAACAAAAGCTTACAAATTCAGAACCAGTTTCTTAATTACAATCACCATGATACATTTCAATCCAATCCGAAATATCTTATTGAAAACCAATAGAGATGATGGAGAACATGTTGGAGCTTGAGACGGAAATGGACACAATGTCGGTGACGGAGATGACACTAACGTCGTGGTTATCCAACCAAGATCGTGGAAGTTGATACGGTCAATTGAAAAAGTAAAGGAGGAAGTGAAGAATAAAAAAACCAGATGTATGAGTGTGAAATTGATGAAAAAATTCTTGGTCGTAAAGAAATTGTTTGAGACGGTAATGGTAGTGGAGTTCATGCCGAGCCTTTTGATTCAATTCCTGGGTTTTAGAATTGAGATTCGGTTTATCAGTTTGGGAGTGGAAACATCAATTTTGGTAAAGATTTAATTTTTGACCGATCCATTTAATTTTGTTTGATTATATGTTATGTTATAGTAGATCCATGATGAAGAAATGGGAAGATGAAGGAGAGATGATGGAGGAGATGACGCAAGTTTTATCTGATTTTTCTTAAAAATTTAACAAGGGTAATTTCGGTATTAAAGCTAAAATATTTGTGAATAGTGAGTGAAAAAGTATACATTACTTGTAAAGTATGTCTTTGGTAATAAGTTGTTTAAAAAGTATGTTTGGATGTAATAAACTCTTTTTCTAATAGACTTTACAAGTGCCATTACCCAATAACATCAACGATCAATTTAAGAGATTCAAACCATATATACAAACGATCAGTTGATCAATGAAGCATTTTTTTTAAATCATTCATATCTTACAAACCATGGTCATATTAATTCTTAAATTAATATTACAAACTTATATAAAACAAAACGGCGCGTATGTGCGGATATTCACCTAGTTTATATAGTAAAAGTTCTATAAAAATTTATATTATAAAACTTGGCCAACACTCTCCACATGGAGGACAAGTGGCAGCCTCTATGTTTAGCATTTTTTTTAAAAAAAAATTCTTTAGTAAGCCTCAAAATTTAACAAAACAAAACCTAAATTCATGTCGTCTCCTCTTCCTCTTCTCCCTGTTACATTTATCCGTTCCCAACGCTTGTCGTGTTCTTTATTCGCTGCAAAAGCATAGAAAACTTAACACATGAACACATAAATCTCACAACCTTTGTTATCAAGTGATTCCGGCTTCGAATCTTGATAATCCTGGCAAGCCACATCTACGATTTTTGGTTCGTCCTATCAACTAAAATTTTTATTCATTTCGATTTTTTTCCAAGTTGTTCAGTTCTGCTTTTCCAGTGAAAAAGGCGATTGGGTTTTAAAGTGGCTTAAAGCTTTGTGGTGGGTGAAGAAAGAAGATGCGTAAGTACAATTGTGATTTTTTTTCCTTTTGCGGTGAATTTTTTCTCACAATCATCTCTTCCTCTTCTAGGGTTTCATCGCCAATGGGATCCAGGTCTCTCATAGTGTCGGCCACAACAATGCACGGTGGCGTTGGCGTTCATAACCACCTCCGGGACGATCCATGCATCCCTGGCCACTCCGCCTTCCGTCACGTCGGCCATCACGATGTTCACAGTAACAAATCTGGCAATCCTTGCGTCTGCATCCCAGAACACGTGGTACGCTTCTCTCTCTCTCTCTCGAGAAGTTAAATCACCAACCGGCTCTCTGATCGAATCCTTGTGAATCATTTAGTTTATCGATGAAGAAGCATAGGAATCGGAGACAACTTGTACATCTACACGTCCATGGGCGAATCTATGTTGAAGCTAGAGGGTCAACTGATCCCATTAAAAAAAATATTGACTTATATAGCTTAATGACATGAAACTTAATCAGTTCAATTAATTAATTTTTTTATCTTTGACCCCTTAACTTGAGTTCAAGTCTCAATTTTACACTCTTATTTTCATTTTTATCATTATTTACCGGGATCTAATAAGACCCAACTCCATTACTCTATATAATAAACACTTATGATTTACTTTATAATACTTTATATAACAAATATTTAACATGATATTATACTTAAAAATAAATAATTAAAATTTTGACCCCGGTAAATTTTTTGTCTAGATTCGCCACTGTACACGTCGAACCCGGATGATGTCTCTGATGTTTTCCTTATTCACTTTAACTTTGATTTATCTTCCTTCGGTGTGGGAGCTACTGAATGCCATGTTTGTTTCGCTGGGATGTGATGAAGTTAGGGTTTCGTTTCAAGCAGGATTTGGTTTACTTGTCCTCCACTTTCACTCAAAATGGATGTGAGGGTCAGAGGGTGGATTCAAGGAGGTCATTTGCTTGTGCTTTTTGTTTTCTAGGTGACTCCTACAAATGCATTAAAGCATTGAAATTATTGAACTTTCTATCTGAGTTTTAGTTTAATAGTACAAAGGCAAAGTTATTGCAAATTTTTTAATTGATTTTGTAGCTGGCAGTTATTTGTTGAAATTGCTCTTTGTAGGTGTAATCGAAATGCTATCCAAAGTCTTACCTCTGTTATTTCATCTACAAGTTTGATGTCTTGTGTTTTGGATCATGTGTGGTGCTTATAGATAGGTAAGTACATAAGCAATTGCGGAGTAAAGTCTTTGATTTGTGTTTTCATAATTGCCATTTAAATTTCTTTTCAAATTGGATTGTTGACTTGTGTATGCTTATTTGCCTTTTAGTTTTTGGTTCTTAAAACTCTTGAATGTGATTGTTAATGTGAATAAGTGAAACAATAATTGGATGTCAGGAGCATATACAATCATCTGCAACATAAGCGGTTCAGGAAAAAAACACCGAAGGATATCAAGAACTTGGCAGCTATATGCAATGAAAGGCTGGACCTGGACATTTTGTCAAAGGTCTGTTTCTGATTTCTGAAAGAAATTGGCTTGTCGTGAAGTTGAATTTATCAAATCTCTAACTCCGGAGAAATCAGAATAGCTTTATCTTTTCAGGAGATATATTAGTACATTTTAGGCTCTGAGTTAATTAATTACTGTGTTTTCCTGTTTTATGCAAAAGAATAGTAAGTATCATTTTCTCATATCAATTATTGTCTCTGTTAAGATAAACTAATTCTTTTTGTTAAAACATACTCCCTCCGGTTCATTATGATTGATGTTTTAAAAAAAAAATTGTTTGCAAAAGATTGATTTTTTATATTTTCTATGCATTTTTATGAAATAGTAATGGTGAATTGCAAACTTTAAGGCATATTAATTGATTTTATAGAATTACTATTGGGTAAAACTTATGGAATATTGTTTAGTGCAAAAAATAAGACATTTATATCTAAGTTTTAATGTGTTTTCTTGATATGTATAAAAAACATAGAACATCAAACATAAAAGAACGGAAGGAGTAATATATAGCATGCAAATGGGGAGGAGGCCAATACATCAGTAGAGCATTTCTTTGACGAGGTGTTTCAGATGCAAATATACATTTTGGGAACAACACATAAACTAATGGAATCCAATGAAAGATCCCTTCAGCTTTGTTGAGAAGCAACAAAATATGTAAATTATTCAGAATTCCTCTTCGGCTCTTCTTAAGGTTAATGAGAACACTTAAAATTTTGTACATACAATTCAGATACATAGACATGGATAATTAGTTGTGTTTAACCTCCTCCAATATGGTTATGTGAATCGTTTTTTCCACCTTTCTTCTCAATATATAAATATTGTTATTGATACTTCCATAACTTCAGAGAGATTTGGAGCTAATGCTTAAAATGCTCAGTTATTATTGGTTTCGTTTCCAAATCAGAAATTTGGTATCGTATCGGTAGATAATTGGGAAAGTCCTATATAAAAAGTACCACAAGAATATTATAGACAAAGAAAGATAGAAGGGACTAGAGAATGTGTCTATGGGAATGGAAATGACATGCGTAGTGCCAGTGGGCCTTGACAACATAGAGGGCAAGACGTTGATCTGCTCAAAGGTATTGACAACATAGAGGGCAAGACGTTGATCTGCTCAAAGGTAGATACTTTCGTTTCGATTTAATTTAAAGTGATATGAAACAATTTGGTAGGAGAATAAAGGAGAACCTTGTGATCATTTTGAAATCTTATGCAAACCCACGTAAAGGAGTCGGGATAAGCATCTGAAAGAGGCATAAGCCAGTGATAAAAATATCATGTATGGAATTGAATTGGTTACGAGAGTTTGAAAATAGCAATAAAAAACAAGAGCCGATATAAACATGATGCTCTCCCTATCTATGTTCTCGACATCATTGGAAGACTATAAGACACAAAATTTATAATTCAAAGGTAGATAGGTGTTTTCCTTAGCTAAGTATTGAGATGCGTACATAACCATGATTTGGTAATGATTCGGATCAGGCAAATTGTTTTTTTCGAAAAATTCTTGAGGTTGTATTTAAAAGAACATTAAAACCACTCCACGGATCAATTTGGAATACGACTGTAATGTCATAAGGCCTTCTTAATCTTATTTTTCTATAACTAATTTCATATATAATATCTACAAATTGAAGAGAAAAATTGTAGAAGAAAATTTGTAGAGAAAGACAAGACAAAAATGATAGATTAAAATGAAAACAAAGAATAGTGGTTTATTTTCTGAAACATGATATTGTAACTGTAAAGGCTCTTACTGAGAGGTAAAAAACTACAAGAAAAAGGAACGAGTTCCCTACGTTAATGGCCCGATCTCTGCATCATCAAACTTCTACTTTGGGATGTCAAAGTTAAAGAGTTTCAATGTTATTGGATTGATTGTCTCTACTGGGTGATGCTTGAATGTACTAGGTCCAGGGCCGGTGTTGGCATGGTACAAGAGGTGCATTTGCATAATGTCAATGTGATTTTTGCAATTTTTTATTGGGTTTTAGAGTTATTTTTTTTTTAAATAATTTTTTTTTACGATTTTTATAAGATTTAAGAATTTTTTTGCAATTTTGACACTATGTTCGTTATTAATTTGAACCGGGCCTGTCTAAGTCCCTCTTTAAGGCATGCACCTCCCTGTAGAGTTTGATATCTATTCAAAGATCATTGGGTTTCTATATATGTCTGCAAAGTACCATCAACAAGTCTTATTGCATTTTGATTATTTGATGTCTGAAATAATGTGCAAGTTAGTTAAGCGGTGTGTTATCTTCATAGATTTGTTTCTCTTTACTAATTAAAAATGAAGGTTTCCGTGATTCTTAGTCAACTTTTGCCGGCTTAAAGGTCCCATGTAGGGTTGACTTCCATGCTCTTTAGCTTTGTTAAAACTTTTTTTATCTCCAAAATGAGAGGAAAATGCTATGACAAAATTTGGGCTATGGATTTAGTATCAAGGAGAAGACCATTGATTCCGAAGATTTTTCTCATTGTTTTCATACTTGGACCCAACTGTAATTGAAACTTTCACACCATGTACAAGGCCTCCTACTTCTATGAAGGTGTTCAAATTTCCTCTCATAGGTCTTTCGAGAAACGTCTACACTACACGGGAAGTTTTTCACATTTGTTTTCTACAATGAGTCTTACCTTCGCCCAGCAGCTAGGCTACACGCAAACAAGTGAGTAAGAGATAGTGTTGCTGAATGTTTTTCACTTGATAATTGTCACTTCGGTGTTTAATCTCAGAATTAAGTAAACTAGCCCTCCCTCTTAACTGTGCATTTTCTAACTCTTTGATAGCCTAGTATGTAGGAGGTTGGTCTACAATGCGATAGTTCCTTTTTTTATAATTGCAATCCACAGTTTCCAATTGAATATTTAAGTTTTGTTGGGCATAAGAAAATTATATATTTCTATTATATTTTGTTGGGTTGAACGTTAACTATTTTGTTTGTTAACTTGTTTGTATTAATTATTGATGAGCCCCAAATGTTTAAAACGTTTACTATCGTTATTTTTGTCTAATCATCTTATTGATTTTAGGGTAAAGCAGTTCAAATTCAAGCTTTTTAACTCACCTTTGACATATATTTCACAAACAGTCAAAATTTTATTTAATGAAAATGTATTGAAGCAGTTTTGGTTGCTTTTCCCACTGTTGTCTAAGGATTTTATGGGGTGCTACATATATATAAGTCGAGGGAAAGCTGAATAGGGCTAAAACGTTGTTGTTATCGCTAATGCGTCTCGGTATGAGAACAAGTGGTTTACACATATGAAACCCTACCTGATGTCGTGAGTGGTCAAGAACTGAAGCTACCTAGAATTGAGATAAAATGGAAAAGGTTGCGTCTAATATGGTTATGATTGATTCTCAAATATTATATATTTATTTCAACATTTTTTTTAATTGATTTAAGAACACATGCACAGTAAAATTATAAAAAGAAAGACTTGAGACTATTTCGTAAAGAAAATAACTCAATCCCAAACATCATAACGAACGAAACTACTGTTTCTATTACTTTCTTATTTGCATATTTTTTACTATGAAGTAGTAAATCATTTCATAATAAGTACTTCTTCCGTTGCAAATTACTTGTCATTCTAGATGTTTTCACACAAATTAAGAAAACAATTAAATTTTCTATTTTACCCCTAATTAATATACTATTTTGTTTAATAGAAATAATTATTAAACTGAAAGTTAAGGGTAAAAGATGGAAAAATGGTAATAAATCTGCATTGGAAATACAAAACGACAAGTAATATGAAACAAAAAATAAAGACTAGAGTGACAACTAATATGCAACAGAGGGAGTAAGATATTTTTATTTTCTGACACAACGAAATAAATTTAGTAAATATAAATCACATGAAAAGTATTCAAACATGATGTTTTCATTGGGTGTAAAGGGATGACGACGTCTTGGATGGTAATTATAATGTTTTGAATTAAAAAACAACAATACAAAAACCTCCTCTCCAACAAGGCCATATGATTCTTCTAGGAGCGCAAAGACTAAGCCATCGAAGATCCCCTTTGCACTCGGAGGTCGAGGTTGGTATGGGCGATGTCTTGTATGCTAGAGAGAGGTGTGGATTGTCATCTGTTTGAGACGGATTGCTCTGACCTAGTAGACATTGTCTAGAACCCTGAGGAGTGGCCGGCATTCTCGATTCTTAGTGGCAAGCATCGAAGCTTACACGATCGGATACCCAACTTCTCCGTATCACTAATTCCACGTTCTATTAATTTGAAGGCGGATTGCTTGGCTTGTTCAGATAGATCTCGTGCTTTAAATTTTACTTATGTAAACATTTACCTTCCGTCTTGGATTGCCAATGCGAAAGAATTTTTTTGATTAATAGTTAGGTTGACAAAAAAAAAACCTTCTCTCCAAATGTAGAACGTATTATCTTCAAAGGCTCATTGAAATAGTAAATATGAACCTGCTAAATCAAAAAAATTAACTTAAAATATTCCTTAATATGTACAAGGGTTTGACAATACAACACGATTTTACTTTACCAAATTAACTGATATTCCTTGGTTTGAACTTTTCACATATATATATACTTAATTACTACCACTGCAATCCAAATGCTTACATTCAAGAAACATATAATTTTTGTACTAGCTTCGACAAAAGTGAATATTTTTAGCTAAAAGGTCAATATTTCAAGGAAAATAAAAATATTTTAGGTTTACATAGAGAATCATAAACCTATAAATATTATTCCATGGCAAAAACAAGTAAAAATATGGAAGCATAATTCACGAAAGTTTCAATGTTCACTCAACATAACCACTAATGGTAATAACGTTTGACAAAGTGATGACGATGTTTTTTGTTCTCTTCCCAAATCACAGAGAGTTGCGTATACGAAAAAAACCGCGTTAGTCGAGACAACTAATAAATGTAGCAATAGAAACCATTCAAAAGAGGCTCGAAAATGTGTCATCAACGGTACAGTCTCTCATCTCTCGATCACAAACCCCTCTCGCATCTGATGAAAGCAAATCGATGAACAATTCTATGAGCTAACACAAAGAATAAACTTCACAAACCGTGTTAGCAAACAGTGTAAGCTCACCCTAATATGTACACCTCAAAATAATGACAATTTTACTATATAAAAATCGGAATAAATCATAACCCGCGCGTATCGCGGGTTCTCATCTAGTAACATTTAAAAGGTGTTAGTTAATGATGGATTTGAACAAAGTTTAAATCTAACAAAAATCCACTGTCATTCAATCAATGATTCTAAATCCTATTTTAAAATTCGGTGTATTAGATATGATATTTGTAAAATCATGTCTTAAGGATTTTAAAATCTTGTGTTATTCAATAAAAGATTTCAAATCTATAATTAAAATCCACTGTTATTCAACTTTAAAAGATTTTGGAAGTTATTGTTTTTTAATGGATTTGAAATCACTTGAGGATAGAGTTTAGTGAATAAATAATTAAAAATCAAATCTCAAAGATTCTACAGAGATTTTTAGAATCCATCCAAATAAATTTCATCAAAGTTTAAAATTTCAAGGATTTTAAAGCTTATGAAATTGATTTCAAATCATTCATCCAATAACACACCCTTAACAAATTAACAAATTTTTCACATGTCTTTTTTTTATTGTCATCAAGATAATAAACAATTTACCATGGCCCGTTAATCCAAGCTGGTGGTGAAGAGCTTACGAAGAAAAGTTCGGAACTAGCTAGTCGAGCACCATTCGCAAGCCTATTAGCTTTTGAATTGAGCGTGCGCGGAATAATAGATAATGAGAAAAAGAGAATTTCGTCTTCAAACTCTGCAGTTCTTCTAAATGAGCTTCAAACTCTGGCCACTCCATCGGTGTAGACACCATCTTCACCAACTCCAAGTAGTCCGTTGCGAAAGCTACCTCGATCTTCTGCATTTCGAGCATGCACACCGTGGCCCATCCTAAGGCTTCACACTTTGCATGTAAGGGAGAGAGACATCGTCTACAGTTTGTTGCCCCCATCATGATCCATGTCCCTGCATCTTGGAACGCATACCATCTACGACCTGAGAATCGATCTGATTCTTTCCAGGAACCATTAATATAGCACTTTAAGCCAAAAAACTCCGAGTGACTCATTAATTCGAAATCATGTCTTGTGGGTTGGGATTCCTCCAGTTGTGCATTGTTCCATACCAAAGCCTCTGTCTCCGCATTTCGAAACACTATTAGGGGATCTCTGTCTAAACCTCGAAAAACTTTATCATTTCGAGCTTTCCACATGTCCCACATTATCCATGGTAACCGCAAATCTTGATGTCCATTCGGCATCCGCCAGTATAGATAGTCTAGATTCGTAAAAATGGAAGAGGCCGGAGAGAGCCCATGTTTGGAAAGCTGGCGGGCATTCAAAAAGGGCATGATTGATAGTTTCTTCTAATCCACATCGTGTACACTGTGTATCACACCGTATACCCCTATTATTCAAGTTTACATTAACCGATAAGCAACCCGTTACTACTTGCCATAAGAAATGTTTTAATTTTGGTTGACAAACCATCTTCCAAGCTTGCGCTTGCAACCGTCTTATAGCTGGGCCAGTGAAAGGAGTTTCTTTCATCACCAAACTTTGCTGTTCAACTTGATATCCTGATTTAACCGTGTACTTACCCGACTTTGTGTAATGCCACCCTAAAGTATCATACTTTAACAATCCCTGAATCGGAATTCCTTGAGTAATCTTTACATCCTCCAGAGTAAAAATTTCTTTCAGCAAATCCCATTTCCAAGTCTGTGTCAGTGGGTCAATCAAACTGTTGACCATCGTAGTTGGATCATAAAGATCGTTTGTAGAAATTGCTTATCTCGGAGATGGAGCCGGAATCCAAGGATCTTGCCATACTGAAATGGTGGTTCCTGATCCGACCCTCTTGATGAGCCCTTTTATAACCAGAGATCGAGCTGATATAATACTCTTCCAACCATAGGAAGGAGAATATGATTTGCCAGAATCCAAAGCACTATATTTCCGGAAGTAACATCCTTTAAAGACTTTTGCAAATAACGAGTCTGAATTATCAATTAATCTCCAGAACTGCTTTCCCAGTAAGGCCGTATTGAAAGCTTCAATTGTTCTGAAACCCAAACCTCCGTCTTGCTTACTATGGCATAGCTTTTTCCAAGCTAACCAATACATACTCGCTGATTCTCATTCGAACTCCACCAGAATTACGCTACCGCGCTTGTTAGCTTAGTGGTTATAGATTTGGGTAATCAGAAGCTAGACATAACATACGTCGGTAATGCTGCTGCTACCGATTTAATAAGAACCTCTTTTCCTCCCTTGGACAAAAACTTCAAGGTCCACCCGTTGATTCCATCATTTAATATATCCCTTACAAAAGCAAAAACTTTTGTAAGTAGGTACCCAAGTAGGTACCCATCCCACCGATCGTTGATATCTTTGAAACCTCATGTATTTCTTTCTTTACGACTGGGTCCACCGAATGACCAAATTGAATGGATGATTTTGAGAAATTGATTTGCGGATGACAGTTTATTCTTTTGTGAAGCGACAACGGAGGAATGCAAACCTTAAAATTTTCGTCATGAGAAGTATATTAGGTAGGTTTTTTTTCCGATAAAATGTAAATATTATACAAAAAAATAGAATGTATCCTTACAATGCTTAGCGTAGCAGTTAGGTTATCTCCGGCTCCAAAAACAATTGTAAAAAAACCCGAGAGAGAACCAAGTAAAATGCAATCTAAATGCATACAAAACAATTAGCTATATGTAAACCAAGTAGCTAGAAGAGAGGAATGGTTCCTTCTATCCCTTGCAAGAAGAATGTCCCTCATAATTCGGTCTATGAGCTTGAAGGTATGATCTGGAGGAGACGCGATTCCCAAATGTAGGCGATAATCTTTTTCCCTCCATATGTAGAAGATTGATGCCTTCATTGATGAACATGTATGCAATTCTCATCTAAATGTTATTTCCTCATCATACTAAGAAATGGCAACCCTTGATTTATCTCTTACACCTCCAGGGAACTGTGATTCAAGCTTCCAACCGAACTATGATAATGGTTTTCGACTATCTAGTTTTTGATTTCACGAAGGGCCTTAAACTTGACTTCACAGTTAGAAGAAGAGAGACGAGAAAATACATTGAGTTGATGATTACCACCGGAGGAGGAAGCGGCGGATAGGAGGTAGGCATGGTCGGAGAATTAGTTTGCCCGCTAAATTTGAGCAAATCAGAAATTTAGAGCTTCTTCTCTTTCTTTGTGACATTGAAAAATAATGGGAGAGGACTTTTTCGTAAAGGTTTCAACTTTTTTAGTGTTTTCTTAATAAAAATCGTGTTTTCTGTTTGAAAACTAAAATAATTGAGAGTAGTTAATTAATACCCAATCATGTTAGAGAAGATGTTATTCTAAATATAAGAAGCTTTAATAGTTTTGTTTCTTTTGTTTTTAATATTTTTTTTTTAATTTGTTCTCGATAAATTGAGATTAAATATTACAATATGTACATTAGTTTTATACATTTGGATATACCATTTTGTATGTGATTTGATATAAAAATTCTCTTATCCAATGTCGATAGTCGAATAAATTATATCCTAAACTAATTATTTGACAAAAGTTTCATACAAATTCATTTTCACTAAAACAATGAAGTCGAAATTTAAAAGTGTGATACACACAAAAAGCTTTCTCTCTGTAGAAATTTCTCTACTTCTCTCTATGAAACTAAAGAAACTAAGATATGATATTGTGTACCCGACGACCGGCCTTGGCCGGCGCCGTGGTTTTGTTTATACTTTTTTTTTAGCGTTTACTTTCCGATTTAGATCGGATTTTAAGTTTTATGGACAAATGAGTTCCAGCTTTGTCCGGATTTGTCTTTCCGACTAGCTCGAATCTGTAAGTTCCGGCTTCGACCAGATTTGGTTTTCCGACTTGTTCGGAAGTTTAGTTTTAGTTTTAGGGTGTTTGTTTCTCCTTCCTCAATGCATATTTGTTAATTCTGATGACTATTGGGCCAGACCCGTTTTTATCAATCTATGATTTGCTTTACGTAATAGAGTAAATCTTCATCTCCCAATGTTTGGGCAAATAAAATATTAGATGAAATATCTAGGATGGGATTGAGTGTCGAGGATGTATGAATCATTCTCGGAGGGGGTGTCTGTCGACGGTATGTGTTATTCTCCTTTGAAATTCTCTGCTATATTTTGGTGAGTATCGTTTTTCCGTCCAAGATGTTACGGTGAAGATGGAAGGGGGTGCTTGTGCATTTGATGGGCTTCATAGGTGACGGATCGGAAGCGTGTTGAAACTTGTTATCAGAGAATTACCTGAGAAACACCAAAGAGAGTGGAGATCAAGCGGTGGTGATAGTTTCAGTGTTAGCTTCTCTTCTAATTGTGCCACGTGTTTAATCTTATATGGAAGTTTGTCCTTGTAGTTTACACGTGTTATCATTGCATAAATTTGTTGTATCTTGAAATCATAACCCGTGTTGAGGCTTGCACTATTGTATTCAGCCCGTTTGGGCTTTCATAATACAAAATGTATGTGTTGTCGTAAAAAAAAGTAGAGTAATACACACATTAACTTTGGACCAAAGAGACCCACCAAACATAGTATCACAAACAAAAGTCCAATAAAAAATAATACTAACACTAATATATACTACTATATAGTTTTTTTTTTTTTTGAAACATTACTACTATATAGTTTATTACATAATTTATTACAAAAGAAAAGAAAGACCCAAAAGACAACACCACATGTTTAAAAAAATTGACAACGCAAGAGAGGGCATTAAAACAAATACATTTCCATACAAATCATGCCTACGCCAAAAATCACAATTAACAAAGATAACGATATTTACGCGAATCTTACCAAAAAGCACAACCTACAAAATTAACAAGCCAACCAAATAATCTAAACAATCATTGTAAATCAAAAAATTAATCCAAGGACTTTTATGTAAAACCAATTGAGAATGAGAGATCTTAAGAATAATCAATATACATCTTTGTCTTCTAAACATTATTGAAACGTAGAAATCCTTTACATTGTCAATTAGATTTCTTTAATATAAATAAATTAATATTTTAAGAAAAACTAAAATATTGAAGAAATAATTACAAATAAGTCATAATATCAAACTCAAATTTCATCTTTGTCACAGGCTGAAACTCAATTGTTATGTTCTGTCACTTACACAACATTATGACGAATATATCATTTTTCTATACATACAATAACTTACACTGCCTGACTTGATAATGTGATGATTTGACTTTGTTTCACTTTATGTATAATAAATCTGACACTTATTTGCTTTACCTTTTATTTGTAAAAAATATTACTAGATAAAGTTGTTCAACCCATTTAATTACATCTCTCACTCTTTGTGTTTCCTTCTTTCTCTCTCTTTGAAACACCAAAACTCTTCACCCAAATCTCACAACACCGGAAACCGTAGGAAAGTCACCGCCATAAGACGAACCTCCGCAGATGTTACCGACATGAATTTTCCGGACACGACAATATCCATCTAGATGCAATCCATGAGATGTCACCGGAAAAATGGCGAATCCACCTTTCCACAATGATTTTTTACCGAAAACAAGAGACAATTAGTCTTTCCCACCGCAAAATATCAACAGATCAAGAGGCTAATCCGCCTCAAGAGGTTTGTTATCGGCATGACTATTCCGGTAAAAGTTATCACATTTTTTCGTTAGGATGTACGTACACCAACGTTGTAAAATGGTCAATATTTTCTATGTACGTTAATAGCTACTATATCTACGTACATAGTTTGAGAGGGTCCCAAAGAGGTTCATGCAGTTACCATCGAGACACATAAGTGGTTGCCGACGAGAATTTGGTACAAAGAGAATCAAACCATCATCATATGTACAGTCCAACCAACGGTACACTACATGTACACCGTCTAGGCGTTGTCAGCGTGTACACTATCCAACAATTGGTACACCATAGTATAAATTGTCTGGATACCGACGTCTACATTATTTGGCGACTGTACACCATCGTGTACACTGTCTAGCATTGTCATTGTGTACACTATACAACCATCAGCACACCACGGTGTATATAATCCAACCACCGTCATCATGTAGACGAGGTATATTATTGCTCGTTTTAGTTGATGCCACAATATATACCAGACATAATTGGTTAACTTTTACAACTACAGGTTTGTGGTGATGGAGATGTACTTCACAGAAGATGCATGTACACCAACGTAAAAAGATACTTGTGATGTACACACACTACAACAGTTTATGACTGTACACGAGCATGAGCCTGTACATCAACATGAAACCGTACATGAGCTTGAGACTGTATACTAGCATGAGCCGGACACTGTCCAACCACCGTCATCGCGTATACTCTCCGACCTCCAGTACACTGCCATGTACATTATCCCACCACTGTCATCGTGTACATATCCCAACCACCGTCATTGCGTACACTGTCTAACCACCGAAACACCACCATATACAATGTCTGACCACTGTGATCATGTATATGGTTTGGTGTACGCGTGAATTTGTTTTATGTGTTCACAATTTTTGTGTATGTATGTATCTGACGTAACTATATATATATTAAATATTTAGTAGATTCATTTTACCTTTTAAAATGGTATAAAATGTGAAAATTGTAGATTTGGTGGTATATTAAATGTTAATGTACACATTTGCCTTATATATATGTATGCGATACCATATGCTTCAGTTATGTACGTACGCAAATAATATCTTCTCTCTAGCATTAAATATCGGGACCAACTACTCAACCATATTTTCTAATAAAGCTGACACAATGTCATACATGTCACTTTCACTTTTAAAAACACAAACTGACACAACTCTCTCCCTCTCTCATCTAAGTCAGACTCCTACACCAATATGCAAGGGGTATTTTCGGAATACTTGTGTGTAAGTGACATTTCATGTTACACAAATTACTTTGTGACATTCTATGAAATTAAAACTTAGAAAGTAACATAATATGTAATTTTCTCAATATTGAATAGCATAAATTGACATTATCAAACTAAACATTCCATTCTCTATTAAAAATTAAGAAGTATATTAAATAATCAAAACCATCTACTATCTATTATATGAAAGGAGAATAACCCTCTCCATGAGCTATCACATCAACATTGGAAAGCTTGCCTCATCAACATACGGTTAAAACATAAACGATTAATCTTATTCTTTTGTTCGACGATTCAAGATCTCATACTTGACCTTTTAGTTTCTCTTTTCTATTTAATAAACGAAGTTATTTCATCTATAGATAAAAAGCTTTTCCATCTATGGGGTTAGTGGGACTTCACTTTCATTGGGTTTTTGATGTTTCGGATTTTCACTTTTCTTTATTAGGGTTCGAATTTGTAGATCTGTATTATGTCTTTTGAGTTTACTTCGAGGGTGATGAACTCGATTATGCTGCTCTCAAAAGATCCATCCAACGACGATAAGCACCAGCCTCAGCCACCGATGCACTGTACCTTAACTACAACCTCGGATTCCGAATCGGATATCTGGTAATTTGAAGTTTGGGCATTTAACTTGTTTTATGCAAATCGATTTGCCATAGAAAATGATTAGTATCTTTGCAACCTCCCAAACTCTTTGGTTTCAAAGTGCTCTGTTTTTTTGTTCTTATGATTCAAACCGCAATTGCAGACTGTAATGGTTTTGTTTTCCGTGCAAGCCCGTCGACAAGTCGCCGAAGAGAATGTGACCATTAGATCTGAAGTATTTCATTTAGCAGTGCCCGAGAGAAAGGGAAAGATACTGCTTTACCTCTGAGATCATAGAAGAAGACCCATGACTTCATCGATCAAACATATTCTACGATCCATGCTGTGGAGAAGCTATTGACAATTTGTATGGAGCATATTATAAACCTTGGACGACGAGCGGTAACCCATCGCTATTTTTCCTCTCTTTTTATTCCATATATACCATACAAAATTGATGTGATTTTACCTATGCGATTTTAGATGGCCAACTTACTCTACATGTGACCTATGCCAGCAAGTGATCTCAGCGGGATATGCCAAAATCCCTTATGATTCCCTTACTAAGGTTAGCTTCCACTCGTGCTTCTTTACGTCATATCTATCTAGTCATTTTCTTCTTTCCCAACGATTCTTATGTGATTTATTTCGCTTTTAGCTATTATTTGTCTTCAGATGGTTATTTTTGTAGAATAAAAATTGTTGTTTTTATATCATTAGGGTACCCGACTATGAAGCAATTGCACCTTAATTGTTTGCTTTTGCCTATTGCAGGCCGATAATCCAATCTCGAGGTATTGCCATGTGGAATCATCCTTGAAGCATGGAAAATTATTATGACACTCATTATGTTTTATAGTGGAAGAGGTAATTTCTTCTCCAATTATATGTAATCAAATTAGAAAGTCCATCTCTCTTGTTACCCTTTCACAGTTTTGACTTCATAAAACAATAAACCCAGTGACTATCATTAATTTAAGCGCTTGTCTTAGTGTTTTCACTATCGGTGCAAATTTAATGGATATTTTAAAATTTGCCTTTGGATACATGATATTGCTTTTGTTGCATTTGGCAGGTTGAACAAGGTGCTAATGCAGAAATAATTGATCGTATGGGCCTGCTCATGGCACTTGAGGCAAGACGTGTCCATAAGCCTTCATGCATGTTTTAACCAAAAGTATGCATCCATTATATGCAGCTTAGTTGTAATGTTTAGATTATATGTTTTTTCACAATACAATAGTGGATAATCTAGCTTAGCAATTTCATTCTCTTCCTCTCTTTTTTGGATAGTGGTGCTTATGGCTCTAGGAAGAGTGCTTGCGTCATTACTTATTTATGATATGGTTTGTGACTTGGTTCACCGATCATGAGAACGTAGTCTTAGCATATTTTGATTTCCAGGATAGGGATCTTATTCAAGTAAAGGGTTTGTTGTTTGAAACTGCTTTTTATCACACATGCTATCATGATAATAATTTTGACTATCTTCTTGACTGGAGCAAGATAAGTTTCTCCAAAGTCAAGCCTCTAGGAAACCTAGCAGAGACTGATTTATACAAATTCATTAGTAAATGCTTCATTTCAGGTTGAAGAAGAGTCTTTGATGGTCTAATGGAAGGTCTGCATCAGCATTGGAAGCACAGAGAGGTTGGAAAAGTTATCACGAAGGAGAAGAGTTTCTCAACAGTTGTTTACGCAGCCAAAGGCCTTGAAGAAAGAGGGCAATGGAGTACTGGTCTCTGCTGAAAAGCTAAAAGGACATGCGATACTTATATGCCACGGCAAGAACTACAAATTTTCTTCATCAAAACTGAAAGAAAAGCGTTACAAAGATTTGTTCCGATGTATTGACTCGGCCTTAAGTCAAATGAATGAAAAATTTGTTCCTTTCATTGTTTTTTTATGATAGAATCTTGTGCCCCCCATTTGAATGATTTTGTTCTCTGTTTTGTTTTGTTGGTGTTGCATTGTGGCAGTCATTGAAATATGTTGCTTACCAGAGAGAGAGAGAGCAATAGAATATTTGAAAGTGAGAGTGGTAAATCTTCAAGATTCAGCTTTTGAGTTTGGTTGATGGGAAAATATTTGAAAGGAAAACCTCCATAAAGATGTATTCTCTTTAACTCAATCACAATACAATTACTTCTCCATCATCATTGGATCAAAGCCTTTAGGTGTAATATACTCTTTGAATATCCATGCCTTAATGACAACAATTCAAGGGATTATATATAGATACCTTAATCTTAATGGCGAGTCTTAAGACAAAGACATAAAAAATACAAGATTAGAATTTTCAAAGGAGGAGCTTTAAACACCTCAGGGAAAGTGAGAAGACATGTGAGTTTTCATGGGTTAATTCATCGCCATGTGCTTCAGAAAATGTTGTTTTCAATAATTGAAGTCTTTGAGAATGACCATGATTGTTCTATGGATACATGATATAATATCCGTTAAGTTGTGTCATATTCAAAAAGTTTTAGAGTAAACAGTTATGTTTTCAAAATTTTCCTTGTACAAAGTTCTAAGCATATAAAAAGCGAGCAAAAGTCTACTATATCAAAATTGAATCAAAGAAATCTATTTGGTTTTGTAAAGGCACCTTTTTTATGAGATCTAAATTCAATATATTAATAACAAAGTAAACATACTCCAAGTCGGATAAGAAAAAGCTCAACCGTAGCTATGTCAACACATAAATACAAGTTTAGAACCTAGAGCCCAATAAAAAGAAACGAGGCACTAACCATAACCGGGATAAAAGCCAATGTTGTGAATGGTCGTATATCTTAGTGTTGTGCTCCTTTTAAACGCACCTATACAGCTAAATTTGTTTTCAAACAATAACAAGTTGTATATTAGTATATTTTTATATTAATGCATTCAAAAATACTTAATATAAAGAAATATATATTACAGAAAATGATTTTAAAAACAGTAAAAGATATAAACCCGCACGTAGTGCGGGTTCTCACCTAGTTGATATTAATAGTTAAAAACCAAAATAAGTAAAAGATTAAAAAAAAACTATTGCTAACCACTGTCTTCCTCATTAGTAGTGTCAACATCCTAAGATGCAGATTCCGTGTTATATTCGACATCATCTTCAACATCTTCGAGATCGTTAGATTTGTTATTAGGATCATATTCATCATCACCATTCAAAACATCTTCGATATCTTCCTCATAATTATACTTATTATATGGATTATAACTCAATATTTTGATCCATGATAAAGCGACTGGGAAGCCTACAAAAACAAAACCACCACTATATACTGAAATTAGAAAATAAAAAACCAACAAGTTAAAAAAAATGTTGGTAAAAAGACATAATATTTAAATTACTTTAATTTGAAAATCTCAACTTCAGAAAACGATGGATTCCACATTATTTTGGTACATTTAGTTGTACAAATACCATATCGTCCTATCGCATAAAGCTTTTCACATCGCTAAATCCACCCCGTAGATTTGATCCATCAAAGCCTGGGAATTTGTTGTTTGTTAATTTTGTCAACAATCCATTGGGCAAAGCTGAGCTCTGGTCTACCTTAATTATATGGGTATCTTGTAAAATTCATGATCATATATATGGATATGAGGAGGATCCGGAGGTCGAGGGTGGGACAAAATTCTTATATACCATTTTCTTTAAATGCCAAATCATCATATCAAGTTTTATTCTCAAATGTCTTCTACCATTTAATGAAACATGTAATACCAATTTTACCCCTACAAAATATTTTGAATTTTCACCCGCCAATATTGAATTTCAAATTTTGAATTTTTGCCCGCCTAGTTCTAAATTTTAAATTTCGAATTTTGACCCACAAAAAAATATTTATTATTTTTAAAAATAAATGGTATAGTTGTACCGAGTAATACCAAGTAATATAAACTGTATTTGAAAATTCAAAACTTTTATACAAAAATCCAATTGTATCATATATCAACGAAATAATAAAACAAATACAACAAAACATCATAGTAAAACTCTTATTTTGTTGTCCATTAGAGATTTGCCATTCAATCTTCAGAAGTTGTACCACTTGATATCCTGCAATAAAAAGTTGTACCAATTCATAAAGTTAGTTGTACAAATAATACTAAAGCTAGTGTACCGATACTAAAGCTAGTCGTATCAAGTTTCATTCTAATTGTACCAATATTAAAGCTAGTTGTACCAATATTATGACTAGTAGTACGAATACTAAAGCTAGTCGTACCTGTATTACTAACACTAGTTGTACTAAACGAAATTAGTTATCTAGTTGTACCGATACTGAAGCTAGTTGTACCAATATTATAATTAGTAGTACGAATACTAAAGCTAGTCATACCTGTATTACTAAAACTAGTTGTACTAAACGAAATTAGTTGTACGTTTTCATCAGAATCAATTTCATTGTTTAAAACACATCCACCATATTAGTATTGAGACAAATCTGAACTCATGTTAACAATTCACACTTAAACACGAATCTATTGAAAAAAGAGAATATGCCGTTGAAATCTATTACCTTCCATAAGTTTAGATTTGTCGCTGGATTCGAGAGATGTGTTCAGATTTGTCATCGACGACGAAGAAGATCGAAAAGGAATGAAGAAGATTTCGCGACGAAGAATGAGAAGGAAAGATAGTAGATATCGCGTAAAAGGAGATCACGAGCAGATCTGGCGACGGAGAAAAAAAGAAAACTCTATGAATCTGAAAACTTGAAAGAGTAAGAAGAAGAAGAAAAAGAAACGGCAAAAAGATTTTTTTTTTGACTTTGTAGTGGAATTAGGGTTAATGGTAGATTAGAGTAATAATCACATTTCATTAAGAGTAATAGTGTCATAAGCCACATTTTCGTTTTAAAAGAAAATCAATAATAAATTCTGTTTTTTACGAGGGTATTTGAGATTTGGTACAATCTTAGGAGGGTATTTCAGAATTTGATCCTCGAGGGTGTACCAGAGAGACAGTCACTCTTTATGATGGAGATGATTTTTTGAAGGATTGACGAATTCTGAGCTATGTTTTTGAATTCTCTTAATCGAATCCGTCAAGGTTTCTCATCTTGGTTTGTGATAGATCTCATCGGTCTATTTTTTCATTGCGTTGTTCATGGTTTGATGTCTAGTCGGAAAACCGTTAGGTTTGTTACCAATGTTAAAGAAAATAAAAGTACTGTAGTAGGGATAAATCCTCGTTGTGTGATCCTTAACTACTAAATTACAAGTCACGTAACCAATTATGTGTTGACACGTGGAAAATGCTTCATATTTATTTATGCAATTTAAAATTTAAACAAAAAAAAAACGGAAAAAATAGTCACTTATAAAACAGAAATGAATGAAAGCAAAAAATATACGGGTAGAAATACTAGTCCAGTAGATAAATCTTAAGAAAAAGAAAACCTAGAAGATGGTCAAGTGCCAAGTTTGACTTTTTTTTTATTAGTGTTTGTCCTTTTGAGCATTGCTTTACAAGACTGAAACTGGGCCACTGCTCTCGAGAAAGTGTAGTCGATGGGCATGTGGTGGACTTGTTTACGCGCCTCTTCAAGGAGTCGTCACCGTTTCTCTACTCTTCCTCTCCTCTTCTTCTCCCACTCTCCCTCCTTCTCTCCGCCGCCGCCGTCTCACCCCTCTCTCCGCCGATTTTTCTCTTCCGAACGGGGATTTCCGATTGTCGGTTCTCAAGATTCTTCTTCTTTGCCCGTTCTCGCCGTCGTTGATTTTCTCGACGGGTTCCATGAGTTTACTGGGTTGCCTTGGTGGATGATTATTGCATCTTCTACTGTTGCTGTCAGATTATCTTTGTTGCCTCTACTCATTCTGCAACTCAACAAATTGAAGACCATTTCTGAGTTGTTACCTCAATGTTAGTGCTTCCTTTTCCTACTTCTATTAACGCCTTCAGAACATGGAATTCTTGCTAGAATTCACCTGACTCTACCAACTACTTATACAAAATCTAGTTCCGACAAGGCATCTAACGGATCTTGTTACCTCATTTGGCATGGAACTCTAGTGTTTGCTCTGCCTTGGTCCCATTTTCTGTTTATTAATTTTGACATGAAACTCATTTACATGGGCACCATTATCTGCCACACATTTTTTTTAGTGAGTATAGATTATGGTGCCATACTATGCTTAGTTTGTTTTTTGGTATGGTATCGATGAGTTTTAAAGCCAATCCTACTCTTCATTTCCTTACAGTGCCTATGCCGATCCCAGAGACTCCAACTTTAAGAAGCTCTATTCACCAATTTTCACTTTTTCTTAAAGAAAGTCGAGCCATTGGGTGCCCCTCCTTTTTGTGGTTTTTCCCATATTTATCCGTCCAGGTAATAACATTTTCTCTTGTGTTTTTTCTCTAATAATACTAGATATTAGCTACAAGGTCACATCCAGCAGAAAGTGTACATGCTTGTGTATGTGTTTGATACCGCCAGAAATGAAACCTCTCATTTTACTCATCCATGGCTTTCTTTATCAATGATTATGGTCTACTCCTTATCAATAGATTTAATAAATAGTATACTTTGTTTGCATCACATTCATTCTCACTTATCCTTTGGCTTTCGTCATCTGCAGCTCCCGTGCTTTTTCTTATTGATGGCTAGCATCCGAAAGATGTCACTAGATGGTCATCCTGGGTTTGATTCTGTAAGTTAAGAAGACCGCATAAGAGTGACTCGTATTGTCACAACAAAGTTGCATAAAATATCTGCTACCTTGTCATGTGATACACCAGCATATTCCCTGGTGGTTTTTTTCTTTTCTGATGAAATTACCCATATGTTTATGCCACTGCTCCTCGTTTTTCTAACGCTAGTTTTACTGAGTCAACTTGAAAACTTTAAGTTTGGTTTAACGTATGGGACATCAGCTACCGTAGGCAGGCAGATATCTTAATGGTTAGCACCAGTTTTTCTAGCGCAATGTAGATATGAAAATGGCGACCAAGACGAAAATTAGAGTCAGAAGTTAGAACGATCAGCGAAACTCTAGTGCACGTTGCATTGCTTAAGGGCAAAGCAGCTTGGTTTTAAACACAGGCTCGCTTTGAGTAGTACTGGGTGGTTTGGGCTCTTATTGTATGTTTTATTATACACTTAACAGTGTTATCCAATATAAAAGTCGAAATGATATTAGAAAAACGAGGAAGTTTATGACCTTGGTTCTGGTGAGGATATAAATCTTCTTTGTTATCAAGTCAAACTTCCTCGTGGGGGATTCTTTGGTCGAGTTAGCATAGGCTTCTGGGCCATCTGAGTAGCAAATGGCAGTTGATGATTAATGCCATTCTACATGGCTGCAATCTTAGTTGACAAGAGTAGGCTAGATCGACGTATTTAGACATTTTCCCTTATATTTTCTTTTGATACTTTATAGCTGAAGCATACTTTTCTATAATATGTGAGTTGTATGCATAACGTTTATCTGTGACTTGGTTTCTATTCCTCTAATTTTAAGTTTAGTTGTTATAAGTGGACTATCATATGGAAGCTAGACCTTAATACTAGAACTAAATTTAATAACTGTGTACCTAGAAAACTGGCGGGCCTTGATCATATCTGACCTGAATCTGTTCTTTAATATTCCTTGATGTTGCTTTTGAGTCTGAGCTGCTATCTTATCTTTGCAGGGTGGTGCCTTATGGTTCCAGAATTTGAGTGATCTTCCTGCTGGCTCTTTTGGACCAGTCTTTCCAGTTTTAATTGCTGGCTTCCATTATATTAACATACAGGTTATAGTGAATACTTAGAACTTCAAATATCTGTCGATTGGGTCAATATCATGCTTGTTACTCTTTAGAATTTATTTGTTCTGCATAATTGTTACCATTCAGTATTCAGATTGCAGGTGACAGTATCATAAATGTATACTTCTAACTTTTAGTCCTTTTCCAGGTTTCTTTTGATACATCCACAATTCGTCAAGCTACGGGTTTGACCGGGGTGCTCATGAGAGTGAGTTGAACATGTCTTGTTTGCTGCCTTGGTTACGTACTTCTGGCATAAATTTGTTTTCTGTGCTTGGACCACTAATTATTTTCTACCATTAATATATTGGTATTGTTACTAATGTTACTCATGCCCACATTGTCTTTTTGTTATCAATACTATTTTTCATGCATCCAGTTCTCAAGATTGTACTTGTTTTTGTATTTGTAGTATTACAAGCTATACCTGGAAATCTTAAGTCTTCCTCTGTTTTTTGTTGGCTATGCTATTCCACAGGTAAGTAGTTTTTTCCATCTCTTTCCGCAGCTGGTTGTAATCTATAATTTACTCCAGAATTCTTTTCGCGGGCTAATTCTTGCCTATATCTTCCTCTTTTGGGCTTCTGCCTTTCGGTTATCTCTCTACCAATTACATACCGTTTTTTTTGTCTTTCTTCTTTTTGGGTCGATGTGTGCTGTTTAATTTAGTCATGTTATTATCATCTTGTTCAGTTTGTTCTCTCTTACGCATTTTCTTCCAGTTATATGTCTCTGAATTGTCTTCAGTTTTGCTTCCGAGTTACTTTTGCTGAGTTATATGTCTATGAAGCCAGAACTAATGCTTTTGCTATTGTGCCACAAAAAATCTCTGTAAACTAGCATTTTTTTTTTTTTCCAGGGAAGTCTTGTCTATTGGGTAACCAACAGCTCAGTAAACATATGTCAGGTATGCTACCTTGTCGTACTTCGGAATTTACAGTGGAAGATGCATTTCCTTGTGTTATCTTCCTAGTATTGAAGACTCGAGAATAGTAGTAAAAAACTTGCTTATTTTTTTAACGACAAAAACTTGCTTGTCCTTTTCACTCATGTTTATATGTTGTTTTCTGCAACCAAAGATCGAACAACAAACTCAAAGACTTAAAGGGACTGATAGGTAGTTCGTCATGGCAGAAGTGATGCAACTGTGTTGATGAGAATTAGTGACATCACTTGTTAAATATAGTAGAGTCAAATGTTAAAAGACAGTTGTGTTAGTCGCTTCACCAGTAATTTACTTTTTAATTTAAAAGATTTGCAGTGAAAAGACAACTGTGTTAGCAAGTGTACCGGTGATTCATACAGAATCGCCATTTGGTACATGATGCTAAAATGTGTAAAGTCGTCACAGATATATCATTTCTGCAGCAATTATCTCTCAAGCACCCTCCGGTAGGAGCAAAACTTGGTTTACTGGGTCATTCTCCAGGCGTTGAGCATTCCATGGAGATTAGCGAATCTGTGATCAAGTATGTGGACTCTGACTCAAAAGAGCAGACTCTTTCTCTACAGACTTTAACACCAGAAGAACTTCTTTCTGTAAGTAGTTGAAAATGAATGCCAACTGATCATGTCTTCTGGTATGTTTCATTTTTTCTTAAATGGATTTTGTGTCAGCTCTCAGTTCAGGTTTTGTCAAAAGATGATAAAGAAACAGCAATCCACTTACTTCGGTGTGTATCTCCAAAGACGTTCCTCCTCATTTCGTAGTTTTCTTTACATACATGTACTAGACGTGTTCACTGCATGGGTATTATTATTTTCAGATTAGCTCTTGAAAAGGATCCTGGATATGTAAGAGGTTTGGTTCTCATGGGCCAGACTTTGTTGCAGAAGTCTCAGTTGGCGGAAGCTACTGAATATCTGGAGCTTGCTATCTCCAAGGTTAGAAATTCCAGTCCATCACTCATCCATTTTTTCTACCTATTGGTTCTTGAGGTCAAATAGATCCGGAGGTTCAATATCTATCACCCATTTTCTTATTGCTTTCACTTACCGACTTATTACTTAAGGCGTGTTCCTAATGCTTGAGGACTATGTAGTAAGATTAAGTTCTTGGGATTCTGTTACTAAGTAGCACTGTTTTCTTATTTCTCAGCTTCTTGATGGGGCTGCATCTGATGCTGAGGATGTTGAACTTTTAATGCTTGCATCTCAATGGGCTGGGGCAGCGTACGTACAGCAGGTTTGACCAATCATGGTTTTTGAAAGTGATAATCATGAAAGTGCATCAGGTCCTGAATCGGAAATCATTTGTCAGTTATGACTCCTTTGCATGTTTTAATCCTATGCTTAGTTCCGATTTTCCCAAACGAAGGTCTCTTGCAATTATAGCCACCTTTCATTGCTAAAAAAATAAATGACTTTTTGTAATGAGTTTTATTTGTGTATTTGGTCGGAAATTGATCTTAATAATGCCATCATCTAACCTTTGGGGGTTTGTACATGGCAGGGAAATATGAAAAATGGAATCACACACTTGGAAAGAGTAGCGAAATTGAAAGAACCTGGTCATCCTAAAAGCAAAGAGCATTACTTTGAAGCATTGCTGCTTCTTTCGAGGTACTAGTTTTACAGCAGAATTGTCACAACACATAGTTTAGGAAATAGCCCTTGAGATGAGAGCAATGGTGAAAACAAAAGGTTGTGTTTTGCTTTGTTATTGTAGCGCCTTGTACAAAGAAGGGCAGAGTCATGAAGCTGCAAAGATTTTACGAGTAGTAGTGGATCACAATCCGGCCTACAAACATCTGCTGGAACAGTGTGAAGATGAGAACGAGCTGGTTAACGATCTTGTCAGTAGCAGGAAGGATCATTTCTGACAATCTCCAGTTTTAGTAATGCACTCTTGTAAGTATTTGATTACTATGCTCTCGGCAACCTTCAATAGTTAATACCTTTATAGATTAGTATTGATGTAATCCAGTTGGTGGAAAAATAAGAAAACATTCAAAACCTTTGTGGAATTGTGGTGCAGTCCATAAAATCCAAAACAAAATGTCCATTTATGGGATATACGAGAAAACTACCAAGGCAACAAAGTAGGGCATGTACAAGATTGAGAATTTTAGCAAAAGCATTTCCATCCCACACGAACAAAATTGTATAGCACGCAAAATGGATGATTACTCTTTGAAAATAAAGGTTAAGGCTTCTACTTAAGTCTGATGTATCTATTAATTTTGAAATATTAGAGAAAACTAAAATTATCTGAATACACAAACATGAAAATCATCGACGGAGAGGAAAAAGAGGATCGAAGAAATGGCTTTCTTACTTTCCAAGAGGATGTGTTTTTTACCCGTGTTCGATCGTTCAAACGGTGGTAGAGCGCTCGGCGGCCACCAACCATAGCGATTTTCCCCAAATCGAGTTAAAGATATGAAAAAATGTCACCCTTTTTTTTTTTCAATCAAGTGGCTCTTGGTTTAGTGGTTTTCTCCTCACAAATGTGAGAAAAAATCCCTAGTTCAAATCCACTTGAGAAAAGTGTTCGAGTTTTGTGAAGCATCCGGTCAGAAAGTCAATCTTGATAAATCTAAGGTTTATTTCTCTAGTAATGTTTGAGTTAGCATAACAAATTACTGAGGAAGAGACTTTTGGAGCTACTCAAGACTTGGGTAAATACTTATGGATGTCAGTACTCCATAAACGTATGAACAAAGAGACTTTTAGAGCTACAATTTTGTCGAGACTGGCAGGCTGGAAAAGTCACGTCTTAAGGTTTGCGGGGAGACTTACGCTTACCAAAGCAGTGCTTTCATCTATACCTGCTTATTCCATGGGCACAATATTATTACCTAAGTCAACTCTTACTTGCTTGGATAAAGTGTCAAGGAGTTTCTTATGGGGCAGTACAGTGGCAAAGAGGAAACAAGATCTAGTAGCGTGGAAAAAAGTGTGTTGCCCTAAAAGCGAAGGTGGTTTGGGAATTCGAGTAGCGAAAGATATGAATAAAGCGTTAATTGCTAAAGTGGGTTGGTGTCTCTTACAAGATAAGCAGAGTTTGTGGGCACGGGTTGTGAGAAGCAAGTACAAAATGGGTAACACGCAATATAGATCATGGTCTAATGTGAGAAGTAATTGGTCGATGGTTTGGAGGAATGTAGGTGTCGGCTTCGTCTATTTGCCTGGTTAGTAGGACACCAAGTTATAATGACCAATGCAAAAAGAAAGAGGAGGCACTTGTGTGATACAAACATTTGCATAGTTTGTAAAAGGAGGTGTGGAGACAATCCTACATATTCACAGGGACTGTCCAGCGATGTCAGAGATTTGGATTAGAATTGTTCTGAGTCGTAAGAGGCATGGTTCCTTCTCTATGACATTATTGGAATGGCTCCATGATAATCTAGGTGAGGGGTTAAGTGTGGAAGGCACCCCTTGGTTGATAATGTTTGCAAAGACTATATGGTAGGGTTGGAAATGGCGTTGCGGTAACGTTTTTGGTGATAATGGGAAATGTAGGGATTGAGTTCGTTTCATTAAGGACATAGCAAAGGAAGTGGGGACAACAAACCGTGTGCAGGAGGATCAGGTGGGAGCGAGAACTCGAGTACAAAGGATGATAGGCTGGACGGGACCGACGAATGGTTGGATAAAATTGAATACGAGAGGAGTTATGAGAGATGAGGAAGGAAACTGGTGTGGGGGCTTAGTACTTAATATAGGTCGGTGTTCGGCTCCATTGTTGGAAATGTGGGGTGTTAATACGACCTATATATTGCATGGGAGAAGCAAGTTACTCGAGTGGAGTTGGAAGTGGATTCAGAGTTGGTGGTAGGTTTGCTTAAGACGGCGATTAGTGATGCTCATCCACTGTCTTTCCTGGTGCGTTTGTGCCATGGCTATATTTTGAAGGATTGGTTGGTCTGAATCACGCATGTGTATAGGGAGGCTAATTGTCCAGCGGACGGATTGGCGAACTATGTTTTCACGTTACCTTTAGGTTTTCATTTTTTGGAGGACGTTCCACCTATTTTGGACTCGGTCTTGAGAGATGATGTGCTTGGGTCTACTCGACCAAGACGAGTTTGGTGTAATGTTTTTTTTTTAGTTTTTAATAATATTTGGGAGAGTTTCTCCTGGTTTCCTACCCAAAAAAAAATCCACTTGAGAGAAGTATTTCCAAAAGAAATAAACTAAAGGTTGACTCCGGACCCATGGAGATTAGAGTTTAGACCAGAACATCGAAGTTATAAAAAAAACACTTTCTCATTCAATTAGGTAAATACAAATTTGTATCCGCAAACAAAAAAATGTCAATTTTATAATTTTATTTTTAATATGTATATTATGTCATATCTACGTCAAAAACTTGTTTTAAATGATATTTTATGAGTAAAAATCGAACAAAATTCATGAAGTTTTACGAAAAAGATGATAATATGTAGTTTTTGCCCTTCACTAACATTAAAAAGGGTCATGACTACTGGAATCAGCCAAGAAAAATAATCGATAGAGGTTTATCATACCATGCTCTCTTCAAATATTTGATGAAAAAAGGTTATGTGAGACGGGGTCTAGTTTTAGTTTGATATATGTTGCTATGGTAAGACGATGGGGAATCAAGGAGGTAAGGAAAAGAACATGCTCTATCCCCATGATTGATGCTTTTTTAGTCACTTATCTCAGTATGGTGGAGAACTATCCTCTTAGGATTGGAGGTGTAACGCCCCGACCGCCACTTCTTTGAGCCCCACGTCCACTTTCGGCATGTGGGCCCAAACTTGCCTGACGGGGTCAATGCGATAGTCCAGGAGCTTCGAAATTGGGGTTTACTGACCCTGCAAATCATCTCAAGATCTTTTCCCGTGTTTTGTCCTCACTCACACGGTATTGGAAATGACTTCCTAGTAGGTCACCAATATTTAAATTGCTTCAGGTCAAGCACGCTTAACTCTGGAATTCTCTCAAGACATGTAACCAAAAATATAAATGCACTTTAGTAACATAAGTACCCCAATCAATTCTTTTAAATTTTTCTGCATGCACCACATCTTTCTAGAATTAGGGTGGCAAAGGAGACACATTGGTCCCAACTGAATTCGTTGTTGTATGAAGGCTGATAAAAAATTACCTCTCATCTTTGGGATGCCCTTCCTGAAGACAGCTGGAGCAATTATGAATCTTCAAGACTTAAATGTGACATTGACTAATGTTGAGTCAAGGTCACTTTTATCAGCTTCTCATCTTTTCACCTTCTTCATCCATATTCTTTTTTTTAGCCTTACATTTTTTTTTAAATTGTCTTTACTCTTTAAATAAGCAAGATTTAAGGACAAATCTTTTTTAAGAGGAAGAGTATGATACGATCATGGGTAATAACATACACATTTTGATAAGGTTTTTAAATCAGCAGCTGAATCAGAATTCAATAAAAAAGAATGCACATTTCCAATCAGACCAAAACTGACATATGTTTATTTTTGGAAGTGTATCTTCTCAACCTCAACGATCCAACGCATGAAACCACGTGGATAATATGCTCAGATCATTTTCCGAACGCCTCGAAGAAAAATCATATCAGACAAAGTTCAAACGAAAGAGATTCAATTTACAAATCAATTGGTATTCAGTTTACTTAATTCCGACCAATGTGTATTCAATGAAGAATTTCGACCATATTAAAATGAATTATATCAAGAGAGCTGATAATTACAACAAAAAGGAAGTAAATGGAGCTAAAGAAACAAAAAGGAAATTAAGAAGAGCAGATATCAGTGTATCACATATCGGTGATGACTGATAAACCAAGGCTGGAAATATACCACAACTCATGGTCGTACAAGGGTCGAGACCGGGATATCCGCTGCCACCACTAAAGTGCATCGATATCTTGAGATTTTCTCTTGGTACGATTGAGCATCGAAGACCTTCATAACGCGTTACACAAGGTATATCGTCCTTAACTGATATTGAAAACGACTGATATCGCAAGATATTAGTTCCATCGATGGAGGACCCCGATATCGGTCACACCATGATCCCATTGCCCAACCGAAATCAATTACAGATATCAGTCACCATCTTGATATGGAGGCGACCGTTATTCCGATTTTCTGTTGATATTTTTGTTTAATTGACTTGATTCGAGTTAAGTAGGTTGATCCTGATACTGTTCATAATTTTTTTATAAATATATTTTTTATAAAATAAATTTAAGCTTTCTTTCATGTATTCTAATAAATAGGTAAAACAAATCGTATTAGAAAGGTTTTATTAATTAAAATGATAAAAAAATCCAACTAGAAAAAAAAAAACAAGATCAATCTTACCTCTGGAGTGGCCAAGAGTAAGTGGAGAACAAAACGAAGAGACACGTTGCGGTACAAAATCATGCACTCCTCCGTTCTCTGTCATTCCAACGCGTGTCACTGTCTTTCTTTGTGTTTTTCTCTGACTTGTCTCTCTCTCCCAAAGAAGTTGTCTCTCTCCGTCTCTGGTCATTATTCTTTCTTGCTTACTGCTGATGCTTTCATGAGTTCTTAGCTTTCGAAGTTTCCTGCAGCCTAAACAGGTTTGTTTTCTTTGCTGGTTATTTAGACCTTTGTCCAGCTCTAATTACTGGCTTTATCCTCATTGAGTTCGTTATAAATAGTGGAACCTAAATGCATGTAAAGATTTTGTTCAAAGATAAAGAATTTTTTTTTTGCGAAATAGTCTTTTAATTGTCTTTGCATAAAGTTTAAATTGTGTTCTATTTTCTTGGTTAAGTTCGTTGTTGGTAGAACATTCCCGGAGGTAATAGTTTATTTTGAGCTTAGAATATACCCTTTTTTACTAGGTTTTCTTGGCAGAATTGAGGATACCATCATGAATAAAAAAATGGAGATATACAAAGCTAATGAGAGTGAAGGCAATAAAAATTGGATTTGGAGTAAGGCGGTCAGTGTTGGGAAGAAGGTTCTAGCAGCTGGTGTTGTGATGACTTTAGCTCCACTTCTTCTGCCTCCACTTGTTGTGGCCTCTACCATCGCCTTCATCTCTTCCGTTCCTTACTGCCTCTTCTTGGCAAACTATGCTTGTATCCAAAAGCTCATGAGTAGTCTCCTTCCTAATACCGAAAAAGAAAAAATGAATGGAACTGAGACGGATGAGTCTGCATTTGAGGACAGCAAGCTTGGTCATGGTGCAAGCACAACCAGATTTGATGGGAATGAACCTTGGATGGCTACAGATGAACCCATTCTCATTCCCATTGAGGAAGATGAGGAGACAACGAAAGAGTCAACAAGCTTGATAGAGAAAATTAGGGACAAGGGTCGGACTGATAGTAGAACCTCCGAGGAAGAAGCACAAGATGGCGAAAAGTCGGGGAATGCCAAGTCCGAGAAGGTGCAAGATCAGGCTGGAAAGCACGAAGTGCCTGGGACCCGACCTGAAGGTTGTTTATGATGATTTTGTAAATGTTAAAATGCATGAAAGAGCTTACTGAGGTTCATACTTTTTCAGGGGAAAGTGGGGGCACTACAACTGAAGCTTTTACGGGCAAGGATGAGGAACCATCTTTGAATGAGGTTAAGACTTATTCATATCATCTTGTGAGTTAATAGCTGAATGATAACATGGCAGAACATCCCCTGCTCTGCTTCTAATAGAGAACTAGATCCATGCTCAATCCTAATATGCATGCATTCTATGTGTTGTTGCTTGCCAAACATTGTTCTTAGCTGGATGTAAGCTTAGGGGGGAATTTCTACTTACGGATATGATAATGTTATTGAGTGATCCACTGGTCCAAAAACAATCAATTTGCACTGTCTCATATATATCGTAATGGTTTTGTTTCTTTTTGTGTGGTCTTTTGGATATTTGTTGCGGAATCCCCTATAGCAATTAAGTTCATGGCAGGTCAAAATTAGAAAATCCACATTGTTTTGTAAATTTTTGTTCTCTATTATAATCCCACATTGGTTGATACATATTATTAGACTCTAATAATGTGTAACTTAACACTTTTTAAAGTGTGAGTCTCATTGGCTAGTGTAAGTAATCTTAGTTAAATGACTAAAATTATTTTAAAATCATTCTCTGATCTCTTGACCAGCCGATAAACCAAGCTGTAAATGCACCCCATGGAACTGGTGAAGAGAAACGAAAAAACACATCTAAGAAAAAGAAAAAAACTGGGCGTGCAGGTAACCGGTTTTACTCAATATATCTAAAACGTCATGTTCTGGGTTCTTTAGTTTGGAGAGCTGGTTATGCAAATTATCATTGCTAACCTTTCTTGTGTCGTTTGTTTAGAACTGGTTGTTTAGTATGCTTTGGTGGGAGATGACGTATTTTTTATTATTTCTTGTACTGTCTTAATAGGGTGGATTGCATAGTTAACCTCATATCTCTCTCTCTCTCTCTCTCTCTCTCTCTCTCTCTCTCTACCTCACTGAGTTGAATGCTAGTTTCAAAGGACATGGTTGTGATAGTAGATTAGCTATTTGCATTGAGCTTCTATTTAATTCTAAAGATATATGTCAAAGTCAGTGAATCTATATGCAGGTGTACAGTGAGGAGCAATTATGGGAGAAGATGGAAGCGTTGAGGAAGGTAGTGGGATACAGTGTTGCAAGAAGTGCCACATATGTAGAGGAGTTAAATGCTCTGTATGTCTTCACCGGCGTGATCGAGCCTCTTCGGTTAAGGTTGCACCAGGACCGTCATGATATGTCGCAAGTTAGTGTTAGACTTCGCTTCCTTCTGTCTGTTATTGGAATAAACTAGTTTGATAGTTTACTTGTGTTGGTTCAGAACTCCACTCTCATACCATGTTTTGTACTAAATCTCAAACTTATCTGTATTTTTTCTTGCGACTTCTGGTCCTAGTTTTATGAGTTGTTAATGTTTTCTAATCTCCCTCAGTTGTGTTAACATCATTACAAATCTATCAAGCTATTAACTATTGAAAGTTGATCGAATACGTGCAGAGAAGATTGCAGAAGTAAAGCTGGAGATATTTAGAAATTATCATCCGTGAGAGCGAGAATAACGATTCTTTTCTGTTCAATAAAAATTATCAAGAAACAATACAATCACACAAATAAAAAAAGGATTTGGCAACTATGTGTAAAAGATACCTTTAATTCATCAAGTAACCATAAAAATGTTTGAGATATATCAATTGAAGAGATATTTGGTGAAACATTTTAGGTGTCAATCAATATGAATTTCAAAGAAAGGAATTTTGCAACATTGTAATGCTATTTGTCCAAATAACTTTTAGCCTTTTTTGTGCCATTTTTACCAAAATTACTCTTTAATAAATATTAGAATTTATAATAAATGGTCTTTTAGAATTTAAAAAAATGAGGAAAATACAAAAACGTAATGTAGAAGACATATATATTTATGTTAATATTTTTCTTTTATCAAAAACAATGTTAAAAAATTATTTATTTTTCCGTCTACCATGGTTAAATCTCCTAATAGAATTGATGTTCTGCAATGTAATATAAATTTACTGGTGGTAGAAGGAACTATTCTACTAATTGCTCTTGTTTTACATAACGCAAAATGTACATTCCACCATTTTGCTTCATTACTATCAATTGCAGAAATCGATTTTTACCATTGACTTTATCTTCTACGATGTGCAAAATATATATTCTACCGCCTTTATCTACTTCTTTATCTATATTCTTCCGGATGGAAGAATGTCAGTTCTATGAAAGGTAGTTCAGTTTCTCTAAATCTAGGATCGAATAAATCATGTTTTACTTTTCAAAAACAAAATATATCTTATATATTTCTTACTTTTATTCTGCTTCTTATTAGTCTTCTTCACGTCTTCATCTCTATGTGAGACATGAAAAATGGCTAGGGTTTTGAGATTTTGTTTCGAGTGATGAAAAAACCCGATGGAGATCACGAAGTCAAGAGAGAGGTATATGTATAAAAGTCATTGTGACAACTTACATTTCAATGCGAGTCAATTTAGCAAATTTCTCTTTAAAAAACATATCATTTAATTGAATAAATCAAAACATTTCATTTAAATCTATCCCTACATATTTTAACTTTTTTATTACATAAACTTAGTAATATTTTTTTAAACATTAAACCTAACAATGTAATATTTTAAAGTTACATTATCATCTTTTTTTAATATTTTCTACTGTGTAAAAAATTTAAAAATATTATCTATTGTGTATTATTATCTATGATATATTTATAACAATATTATCTATTGTGTAACGCCCGGGTTCACTTTCCAGAACCGGTCAACCGCCGGCCAGCAAGCCGAACCCGAGGGCAGCCGAGGCCGTCGATCAAAAACTCGTTTTTAATACTCAACCCAGCTATCCGGCAACGTTAATGCCCAACCGACCTGATTTTAGGGCTTAGCAACCACGAGCCAAGTCGGCCAGTTGGTTTTGTCCCGGACTGGTCCATACATCATTATCACTTGATAAATCTTTTGCAAACACTAGTTTATTACTTATGTATAGATTTAAGGAAAAAATTTTACAAGCCTTATAGTTTTCGGATCCGAGGTTTAAATCATACATATTACAATTACAGTTTTACAAGAACATCGAAACACTCACTGTCTGATGGCCTAAACGTCTGCCTGGCCCACTAAGAGGATACCCGACTAAGGTTACCTGCAGCAAATAGAGTGAGATGAGTAATCTAGCACTATATTAAGCAATACAAGATAAAGACCCGCCCAAGTAATCCCAATACACCTGCAGCAAATAGAGTGAGATGAGTAATCTAGCTCTATACTAAGCAATACAAGATAAAGACCCGCCCAAGTAATCCCAATACGCATAGATCAAGGAACAAACAAAGAACAAAAAACAACAAGCAATTTCTATGATGATGTGATGATCTAATGTGCGTCCTATATGCGATGATATGACTGGCACTATCATTTCTCAAGGCCTACAGTTCCATCGACCATTCCCATAAAACCCACGGAAAACCACAACCACACATGCCTACGATCTTCCCGCTCCACCCATCGGACCCATACACCGTCGTGTATGCACAGCCAAGAAAGCGACCCCATTAACCTCTGGGCCTACATGATTAATCCTAAGCACATGAGTGTCAGACTAACCATGATCCATCTGGGAACGTTGAACCGTCCACAATAACAACATCTATCATATGAATGCATATGACCTAATACAGCACAAACAATTACTTTCCATCGTGGACCATGGCCAACCCAAATCGAGTTCTATACTTAGCAGACTCTCCATATTCTACTAAGAATCTCAGTACCCATGCTTTAGTGTAATTAAGAGCCCTACATACTCACGTTCACACATATATGGTCATGTATGCCCAATTCTATCAGCTTACTCAGAGGCTTCCTTCCATTACATGTACCGAGTCTAATTCCCTACATATAGCCTAACTTGTTCCGCAAGCGACTACCCTCGAATGACCCCAATGAGTTTCACAACCTATGGCAACGATCTAAATGCGTAACGATTACGAGGAACCTAACCATTCTAGAATCATTCAAGCACAAGGTTCGACAATCATTACAGAAGTAATTATAAGGGAGAAGTATGCAACACACAAGAATATACCATGTACCCGTGCCATCAACCATAACATACTATTAAGTCCCCAATTGTTTTAACGAGAATTCAACAAGCAACACAATCTGCGGGTGTTCGACTCATCAACACCCGCGATCCAACTCACCTCGAGATATGATGCGGCGGAACAGAGGAGATGCTAATCCGGAAAGTCCTAGCCTCATGAATGAACCTTGCACTAGGGGAAAATGAAAGGTCACTCACACAATCACGAGAATCTCTAAAAAAACACTCAGATTTACTTGACCGATCGATAATAGTGCAATATTCTAATCTAAGGAAGTTCGAAGGTCTTGAAGACTTACCGCGCCTAAGGAGAGGAAGATGAAAGACCGGAGAGAAGAAGAAGATTCGACGGCAGAGAAGAGAAAAAAGAGGAAAATCTCCGGAAACAATTTGCCGAAAGTCTACGATCACGGCGCATAACCGCCGCAGACTTTGCCAAAAAAGAAGGGTCACGGCGGGGTTACCGCCGAAACTAGAAGACTTGACGGAACTGAACGGTCACGACAAGGTTTACACCAGATATCTCGCTGGAAGAGGAGAAGCCGCGACGAAGCTTGACTGGAAGACTTCGCAGGAAAAGGAATAACTCGCCGGAAATTCTAGAGAGAATCTGACATTTATAATAGTGACTTATACAAATATTTTTATTATGATGTACTCCCTCCGTTTCATATTAGTTGTCATTCTACGCTTTTTATTTTGTATTAAATTAGTTGTCGTTTTACATTTTCAATGCAAATTTATGATTGATTTTCCGATTTTATCCATACTCTTTTAGCTTATTAGCTACACATATCAAATGAAAAACACATTAATTAGGGGTAAAACAGATTTTTTAAATGTTTTCTTAATTGACGTGAAATCACCTAGAACGACAACTAATATGCAACGGAGGGAGTAGTTTAGATACATTTTTAGTTACACATACATGTATTTATAAATTTTATTATTGGAAAATATAGATTTTTTATTATGATTAAAAATAATATAAATTCATATAAATCAAAATTTAATTTGATTTATCGTATGATGTATAATTTACATGAATTGTAAAGATAATTTTACACTTAAAATATATTTAAATAAATAAAATTTGGATATGTTTTGGCCAATTTTAGACATAAAAATATCAAAACTTATGTCGTTAACATATGTTTGATCAAAATTATTTAATTATATTGAAAATCAATATGTTATAATTATTAGGCTCTGTTAGTTTCCTTGGTCTAGTGGTTGATTAAGAACTTTAAAGATTTTACATTAGGAGGTATGAGGTTCGAATTTCAGAAGATATGATTTACTATTATTTGTAAATTAATGGAGAAAAGCATGTCGGAGATATTCAACTTTGGGTAAGGTAAAATCGCCTGCTGTCTTGGATTAAGACGGAAAGCCGAAGTAGATCGTCGATGTAACATTTCTCATAATTTGTAATAAAAATTCAGTGTTAAAAAAGAATCAATTATAATATTTTTATATATTTTATATGCATTTTATTAGTGTTTTACGTCTTTAAAGATAATTTTTTTGTATTTGTAATTTTAACTAGGAAATTAATTAAAAAGGAGAAAATGGCTTGATAATTTTTTAAAGAAGCTACATCAGCTTACACAAGACAAAGGCATCATCAAAGCCCAATAATTCACACGACAACACATTTTACCAAATCGGACAAAAGATATACGCCAAACGTTTAGCAATGAACGAAATATCAAATTAAGTTAGAAATGGATGAATAATATCTTGAATATTGACCTTTGAGTTAGCTTTCCAATGGTGTTGGAATCACATCATTGGAGCTGTAGGTAAAAAGATACACCCAAAATACTGAACATGTCAACCTACCTCAAAGATGAAGGAATCCGAGAACGATTCATATACCAGTCTGGACTGTGGACCGGTACTCTGACAAAAATTAGAAGACATATACATACTCCACGAGAGGTCACTCTGAACCCCATACCGGTCAAAAGAATCTGACCAATACTATATTGCCCCAATCAACGACCATAACCAGAGAAATCGAAGACGCCACAAGCCACATTTAAGAACGGTAGTGGGCAAAGTTCAACCAATGAACGGTAGTGACTCTATCACTGATGGGTGTAAAGTTTTACCTCAGTAATAGCAAAGAATAAATTGAAAGTGCACAACAAACAACGTACTATTTAAGGGTCGAATCTACTAGAGACTGAAAAGGCACTATAAGTTTATCAAGTCAAGTCAAGGTAGAACAAATATGGATTGGAAATTTTGGGGTTTTGTATCACGAAAATCAGAATGTGAATAAAATTGTGAAATCAATTTAAAACAAGCGTTGAGTTTCAGGGAATTTTCTAGGATTAATGGATTAAACTATTCAGTAATGACGAACATAGATCTAGTAAAGTATGTAAACCTGTCATAAATTAATCGAATACTCTCGTATGATTAAACATATCTAACAACCTAATTCATTCAGGTTATGAAAGCAAAAAAAGATATCATGGCGTAGAAGTTGATACAACTTAAGTAGTGCTAATTAGTATCGATTCGATTGAATTATCACAAGGAAAAAACTAATATATAATAGATCAACAAATTGGTTAACAGTGATCAAGGAAAAGATAAGTTCCAAATCCAAATATATTCCTATTTGTCAAGCCATGAGATCCCCTTTGAAAACTCTTTATCTAACAATCAACTACTCAATCATGATAAGAGAAACCAAAGCAATAGCAAAAGAATTCATTATCAATAAAAGAAAATTGGATTTAGAATACTTCTCAAGTGGATAACAAGAGGTGAGATCTTCTTCTCACTTTACAAAGCAATGGATAATCGATAAGAAACAAAGTAACGACATGCCTAAAATGGCCATGTCAACATAAGTTAATCATTTTTTAAGAAGTCAACTAAAACTTTGAGATTTAAAGACATTTTGAAAGTTGAGGCTTTTTTTCGTCCACAATTTGAAAGTTCAAGCTTTGTTTCGGCATTTTCCCCCTTATAAATATGTATTTTATAAGTTTTTATTTAAAATTAACCAAGTATTAGAGATACATGTATACTTTTAGTGTTTCTCGTTAGTTTTGATTGTAATTAGGAAAATGGAGCAATTTAAGCATTTTCCTCAAAAATCAGTTTCTATCTATCAAATGTTGCGGCCCAGATAGAGATATTTTCACTAATATATTGAGCTGACAATGTAATACAAGATAGAGGAGGACTTTAGCTTCACAACATATATTCACTTGTCCAAATCTAACGGTTGGATCTCAAGATATTTGCAATATACTAGAAATTGTTCGAGTAAAATGCAATCAGAAGTCGGTTCTGCGATATTCACCAGCGACTGATCGGACACAAGAGGCGACCGACAATCACCAACTTTCTGGAATTGACAAACACGCGCAAATCCATTGTGACCGACCAATCACCTGCTCGAGAAAAAATAAAATATTATGTTTTCTTCGTATCTTCTCCAAATCTTCAAGGGATTTACCCTAGTCTAACCTTTTTGCTATATAAAGAGAAAAATAAAGCATAGAAAGGGACACAACAATACACTCAGAGAACATCATAGACTCACCAAAGGTTTCTAATATACTCGTATATTTACCGCTTTCCTGTGTATATTTGCATCTCCTTATCATCATTTATGCATCTTTTATCATCATTTAAAGTGATTTTAGTTTAGATTAGCTTAGATTCGCATTTTAGGGCATTAGACTAGGTTTCGTACATATTTTCATCTCTTTTACCTTTTTTCAGGTAGTATATGTGCATATTTCGTAATATCTGGCTAGCTAGAGCCTGGAGGAGTGCAGAGGATGTGAATCTGGGTGCAAAAGAACAAAGAAGATTAAAGAATGAAGCAAAAGAGCAGTTATCGAATGAAGAAGAATGTGACCGATACACCGCGCAATTGACCGTGGTACGTAGGACACAAGAAGATTTACTTACCGCGGTACGATGGCTGGTGTTTCGACCAGTACTGATAGAGAAGACACTCGATACCTTGTGGTATCGGTGAAGATCAATGATCAAGACCGATAGACCGTTGCAACAACATGTACCGGCTATTGACCGCCTGGACTAAAGATGGACTGCGCAGCTTATCGGTCACACACCATGTCGGTTGTGACCGATATCTTATGCTTTTTGTTGACTTTTTTAGACCGCTTTATTTTGTTGACCCATGTTGACTAGGGTTGACCCAACTACTGTTTACAAGGCAGTATAAATACTACCTTATGCCCTTGTGAAGAATAATCGGATTTTCTTAGTTTTAGCTTTGCCTTTAGTTTTCTTTAAGGATTTTAGCTTCCTTACTGCATTTGTAAACATTGAATGTGCTAAGTACTTTCCGTTTTAGTGCTAATCAAGTTTAAAGTTTCCATTTTGCAATCGCACTTTATGATTTCAAGCTCTCTGCTTTCTTCGAGCTCAGTCATGGCATTTCCCATAACCATGAGTGAGTAGTATGTTTGTTGAGCTCAGGTAATAGATTGAGACTCATAAAGCTTGTTTAAGGTTGCAGAAGGTCAACCGCATAAGATCCTTGAGCTTAGGTGAGCTCAATGCTTGATCAAATACTGATCACTCGGATCTTGATCTCAAGCAGCTTCCCACCCGACAAGTGTTAATGGAAATGCTTGACCGACCTTTTACTCGGCGCAATGTCCTCGACCATGACAGTGATGTAGTTGCACTGCGTGGGCTCGATTGGTCATTGTTCTATAAAGCTTGGAGAGTCTTCGAGTCTCGTCACGACAGTGAAGCAGGAACAAAGACTCAACAAAGGAGTACTGCGCCACGACAGTGGGTGTGATTTTCTCGGTGGTCCATGCATTAGGTGGTGCCTAAAGAAGGAATCTTTAACTTCCTTAACCTCGTCTTAGAGTCTAAATCAATTGATACCCCAAAAGCTCAACTGTTTTAATCATATTTGCTTCTTGAAATTGTATTCCCAACTTTTAATTTTTTTACCTTTCTTTAGTTTATAGCTCTATTACTTGAAACAAACCTTCTTTTATGATTGCTTTAATGTTCCATGGCCTAGTATTTTGTAACCATGATACCACGTGTTCGGTCCCATCTCTGCTACAATTGAGTTGTGAGTTAAGTTGTTAGCATTCCATAGGTTTATTTGTGACATTGATTTATGCTTGTTCTTGCATGCATAGTATGAAAATGACTCACCAGTTTCACAAAAAGCTTTAAGGCAATACTTATTTTTGAACACTTGTTCTTTTCATTCGGATTGTAAGGCCGAAGAAGATCTCAGCTCTTGTCTTCACTTAAGATGTTTTCTAAACCACATCTTACTGTTTTTAAGGACAATGATTTCGTTCATCGCTATTATGCTTGAGTAGTTCCTTTGTTGGGTTCTAAGGGGTTGAATTCAAAAAGATTTATGGTTCGGTAGATAGGATTGTAATTGATGGTGATTTTCTGGATTAAGTTTGGAGAATTCTTTCGCTTTAGGGATTGATCACCTTGAAACTAATCTTAGATTATTCATGTGTGTGCGAGCTGCCTTGTTGATTTCTCTGAACTGATCTCGTGACTACAAGAGTTGATTGCTTGAGTCAAATGAATAATTGAGCTTAATCATTTAATGTTTGTTACTTGTGTCATGGACTGCGAGAGTATGCATATTTGAATACCATGTTTGTGTTTAAAGGATACATTTTCACCTAAACTACCCTGAATAGTTTAGATCATAATCTCTATGAATCCCTGAAAGCCCAACGTTTTAATTATATTGTTTTCAAAATCACAATTCCAACATTTTCTAAACTAAAATAACAATCACAAATCCCATCGATTTAACATATTTCTTTATGTATAATTTGGCCACAAATGAATGGCACCTTCCAATGCTCCAGGAATTTATGGATCCTGGGGATATTCAGCTCATTCATCGTCTATGGCAGATTGGTTTATTTGGCATTTTACTAAATCTGGGAAGTATATTGTTTAATCGGGATACTGGTTAGCAAAAGAAATTGCGAAGACTACAATTGGTATTATGTTGAGCGAACCTAGTATTATGGCTTTAAAGGCACAAGCGTGGAACATAAAGCATCCCCCTAAAAGAAAACATTTTATATGGCAAGCTGTATCCGGATCTTTGGCAGTTTTAGAAAGGATAAATCATCGGAGAATTAATTGTCCAACGGTTTGTGGGAGATGTGGGCTTCAGGAGGAAACAATTAATCATGCTTTATTTGAATGTCAGGTTGCAAAAGATATTTGGGCCCTATTCTTATTTTCTAGAGGGAGAGCGACCTTCTCATATTCATCGGTTTATGCGAATATGGATTTCCTATTTTGGAGAATTAGGAGTGAGGATACTCTTAAAGAGGATATTTTAATGGTTACATGGGTGATCTGGGGTATTTGGAAGTCAAGGAATAAACGATGCTTTCAGCATATAGAAGCGGTCTCACTCACACTTCTAAGGGCGGTGGAGAGTGAATATTTGGATTGGACTGCTGCACAACAAAGAACAACCGAGGAGGAACTTAAGTCCTGAGAAAATGTACAACTCATGCCAATAACACCGAATGGGATTCGATGTCAAGTAGATGGGCCTTGGAAGGATACAAATATAATTACAGGGTTGGGTGTGTGCTCAACAAGATTAGTTGGTGTGTTTAGGGACGCAAGGGCTGGGTCAACAAAGATCACCATTGCATTCGGAGGTGGAGGTTTTAGTATGGGCCATGTCCTGCATTCTAGAGAGGAGTGGATTGTCACACGTTCGAGACAGATTGCAATGACATGATCGATATGATCAACAATCCAGAGGAGTGGCCGAATTTTTCGATTCTTCTGGACAGAATACAGAGGTTAAAAGATCGACTACCCAACTTTTCCTTATCGTTAATATCCCGCTATATTAATCTGAAGGCGAATCATCTAGCACGCTCAGCAAGATCACGTGCTTTCAAGTTCTCATATGTAAACACTATCCCGCCGTCTTGAATTCCGAACCCGATAGGTTTCTTCTGATTAATAGTTAGGTTAACAAAAAAAACATATTTCTTTAATTTACAATTATATTGTGTGGTTCCTTATCCATATGGAGTCGAACCCTAAGTACTACAATTGATTGACTATGCACATGCAGTATAAGTTGTTTAATTGCAATAGAACCTTTTGGTTTGCCTTTCAAAAGTACTCAGTATGTAACCAAATTGACACAAACCATAATCCAAAATATATATTTTTCAGCAACCCTATTTGACGCATAACCGCATCCCCAAAAATCCATTCAGCTATGTCGTGTGTTTTACTCATATATGTCTTAATGGCCATTTAAATTGTCATTTGAAAAATTGAAACCCTTTTTATTTGATGATCATAATACTTCTCAAAAATCAAAATTCTTGATCATTGGAGGAACAATATCACCATTTTTGTTCAATAAGATACTAAAGTGGATGATTGGCTCATTCCATACTAGAAAGAATCGCAGGAAATCTTTTGATAACACGGATTCCTATTTCTCAATCGTATCCCATGATCAAGACAATCAGGTGAATCCCGTGAAACCATTTCAGAGAAGTTCATTGATATCTTCTTTTTCTAAAGCAAATCAACTTCGATTCTTGAATAATCCACATCACTTCTGCTTATATTGTAACAAAAGATTTCCTTTTTTATGTGGAAAATGATCGCCTCAATAATTCTGATTTTACGTATGGACAATTCCTCACTATTTTGCCCATTCACAACAAAATATTTTCTTCGTGCGGTGGTAGAAAAAAGCTCTTTGGAGAGAGATACTATTTCACCTTCGTCAATCGAGTCACATGTATCTAACATATTCATATCTAATGATTTTCTACAAAGTGGTGACGAAAGGTATAACTTGTACAAATTTTTCCAATTTCCAATTAGATCTGATCCATTAGTTCGTAGAGCTATTTACCTGATTGCATAAATTTCTGGACCACCTCTAATAGAGGGACAAAGAGTAATTTTTTGAAAGAACGTATTGTCAAACTCTTTCAGATATGAATAAATATGATTCGGAAGAGAAGAGCTTACATATGTATCTCAATTTCAATTCAAATATGGGTTTGGTTCATACTCCATGTTCTGAGAAATATTTACAGAGGAGAACACGGAGTCTTCGCCTAAAAATATGCGTTGACAAAAGGCAGAAGGGTCAAACCTTTCAACGAGATAGTGCTTTTTCAACTCTTGTCATGGTTTTTTACTTTGATAGGGTACAAATATCTAAATTTGATATTTTATATACTTTTTCAGACATATTGCGGATACTAAGTAGCAGTAAAAAATTTGTATTCATTTTTCATGATATTATGCATGGATTAGATATATCATGGCGAATTGTTCAGAAAAAATTGTGTCTTCCACAAAGAATATGATAAGTGAAATTTCGAGTAAGTCTTTACATGATCTTTTTATGTCTGAAGAAATGATTGATCGAAATAATGAGTCATCATTGATATCGACACATCTGAGATCGCCAAATGTTCATGAGGTCTTCTATTCAATCCTTTTCCTTCTTCTTGTTGCTGGATATATCGTTCGTACACATCTTCTCTTTGTTTTCCGAGCCTATAGTGAGTTACAAACATAGTTCTAAAAGATCTAATCTTTGATAATTCCATCATACATGATTGAGTTGTAAAAACATCTGGATAGATATCCTACATCTGAAATGGTTAAAGAATCTTTTCTAGTTGCTCTAAAAAATTAGGAGATTGTCTAGAAGAAATATGGGGTTATGGCAACAACATGTTATGGGGTGGTGATCCCGCTTGTGGAGTCAAATCAATACGTTCTAAGAAGAAAGATTTGAAAATCAGTTTTATCGATATCATCGATCTCATAAGTATCATACCAAATCCCACCAATCGAATAACTCTTTCGAGAAATACGAGACATTTAAGTCATACAAATATTCGTTGATAAGAAAAATAAAATACGTGAGCGGTGATTGGATTGATGATAAAATAGAATCCTGGATCGCGAACAGTGATTCGATTGATGATAAAGAAAGAGAATTCTTGGTTCACTTTTCAAATTCTATTGAGTCTAACTCATAGTGATCATTTATCAAAGAATGACTCTGGTTATCAAATGATTAAACAACCGGGAACAATTTACTTACGATACTTATTTGACATTCATAAAATCAATACATCATGTTTAGCAGAAAGACTGATATTCCTTGTTCATCATTAGACAATCACTTATTCACAAACTTGGTGTGAGGCTAATAGTTTTCATTTTCCGTCTCATGGAAAAAAAATTTAGCTCCGCTTAGCCCTATCCCCTTCTAGGAGTATTTTAGTGATAGGTTCTATATGAATCGGATGATCCTATTTGGTCAAGTACCTAGCGACAAACTCCTATGTTCTTTTCATTACAGTATTTATGAACAAGTTTCTCGATAACAAGTCAAAATGTTTTTCTATTGATGATATCGATATTGATGACATTGATGCTAGTAATGATATTGATCGTAAACTTGATACGGAGTTGGAACTTCTAACTATGAAGAATGCGCTAACTATGGATATGATGTCGGAAAAAGACCGATTTTATATCACCCCTCAATTCGAATTAGCAAAAGCAATGTCTCTTTGGATAATATGGATTCCAAACATTCATGATCTTGATGTGAATGAATCGAATTACTTAGCCATCGGTGTATTGGTGAACTCTCTCTAGTGGGATGGTGAAAGATGTTCTCCTAGAAATATTCTTGTTATTGCTTGTTGTAGAAATTTTCCAAACCACAAAAAAAGAAGATTTCATTTTGGCCGCAAGTAAAAGGAAACCGGAAATACAAAACGTTGGGGGATCTAAAAGCGTAGCAAACCAAAGCAAAAGTGAAATCAATTTACGACCGCACATATTTCTCTCCGACGGCGACGAGTAGAAAGCTTGTCTGTCCTCTTGGGAATCTCATGGTCTTTCGACTATCATGAAGGCTTGCGACTTCATGTGGGCTTCCGCACCACCCACGCTTTATCCGCACCACCCACGCTTTATCCGCCTTCAGGTCAAGTCCTTCCAGCGCGGCGACTTCGACCGCTTCGCCGATAACGTCAAGTCCGGCAAGGCTTGGAGAGACGCCTGGCGAACCGCCAACGATGGCTTCGAGCAACTCGTCTTTGAGGCCAAGAAGACCGCCGAGCGCATCGACCGCCAGTACTCCGTCTCTCGCCGCTTTAGCTCCGCCGCAAGCTCCGTCGGCGACCGTGCCCGTGAGATTGATCGCGAGTTTGGGATTAGCCCTCGCGTCCGGTCCTTGTCCGTCGATTTTAGTAGAAATTTTCCCAAGGTGTCTTGTCCTCCTTATTCAATTGCTTCTGCTTAGATTCCAATGAGAAGCAAGAAAGGTTTTTTTGAAATGCTAAAAGACATTAGATTTTGTGCTAGGAATATCAATTCCATCTCCTAGTCTTGATTTTTGCATTTGAGATCTTGAATCATTCCTGTCACTTGCTTGTACCTACATATGACTCTTGCTTGTGCTGAGTTTTTTCTCCTCTTTTTCCTTACAGTACAGGAAGCAGTTCAGTGACTTCTTGAATACACCGCTTGGTGGAAGTTTTGCCGTAAGTAATACATTCTGTCATATTGATTTTTACCAGGGTTTAGGCATATGAGCACTGGCCTGAGCTATATATCATGTACCAAAACTTAACAAGAACAAAAGCATGTGCTATATACTCTCATTCCATTGAGTAGCTTTATTTACACTTTGATTACTTGTCTGATTATGCATGCTTTTCACTCATTCCTGCTATAATCTAATCTTGGATATGCTTTTATTCCATATCCAGACTATTTTCTTTCTTTGGTTTGCCCTCTCTGGATGGCTGTTCCGGGTGATAATAATCGCAACATGGGTTCTTCCAATTGCTGGCCCTCTTCTTATTGGTGCAGTGGCCAATAACTTCGTTATCAAGGTATATAGCTACCAACTACATTCTTGGATTTCGTATATGTAATATCCGGAATGACCTGTATTTGTAGCTGTAGTTTATTCAGAACTCTGTTGTAATGTTTTGGTGGTACACAGGGAGAATGCCCAGCATGTAAGAGGCAGTTCATAGGATACAAGAGCCAAGTCATCAGATGCGAGGGATGTGGGAACATAGTTTGGCAGCCACAAGGCGACTTCTTCTCAAGAGACGGCAACAAGGGCAACTCTAAAAAGCCACCAAAGTCCCAAATCATTGATGTTGATTTTGAAGAGAAATGATCATCAGACAGAGGCCGGGAATGAAGCACAAGGCTTTCCTTTTGCACTATTGCTCAAGTGAAGTTAAAAAGTATTTTCTATCTGCTGTTTTTATCTGTTTTGAAGATTACACAAGTCTCTCGCGTTTGCTTGTTGTGTGTACATGATAAGGACTTTGTGTAGATCAACAAATGTAGTTTCCAAGGGAACATAAGCCGAGAAACTCCCAAAGTATTTTACATCTAGACAAATCATATTATTATTAGAACAAGGGTTATTTGCCTCTAGAGGTACTTTTCTAAGGAAGGTGTACTTATTTGTAGTACAAGATCAAAAATAACCCTCAAGTTAATATCATTCTAATCCTTTTAGTTTTTTTATATTTTTTCATAAAATTCAAATATAACATTATTAATAAGGGTTAATTAGTTGTATATTAGTTTGGGTTAACATAATTAGTCTAGTATCAATCAGTGATAGCAATTTAGGTCTATACCAATCCATTTTTGTATGTTGACCGAAATACCCTTAATGAAAGGTGAGTAAAAATCTTTGAAGATCTTTTACGGAGCCTGAAAATCTGTAAAAAAAAATCTTCTCCGTCGATGTAGCTAATCTATTCCGACAGCTTTGCAAGAGGAGATCCAGATTGATCCTAATTGGCTTTTGATTGATTGTGATTTCGCCTGATTTGATCTGCGATTAATGTTTCGAAGATCTTGTTGATTTGATAAATATTCCGTAGAGTCTTTATAATGGGCATATTTGATTTGTGGAGAAGGCACAATTTTTTTGCAAAGAGCTCAGAGAGAAACGATTCAAAGAGTAACGATTCAAATGGTGAAGAAGATGCAGAAGATGGTTGGCGGCGGATCTAAGAATGTTGTTGGGGTTCTTGTAGTTGACTATCCTTGTTAGGTTTAAGTTTTTGTAGTTAACTATATTAGTGCACCGTAAGCTGGTGTGTGGTTTGGCAAAGCATTGAAGATGGAGCAGATCTTGCGTGATGTGGATTTTATTAAGATTGATCATGATTTCACGTAATTGATCGGTGATTGATCTTAAAAATCTTTAAAAAAGTTGACTATAGTTGTCTATAGTTCGTTTTTGTAGTTAACTATTTTAGTTTAATATGTGTTACTTATATGTGTTTATGACAAATCCTAAATTATGTATTTTAGGATCCAAAAGGGACGATGGTAATAGTTGTTTATATTGACTGCTTATAGTCAACTATAATACAATGTTTCATTAAAAGTTGATTATTCTAGTTGTGTATTGTCTAATTTGCATGTGTAATAGTTGTTGAGAAGGTGTGACGGTTCGAGAAAGTAATGATTGTCCCGGAAACAGAGGTGATGAAATTTAGTCAACAAAACACGGTAATAGTTGTTTATATTGACCGCTTATAATAGTCCACTATAATACATCGTTACATTAAAGTTGACTATTCTGATTGTGTAGACTGGTTGTGAAGGAAGAGATTTACTTGAAGACTGCGGCGTAGAGAGCGATGTAAATAACGACCGAGAAAGGAACTAGCGAACAAAGATGTGGAAGGAGAGTCGCAACAGTGGAGCGGCCGTCACGTTCTGACCTAATCGAATCGGTAATACTCGGGTTCAAAAACCCATGGATTCATTGTTTGCCTTTGATGATATGTTCGTGGAGGAAGATGAAAACGAATAGAGAAATAGTTTAGTTTAAAAGAAGAAGAAACCATGGAAGAAGGAGAAAAATGGAAAAGTAATGGCCATCATCAATGAAAAAAAAAAAAAAAAAAAGAGGTGACGGCTGATGAGGGGAAAAAAAAGAGTAGGGTTTTAATTTGTTTAATTTAATGTAAAAAAGTCTAATTTTTTTTTATGTTTGAAACTAAGGTAAAAATTGTAAGAGATTAGGGTAATAACATAAGGCTATTTTTGGAATTTTGTGTTACTTATTGAATTATGATTTTCAGAATGTTAAATGTCTAATTATTTGCACATACACTAATATTCATGCTAATTACTCTATTAATAAATGGGTTAATTAGCTCAATAATAGGTTTTTGGTATAAAATTAATTAACTAACAACACATGAGATATAATTTAGTATCTAGCTTTAAGAAGAAAATTTTGGACATTTGTGCCCCTAGTTAAATGGGATAATTGTAGGCTATAAAACAAATCTCACAAAATGTCTCCTTACGAATAAGTGTCGGTGGAAATCCCATGATTTGGTCAAAAATAATTATTGATGAGATGATGCAGATCTTGTTAGAACTTAGAAGCTTCAAACATAATCGTAATATGATTTATTACGATTGATTCTGAGTGAATCATAGAAGGGTTGGTGATTGATTTTGTATATCAAATTGATTTTGTGTATCAATTCGTTGGATTGTTATAAAAAGGACACTGATGAAGTTTTTCTGCTGGAAATCGGTTTTAAGAAAAGCTCTAAGAACTCTGTAAACTATACAATGGTGAAGCAAATGGTGAGGAAGATTGGCAGCAGATCTAAGAAGGTTGGAGAGATAACTATAGTTGACTATATATGTGTTGTCTTTTATGTTTTTATAGTTAACTATGATTCTAGCACATGTAGTTTACTATAATGACGTTCATTTTCACACCGGCTCTTGAACATTGGAGAGGTAATTGGAGAGGTAATTGTAGTTCACCATTTTATGATTGTTATAGTTAACTATGATTCTAGCACATGTAGTTTTTTAACCTTTTAACACTCTTTCATTTTCACAGATAGTTGACAATAATGTCGTTCATTTTCACAGATAGATGACTATAATAGTTCACTATAATACCATTTATTTTCACAGATAGTTGAGTCTACAAGTTGAATATCTTCACTCTCTCCCTCCTCTTCGTCTTCCCCGCTTAATCCGCCTTTCTCTTCACCACCTACTCCCTCTTGTTATGCAGATTTCACCAGAAGTTTCAAATAATTCAATCTCGTGGCCACCGCGAATTCAGAGAATACATAGAGACCGAGAGATTTTTAGAGACAAAATAAAAAATCAAAGAAGAAAGAATGTGAGTTTTGATATCGGAATAGAGAAGAAGATGGTTGTGGCCAACTAGATAAATGTTTAGGTTTTAGTAATTTAGTAATTTTTGTTTTTGTTTTATTTTTTTCAAATAAAAGGTGTAAACAAATAAGGGTAATATAGTCATTTTGCAACCTCTGAATGTTAATCACCTAATTATGTTTTTGGTGCGGTTAAATTGTTAATTATTGGCAAACCTATTATTGGTGCCAATTTCCCTTAATAAATTCATATATTCTAATTTTTTACCTTATAATCTCACTTTTAATGAGATGGGACAATATAGTTTTAGTTAAATAATATATCTTTTTTTTCTTTAAATCAATATCTTCTTAACAATTTGAAATTCAAATTATTTAGTTATTTTCTTTGATTATATGTTGTTTTATGTATATTTATTCATTTTTTGTGTAATATTTTACATATTTCCAACTTTTGAAATGAAATATGTAAGCATTTATATTTATCATAAGTTTATAATGCTTTTGTTCTTTGAATGTATTATTTTTAGTTACATATTTACTTATTTTTGTTTTTAATTTAATTACAAGTTACCCAAATCTATAACCACTAAGCAAACAAGCACGGTATCGCAATTCTGGTGGAGTTCGAATGGGAATCATCGGGGTATGCAATAGTTAGCTTGGAAAAAGCTATGCCAAAATAAGCAAGACGGAGGACTTGGTTTTATAACTATTGGAGCTTTCAATACAGCCTTACTAGGAAAGCAGCTTTAGAGATTAATTGATAATCCAAACTCTTTATTTACAAAAGTTTTTAAAGGACGTTACTTCCGGAAATCTAATGCTTTAGATTCTGGCAAATCATACTGTCCTTCCTATGGTTGGAAGAGCATTATATCAGCTCCAACTCTGATTATAAAAGGGCTCATCAAGAGGGCCAGATCAGGAACCACCATTTCAGTATGACAGGATCCTTGGATTCCGGCTCCATCCCCGAGATCAGCAATTTCTACAAACGATCTTTATGATCCAAATATTATGGTCATTAGTTTGATTGACCCACTGACGCGGACTTGGAAATAAGATTTGCTGAAAGAATTTTTTACTCTGGAGGATGTAAAGATTATTCAAGGAATCCCGATTCTAGGATTTTTAAAACCTGATAATTTAGGATAGCATTACAAAAAGTCGGGTAAGTATACAGTTAAATCAAGATATCAAATTGAACAGCAAAGTTTGGTGATGAAAGAAGCTCCTTTCACTGGCCCAACTACAAGACGGTTGCAGGCGCAGGCTTGGAAGATGGTTTGTCCGCCAAAGTTGAAACATTTTATATGGTAAGTAGTAACAGTTTTTTTATCAATTAATGTAAATTTGAATAATAGGGGTATACGGTGTGATATACAGCGTACACAATGTGGATCGGACGAAACTATCAATCATGCCTTGTTTGAATGTCCGCCGGATTTTGAAACATGGGCTCTCTTAGGCATACCAACGGCCAGTGGAATTTTCCGACCTGGCCCATTTTTACGAATCTAGACTATTTATACTACCGGATGCCGAATGGATATCAAGACTTTTGGTTTCCATGGATAATGTGGGACATCTGAAAAGCTCGAAATGATAAAATGTTTCGAGGTTTAGACATGGATCCCCTAGTAGTTTTACGGAATGCGGAGACAGAGGCTTTGTTATGGCAAAATGTACAATCGGAGGAATCTCAACCCACAAGACAAGATTCCGAATTTTCATGGGTTAAAGTGATATATTGATGGTTCTTGGAAAGAATCTGATCAATTATCAGGTCGTGGTTAGTATGCGTTCTAAGATGCGGGGACATGGATCATGATGGAGGCAATAAACTGTAGATGAAGTCTCTCTCCTTTACACGCATGTGAAGCCTTATGATGGGGCATGGTGTGCATACTTGAAATGCAGAAGACAGAGGTAGCTTTCGCAACGGACTGCTTGGAGTTGATGAAGATGGTGTCTACACCGATGGAGTGGCCAGTGTTTAAAGCCTATTTAGAAAAATTGCAGAGTTTGAAGATGAAGTTCTCTTTTTCTCATTATCTCATATTCCGCGCACGCTTAATTCAAAAGTTGACAGGCTTGCGAATGGTGCTCGATTAGCTAGTTCTGAACATTTCTTTGTAAGCGCCCCACCACTTGCTTGGATTACTGGGTCGTGGTAAGTTGTTTATTATTTTGATGATAAAAATAATAATATTTAATTACAAGTTTTAGTAGCTATATATAACAATAAATATACAAAAACATGAATTAAATGACACTTCAAATAAAATTTATAGTAGAAAGTTTGGGAAAACTTTATATGGAGAGAAAACTTAACTATTATATATAAGATTATTTGGACGTTACAAATACACGGAGCATGAGAAAACATTCGTACTAGTTTCTCAACGAATTTAAAATATTTCATCATGGTTGAATCGAAAAATAGGAGAACGTAGGAGACAATACTTCACATAAAAAGCTACATGTTAAAAAGTTGTGAATATAAATTCATAAGTTGTGATTGTTAAAAATTGAATTTATCTTTAAACAAAACCCTAGAGTCGGGTGAAAGGAGGAGAATCCAGATGAAATTGCCGAGTTTTTTACGGACTCGGAAGGGTCCCTTAATTTTATTGGTAGAGTTTGTACTTCCTAAAGGCTTTAGAAATGTTTAAAACTAAATCTATAATGGCCAATATAAAATAATTTTTTCTGTACTAAGTTCAAACTATTTCAAATTTTATAGTTTGAACTTTCGGTCAAATGGTAAAATGCTTTCACGAGAAGATATTCATAGTAGTTGCTCATATTTTATCATAGTTAAATCAAGAAAGAAGGGAACATGCTGACGTGTCATGCGTTCTAGCCGCCCAAACCTCTCCGCTTTCTCCATTTCTCTGAGGTTTGGCTTGCGATAGGAACCGTATCATTGAATCGAGGAAAAACTGGACCATGCGATTTTGAAGAAAATAGGATTTGGCTAGATTTGTAATGATTTATACGTCGAATCGAGGTGAAACTGAATTAAAAACTCCTACTAGAGATCGTAACCGCTGACCAAATTATTATCAATCCCACTTGGTGGACGGGGGTAACTGAACTGGATTTGTCACTACAAATCTGGCCCATGACATGCTTGGTTTGAATAAGCTTTAACCCTTGGTTAAAGACAAACGCTTGGGCCTTTGGATTATTCATGAAAAAAAACTTGTCTAGGGCTCAACTTAACATGCTTAGTAGCCCGTTAACATGCTGGCTCACGGGTGTGTAGAGATAAGTCCTAGCAGAGTAGAGACCAAAGCTTTGAATGAGTTAACAAAGATCTTTGACTTATTCAAACCCCGAAATTTTTGGAGGATCAAGCGAGAACGGAGTAAGCAAAGCTTTACGAGCAGAACTGGATGGAGCTATCAATACAAGGAAAATGAGCAAAATTTGGCTATTTTTCACACGTAGACTCGACTACGTAGTACACTAGCTAGCATACGCTTATCACTCGATTTATCTTTGTATATTCGATATATTATCAATATAAATCTACTTTTGTCTCATTCATCTTTCCGTACAATCAAATCTATAAACATTTTTTGGAATCAAAGTTTTTTTTGTCGAATTTATATACAAATCATTACTGTGGAATTCAGCTGCCACAATCACCTAAATTATTAGGAAAGGCTTCTAAATTATTGAGAATGCTTAGAATTGCTTTGAGAATTATATCTCGCAGGTTGAAGAACATGTTGGATAGAAAATACAAATTCTCTTTCTTAGGTAAGTAATTTGATTTTTTTTACTTTTTTGTATGTTGAAGTCAACATGTGTATACATTGTCGTTGTCAGCATTATTTGAATGTTATGAATACACGGAGCACGAGAAAACATTCGGTCTAGTTGGTCAACGAACTTAAAATATTTTATCATAGTTGAATCGAAAACTAAGAGAACTTAAGTGATATACGTCATATTTTATCATTTTTTACAATCTACTTTGCTTATATTTATTAACTAGATTATGACCCCCATAATATATGGATATTAAATAGTAAAATTGATAATTTATATAGTTATACCCATATATTTATATTTTAAATTAAAACCCCGTTAATATAATCATAATTTACGTTTTGTTAAATGTGGTTAAAAAAATCAATAATGAGTTTAAATCTTCAAAAATTATAAAAATAATTCATCTGAATGAATTATAACGTTTTAATAATATTTGAAATCTTATATACTTTGAAACTGAATCTATTTTATAAATAAACATCAATTATTTTTAAAAAGTATTTTTTTAATTGAATTCCCTTACATATTTGATAATTTTTAAATAAAGATCCAGTTACGAAAAGTTAAACTTAAATCTTTACATTACAACATGAATTTCAAAAAAATACAATTACATACACTAACAAATATTCTGAAAATAGGTAACATAAATAAAATTAGGGAAATTAGCATGTATATTACCTTTTACACCAATAATTAAATATCTAACATACTCTAAACTATAATTAGGTAACTAACATTGATCATATCTAAAATGACCATATTATTCTTAATCTATTGTTCAGTTTTTATGTTTAAAAATAAAACAAAATTAAAAACAAATCTAAAAAACATAAAACCCTAATCCTTCTTTTTTTTCTTTCACGTCTCCTTCTCCTTCCTCCACTCTTTCTTCTTCTTCTTTTTTTCTCCTCGTCTTCTTCTTCTCTTATATTTCTCATTATCTTCTTCTTTTGCTTCTAACAGAAGCACTATAATCAATCGATCTCATCTTTCTTCCGTGATCTATAAAACTAATTTCAATCATTGATCTATAAAACTAATGATGTTTCTTCTCTTCCACTAAATTCTCAACTGACATGATCTCTCCAATCAAACTGAATCGTTGGAACTCGGAATAGTTAACTATATTCGGAAATCAATATAATAGGTAATTACGTTATAAACATAGTTGACTATATTTGTTTAAATAAGTAACTATAATAGGTAATCACGTTATGAACATACTTAATTATGTTTGTTTCAACACCTAACTATAATAGGTAACTATCATATGGACATATTTAACTATATTTGTTTAAATAAATAACTTTTACAATAATATTTCGTGTAGTCAACTATGTTATGAAGTTGTGTAGACAACTATGTTATGAAAGTAGTTAACTATGTTTTAGATAATTACAAAATGGTAAAAAATAGTTAACTATCTTTTGAGATCTATAAATATATAGTTTAGAAAATAGTCAACTATATTATTAAATAGTTAACTATTACAATGTATTTTGTTTTTTTTATCCACTACAAGAATATGGTAGTATAGCTACAATTTTTATTACGAAATAGTTTTATAGCAAATATTAACTACATATAGATACAATTTGCTACTAATTTTATAATTTATTAAACTTCATCTTCTTAAAGTTGTTTTTTATGATCCAAATATATAATTTTTTTCCAGAGATAAATGCACAAAGGAAAAGTCAGGAACGATGATCAATTATTCAGATTTAAGAATATAATATTCTTAGAGATTTTTTGTTTAATGACATTAATTATAAAATTTAATAGGGGCAAAATCATCCACTAATTATTTCTCTATGTTACTCACCTAATTTTCTGTGAAGACATGTTAGATCCCTAATTTGTTACCCAAAATATGTTATTAAGCTAATTAACCCATAAAATTAGTACATTAACTAATGGGAGGTGTGTGTTATTATATAGTTTTTGGATTGTCTTTTTTGAAGTAATAACATTTTCGGAAGGTTGAACGTATGTTTACTTTTTCTTTTAAAATAATTTATGGTTTAACATTTATTTTATTTTTATATATAAAGTTTCATATTTGTGATGTAACATTTATTTTATTTAACATAATGATATTTATATTTTGCTTTTCTTTTTAACGACTTACATAATATCTAGTTTGACTTTTAGAAATATGTTAATGAAACAATAAGAAAAATGTTAATGTGACTTTATTGTATTGGTTTAACATGTTTATAAATTAATTATATAAATTATGCGATCCCGTGAGTTACAATTTTGACAAACTCTCTTTTATATAATAAGATAATCATCCAAGTTTTAGAGATAAGAATGTTTTTAGTTTTTCATAGATTTCGACTTCAATTAAGAAAAAAAGCAAATTGGATTAAAAATGGAGAAAACAAACCTATTTTGGAAAAGTCATAATTGTTCATCAAATGTTGTGGTCTAGATGGAAGTTATCCCAGCGATGGATCAAGCCCAGATACAAGATAGAAGAGGATCCTAACTTCAAATATTATAGTTTGAGCTCTCGGTCAAATGACAAAACGCTTTCACTTCAGGCTAATAAAAATTGTCACTTGAGGATAGAAAGCAAAGAAATAATGGGGTCATGGGTGGCAGTCGAGGATTCGTTTTTCATCACATATGTTTTGCTTAGACCACCAAATTGCTACGCGAGTCTAAAAGAAAAGAGATCCTTTAAGAGGCCAGTTTATTTTCGTTTTCGAGCAAAAAAAATCTGACCATAAACAAAACAAACAATCCACTAAAGAAAGTAATTATCCATTCAAGAATTTCACACGAAAAGCAAAACCTTCAGGACTGAACCATTCTCAGAATGCATTAAGAAAAGCAAAGATTGTATTTTATTAGAAGAGTGTCTCTCAGCCACTCACTCCTCTTCCTCTGCCTCTTCAAGCCAGTTCACAAACGGCTCCAATCCCTTCACAAACGTTTGCCTGAAAAATCAACACACCACTATTACTAAAGAGCAAGGAGGTGAATCTTATTTACTGAGAAGAACCTTATCATCCGAAAATAGTTACCTGCCCTTAGGGTTGGTCCCTTTGCGATACCAGTGGAGAATGGTGTCTTCAGCAAGGACATCAAGTTCATACAAAGACCTCACTACCTCCGGAAACACTTTCATCAGCTTTGCGTCTTCATAGCATTGCATCTGTACTTTGTACATTAGTTCCATCTCCATTTTCCCGCTGCTGCAGAACGTATTCAGAAGCGGAGCCCATGTTTTCACCTACCACAGCAACAAGCAGTGACTAGCTTTAGCTTTGACAGACCAAACAACCTATTTTGCTACATACTTCCAACAGCTCTAATGAAAAGAAAAAAAAACACTCACTTGGCGTAATACAGAATTCGCATTTTGCTGCTGGTTTTTCCCAGACCATTGAACAGCATCCATTATCCCATCCCAGATCACACGCACAACTTCAATTTCGGGCAGCTTAGCATCTTTCACCTGTTGCTTTACCGTTTCAATCACTTCATCTACGTTAATTTCCTCAGTTACTTGGCTCGTAAGCACCGCTTTTATTTCCTTGAGCTTCACCTCAAATATTTTCTTTTCATTGTACTCTACCAGAGCTGATAATCCCGCCTTGCTTAAAATCACAAGAAAAAAGTAAATCAATTACACATATTAAGTATTTATTTTTTGTTTTAAAGGTAGAGAAGACTACATGCTCAGATTCTAAAGGTAAGTGAAAACAGAATCAGAAGGAAGAGTTGATGATAGGATCTGGGAATTGTTGAACTCAACAAACTACCAACAAAATGTTAACCTATTTAGAAGCGTTTTCACAAAATCAATCTCACCAATATCAATGTTAAAAGACGAAAATTGAGCGAAATGCAGGGAATCAGAAGAGCAAGGAAAGAAACATAATAATAGTGAATGGAGGAATAGAAAGTTACGTGAAATGGTCAGCAAAACTTTCAGTAGTCCGCTTAGTGGGTGGGAGGAAATCCAAGAGTTTGTCTTCCATCTTGCCACGCCTCAGAATAGCAATCAAGTCATCAAGGGTGTTCTCAACCAAATACTCGTTGAAGAAGTCTGTAACAAAAGAGAGCACTATCCCTTTGGCAACAAGATTATCCTTAAGCAGTGGCTGGAAGACAGTCTCTACAGGTAATCCTGAGAGCTTCTGGGAAAAAGCGAGGGCTGTGAAAATTGCGAGCTTCTTCCTCTCATTTTCCTCAAAAAGCTCCAGTGACTGCAAGAATCTGCGGGTAACATTTTCGAGGTTCTTTATAAGGAAGGGTCTCCTGCGCAAAATCTTCTGAATGTATACAACTGATGGTAAAATAGCTTCACGCGTAGGTTCGCAGTCGATTATAGAGTAAGGATGGCGTTCCCCTTCATCAGATTTGACCGAACCAGTTTGAGTACGTCCTCCGATGAAAACAACCTTAAATGACAAGAGAAGCAAAACAAAACAAAATATCAGTTGATACAAGAAAAGAAATTGAGTAAATATATAAACCATATTTTGCGCAGAAGTTGGCATATAGGCAATAGAAGAGAGCTGAGGCAGTATTACCTCAAAGAAGATGTCACCGTATCTTGAGAAATTAAGGTCTGATGACTCAATACTTTTGGCAACAAGTTCCTACATATAAGAAAAGCAGAAACAAAGTTATAAGTTAAAGGGCACGACTTGAACAAGCAATTAAGAGAGAGAAAAAAGAGTACCAGATCACCAGCATTATCCAAATAAATCAGGACAACTGCATCAGAGAAAGCTGCAGGGTCGAGAGGAGCAGCAATATTCCTTTTGCGGGTCTTAATCCGCGTACCTCTGCACATGAAAATTTAATCCAAGTCAAATTGACTACATTGGTTTTAAGAATTGGTTATAAGAAGCACAACATGAGATCTAATTACCCGAGAGTGGGTTTCTCCTTCGAGCTGCAGGAAAAGAGTATATGATAGATTAGTAAGTAGGAATTAGCGATTCCTCAAAATAATACCCGAAACCCTAGCAGCCTGCCCAAATTAATCTCCAAATTCTTAAATAACAGATACCTCCAAATTCAATCACGAACATCGACTAGCAGATTTCAAACGCGAAATCCAAGAAACAAAAGAGATCTAATGCCACATAATTGACAAGAAACAAAGTTGGGAAAAGCAGATTCCTCATCATCACAACCTAAACCAACAAGACAAGATGAAAGTTTACCTCATAAACCAAGACGAGAGAAGAAAGATCAAAGTAGAGACGCGAGATCAGAAAAGCCGAAAAAGTTTCGATTTGAGAAAAAGAGACACAACTGAGCTCGTCTCGACGTTTAAAGAAGAGATAAAAAGGAATAGACTCTAATGACCAATATAACCCTTATGTCCCAAACCTATCGATTTATCCACATTTGATCGGTATTCGGATATCCGATCAGGTATTAAAAAAATTCGGGTATTTCGATAATGGATTTTGAAACCCGATCGGATATTATTTACAAACGGATTGGGTTCGGATATATCCGATCCACACTTTGTTTCAAGTAAACGTTCCCAATTTTTTTTTATAATTGATACAATTTTAGAGAGTTGTGTCTCTTTGGGCCATAGTTATGTTTTAAGCTTTGAAAAAATATCAAAGATTTTATCAATTAATCTCTATCAAACAAAGATTTAATCAATTAAATACTATAAAAAAAAAATCAATTAAATATCATCTTCTTATTCTTCTTCTTCTTCATCGATCTTCTTCTTCCTCTTGACCGTTTTTTGCTATCTTTCGTTTCATTTTCAAACCTTTACAAGCTTTGGGACAGTTCCTTGGTACGAAACGATTTTGTTTTGGATCTTCGTCTTTGTTGTTGATTTGTGGAGAAGATATCGTGTTGAGATGAGTAAGAAACGACTTTGATGCTTTGGATAATGGATATAGAAGAAGAAGAAATGACATTGATGCTTTGGGGTGGACCAAAAGAAGAAAATAATATATTGACCACGAGATACCTTTGGGTAATGGACCACAAGAAGAGAAGAAGAAATTAGACTATGCTGCTAAGCCCCACACGAGTTTGTCTTCGGATATCCGATCGGATTTCGGTTAATATCCAAACCCGATCAGTTATCCGATTTAATCATAAACCATAACGGATCGGTTATTAGACTCAATCCGTAACCGTATCAAACCGGTTTTTTCGGGTCGGTTCGGGTTCGGTGTTCGGTTACGGATATAATGCCCACGCCTATTGGGAATTATGTGAATCAAACCCAATTCCGGAGGAAAATTGTGAGAATAACCATGACACTGTTGATATTTTATTAAGGTTTTGTTACTGTTAAAAGTACTTTAGCAAAGTTTCGTTGCAAAATACGTACTTTCTACCGATGCTATACTTTTTTGTTGTAAAAAAACAGATTATTTATTCGTATTAGTTGACGGTAATGGTTGGTAATAAACACGTTTTACTCATTTACCAGTCACCGCTAGAGTTTTGAGGTTCATAAGTAACTTTCCGCCGCCCCGATTTGGTCTCTGGCAATTTCGAGATCTTGGTGAACGCGACTATGGATCTTCCCGACGGTAGTGAAACCGACGGTAAGTTACGACTATTGATCTATTTTGTAAGGTTACTTCAAGGTCTGGGTTTGAGACAGTGTTTGGTATTTCTGATTTTGTTTGCAGCGAGTACGCCAATTCAGAGGAGGAAAGCCAATGAGGGACTGCCTACTCGGTTGTTTGCTACTGACAGATACCCGAATTCAAGGCTTACCGTCTACTCCAAACCAAATATGTTAACTTTTGTGAGAGATGCCCTCGAAGGGTCAGACGAGTTCGATAGGATTCGGGATCACCTTTGGAGGTCTTGTTTGATTTAATGTTGTCCAATTTCGTGTAAGTTATTGCATGCCCTGCTATCTCGGCAATTGATAACATCAAAGAAGTACGAATTGTGGTAGGTATTTGGTGGACGCCCTTTGAGATTTTCCTTGGCTGAATTTAGAGAAATTACTTGTCTAGAGTGTGGAGAGTCCCCGAAGGGTTATAACCAGGTCATTAATGTGAAGAAGGACCAGGCGTGGCAGAGAATTGTATGTGGTGGTAAGTCTACTACTCTAGGGGATTTGGCAAAGGAGCTGAAGAAGTCGAAGAACATGCCTGGTTGGCGTAAGCTAGCAAACTGTTTGTTAATTATTGTTGATGGGGGTTTGGTAGGGAAGTTACAGCATAACCGCCCCACACCTAAATATGTGAGTATGTTAGTTGATGTAGAAGTTTTTCTGCATTTCCCTTGGGGCAGAGAAGCGTTTGTGAGAACGTTATCGACGATTAGACCTTTGCTAGAGCCTACTAAGAAAGTGCATGATCTTGCCAGCAACTTCAACAACACACGTTCCGGCTACAAGGATTCCCTCTAGCACTTCAGTTGTTGGTATACCGTGCGATATCGCCCCCTCATTAATAAGGTGCCAAATGCAAATGATGGGAGGACATTTATGGACGTTTCTTTTGTTGGTTTGCCCAAACTAACAACGTTAGCAATGACTGATGTACTAGCCGCCGAGAATGATCTGAAGGTAAGTGTGTAGTAGAGATTGTGTGTTTGTTAATTGAACAGGAATGTGTAATAGTAGCTTAATATTGTGGTTTGTGCTAGCAGCTGCTGGTGGAACCTTTGTTACCATTGGTTAACAACGAGAACGACATAAACGGATGGGAAGAGTGGGATGATGAAGTCAGAGACAAGAAGGTTCTTCATATGCAGGGGTTGATTAGGAAAGGGCATGTATTTCAGAAGCATGAATAGATAGGGGGTTTTTATGGGTTGGAAGAGGTAGAGCTTGACAAAAAGCATGTAGTTGATAGGAAGGGTAAGTTAGTTAGCGAAGGTGGTGTGTTTGATGTCAAAGGGAAGGGAAAAGAGAAAGCGAAGAAGAAGAAAGGGACGAAGCGCAATTAGCGTAAATTAGAATCTTATTTTCAGCCTGTTACTCGTGGTGGATCGCAAATGCAAGAGTGAGTTGAGATGAAGTTGGCGGAGATAACAACAGCTCAAACTGCAAAAATTATTGAGCAAGGGGAAGAGATAGCGAGATGGAAGAGGAAGAGAGCAGGTTCTCGGAAGGGTGGCTTTTTGGAAAGGTTTTTAGGAGCGTAGTGCTCTCTACCAAGAAGAGGGGAAGGGTTGAGATGGTAAACATATTTTATTGTGATTGTGATTGTAATTTGTATACTGAAATATGATATTTGATTGTGTGGATTGTTGGGGTCGGATTTCACCCACTGAACGTCGACGTTCAAAGTTATGATAAGCAACGAGCATATTTCAACAAGCAGAGATAATATGGACCCTAGGTCATTCCACCTACAAGAAAGGGTGAAGGCCTCTTGAAATACCCTAAGTCATTCCACCAACAAGAAAGGGTGAAGGCCTCAAACCCTTAAGTCATTTCACCTACAAGAAAGGGTGAAAGACTCTTAAAAACCCGTAAGTCATTTCACCTACAAGAAAGGGTGAAGAACTCCTGAAAACCCCCTGAAAACCCCTAAGTCCCTTGAACCTTCTACCTGGTGAAGGAACCTTCGAAGTTGTCTTCACCTCAGGAGAAGTCATGAATGTAGCGTCGGAGAGGTCACAGAGCTAACAGGAGGCGCTGCAGAGACCAAGGCTGCCTGGCACCGATGTCACTGAGCAGTGACACCGATGACAGGCAGTGGCACTGATGTCACTGCCCAGTGACACCGATGTGCCTGGCCTCAACGATGTCCATGAAGCTGACATTGGTGTCCAAGCCATTCCCATCGGCTTCAAGTCCTTCGTCGCCCATCAGAACATCAACGAAGGTTCCAGAAGGTTCAACGCGTTAAAGCCCAGCAACGAAGCCCACATAGGCTCGACCGACATAAGCGAAAAAGGCAATCCGCGAAGGTTTAGGAAAAAGGCTTAGTCGACTTAGGGGGTTATATATAGGAAGGCAAAAACACTTGTAAAGGGATTCATTGACAACTTTTATCATACAAGCAATACAAAGCAATTACAAACCCTAATTTCTCTTTGCTCATCATTGTTCTTCATAGCTTATCTTCAGAAATCTCTGCTTCCTTTCGAAACCCTTACAAATCTAATTGTGCGATTTCTGGCTTCCACAATTTGGCGCCGACTAAGGGGAACTAGAGAATTTCTTACACAAAAGAGCTACGTTACATACTGAATCAAGGATGGTGAGCGGCGAAGAAAACACATCTCGCAGAGACAACCATGAGAAAGAACCTTCGGTCGAGGCTACTACTACCAAGACCACTGCTCAAGGTGACATAACCGAGGTGAAGAAGATGCTAGAAACCTTCCTCACAGAGCAGAAGAAGCAAGCCGAGATCAACGAGGCAACGTCGAGGGAACTGAAAGCTCTTTCGCTAAGAAAACGCGGAAGACCCGACACAGCAAGGCTTAGGGCGTGTGTTGACCCTCAACGCCTCGACTTCTCCGCACCTCGTACTACTCGGGGAAACCCAGAGCACCTACCACCACCACGACCACGTCGGGAAACGAACAAGTCTCCCGAACGCGTCGTGGATATCTCCGATCGACAAGAGTCAGCTCTTACAAAGCGTACATGCGCGGAAGGTGTAGAAGGCGGCAGACAAGAACCACGCGCCTCTGATACTCAAAGCGCGTTAGGCTCTTCCAAGACAGAGATTGTGAAAAATACCTCGGAGTACACCAACTACTCTAGCGAAGAGCGGTACAAGAAGGAGCAGGAGCGAAAAGCCTTCAAACAATCTTACGCTGCAGAGCCCGCTGCAGTAAAGGCTCAGATGGATCGGGTAACCTCAGACCTAAAGCGTACCCAATCGCAGATACACCACGGAACAGGGAGGGCTCCTGCCATCGCTCAGGTACTAGAAAAGGCAAGGAACACGCCTTTCGACTAACGAATTACAAGGACAAAAATCTCCGATCCCAGAAGGATCAAGTTACCAGTCTACGAAGGAACTACAGACCCTTCGGATCATCTGATGGAATTCGAAGTAGCCTTGGGGAGAGAAAACTTCAAAGAAACGGAATAAGAGATCGTCTACTGCAAGCTGTTCGTAGAAAGTCGCAAGGGGCCAGCCTGTAACGCCCCAGATCACTAAGGCCGAGCCCAGCAACCCGAGACGGTACTTACCACAACGAAAATACTCGGACCGGGTTACTAGAACACATCAAGCAACCTACGTCCAACTGTTCTCGAGTGGTTTACCCGTCTAAAATAGTCCTAAGGCTTTTCAACCCGAACCAAATTAGACGGTTAGTTTGTACGGACTAGACATGCATCAGTAATTCTTGCAGAATCTTTAGAAAACGATTCACTTTTAACATATATATAGCATATCCAAAACCCTTAATAAAGCCTTATACGTCGGATCCGAGGTTTGAAAACGCATACATAATAAACACTTATGAATTTACAAGATCAACGGAAACCTACTCTGATTTCCTATCGTCCAAGCGTCCCGCTAAGGTTTACTGACTACGGTTACTTGCAACAAAAAAGTGGGATGAGTAATCTAGAATTACCCAGTGAGCGAAGCTGGACTAACAGTCAGATTAAACCCACCCAAACCCCACAATCAAGCAATAAGCAAACAAGCAACAGTCAAGCAAACAAGCAACAATCAAACAAACAATCAAGAACAAGAGCAACCATACAAGGAACTACACAAGTTCCACCAAGACTCTAGTTCTAAAATGCAATGCAATCCAAATTTTAAGTGCAATATGGCCATGCGGTTCAGTCAGCCGTCCTGGTCCATCCCAAATGGAGAATTGCAGACACAAAGTCTAGCAAGACTCGTGTTCCCTCTTGGAACTCCAATACACCGTCGTGTTTAGCGACCCTGGGAGTTACCCAAGTTCCTGCCACGTGCGCGAGTAAACTACCCGCGTCTTCCCCGGGCCGTCGAACCGCTTAACATGTTAACATGCATCTACCCGATCACATGCAAACCTAACAACAATGTCTCTTCCTAAGCAAAGTTCACTAACTTACGCTTGAGACAAACACGAATGCTTCTCACTAAGCATTACCACACACAAACAAAATACGCAATACTTAATAGTAATTGCACCACAAACAACCAAACTCGACATGCAAGATAGGTCACAACACACTTAACAACAAACAACAACAATGCTAAGAACCTCAGGAGTGATTCAAAAACAACATGCAAGCAATCGGAACACTCCCGTCTCAACATGCATGCAACTAAGAAAACCCACGAATCTAGCTTGCATGCAGACGGAAACCGAGATGCTTAACAAGCGGAAATCTAACATGCATGCAAACGGAAACCGAGCAAGCAAGAAGGCAACAAGGTAACGGAAAGAACAAGAATAATAAACGGAAACTACCCACGGGGATTCAACTCATCAACCCCCGCGGCCCAACTCACCGCGAAAACGGGTCGAGGCTTAGCTTAAGAAACACCGAGGACTTTTCCCACCACAACACGAACAACCGGGAACTCTCTCTCTCTCACGAACCAAAAGCTAACTAAGAATCTTAGCTTGAAGGAGATATTTGGCAGAGTTGGCTTAAAGAAACGAAAATAAGGGTGAAAACTATGAGGGAATGAGGTTTTTATAGGCAAATTCCGACCTAGAGGCGCGTCCGCCACTTGTCCCGCATGCGGCCGCATGCATGCAGCACACGTGGCAACCTTGCTCCTGCTGACCACTCTCTCGAGACCTGCCTCACGAACCGATCTCCGACTGGTACCGACGACTCTATTCCCGCGGTACACGCAAACACACCGGTGATTACCCAAAGCGGCCTAACTCCCAAACTACCCGGGCAACCTTCAGTTTTCTTCGTTGAAAACTCGTCTTATTCCTTCCTCTACCTTTTCCAAGTCAAAAAATCCTCGAGGCCGGTGACTTTGGAAAAATCGAGGTCGCGGCCGATCCTTAGGGATTTATCAGGGTTATGACACCATCTCCTCCTTATTAGAATTTGTCCCCGAATTCTCTAAGGTAAGAGTAATTCCTTCGGTCTTGTTAACAACTTCGACTCTTCTTATTGCCTTTCAACGATGTTTCGCTTACTAGCTCATTCATGTGTCTTACAAGAAAGTTCTCCCTTTCTTGGTAGTTTGCAAGCATCCCATGCATCTTATCTCTCTGGTCTTCGATCATGTCTTGTCATCACCATTCATGCGTCTTGTATTTGCTTCCTCTTTTTCTTGGGTTGGATATTGTTCCTGAGTATGGCAAGAGTTTCCATTCTTCTATATCTACTCGTCTTCTCCTAAGATTAACGTTTCATGGTCCTTTAACTGTTGCCTCTCATCCTTCATTGGTAATCAAGATTTCCGTGTCTTGATCCTTCCGGCTTCAACTCAGTTTAAGGACCCTTCCAAGTCTTGATCGTTCCTATACCCTGCCTAACTTTTCTCGATTCTTTCTTCATCCCTGTCCTCCTAATAAAATTTAATCCTTTCCTCCTTCCTGAAAACTCCTAGTCTTCCTTCGATTGAACGCCTTGAACTTCAACTGCATCGCTCCCATGTTTCTGATATGAAAGCGGTCTTGCCTTGACTCCGAGTTCAACGCTCTTCCAACCTTGCTCAGCCACCAGCTTGATTTCCACGGAATTCCTCTTTAACACACTTCTTCTTCTGATTAAGCTCCTCTTCAATTTGACGTAACAATCCGGCAGAAGGTTAAGGTATGGTTCAACCTAAAGCTCTAGATCAACCAACACTTAGGCTTCCGAGTCCTAATTCTAAAACTTAGGGATTTGGCCAAACTTACCTTGGATCCCACACTTCTTTTGGACAAAGAAGTTACTTAGTACACAAGCTCTAGAGTCTCGACTCTTGAGGCAAAACTAATCAACCTAAACAATGCAAAGCTTTTCATGCACAAATACTTAAACCAAACCACACTTAGTTTAAAACGAGACGATGCAATGCAAAGGATAAACCGGAAACAAACATTCATTCCAAAGATAAAATTCCACACACTTAACTGAAATACAACGAGTTCGAAATATAAACAAGTCACGAAGGCATACAACACTGAGAACCAGACTTGAAAACGGTTCTCGAAAAGTCGAAAATCAAAAACAACACTTTAACAAACACACACAAACACAAGGAGTTAGAACCCACGCATACCTTTGCTCGGCGCCACTAAGGCGATGAAGTTTTTGGGTTCCTAAGTCTATTGAAATCCATATCCCCTAAGGTTTTGGCGTCCTTCACTTGGATTCAGAGTCGGATGGATTGGAGCAGCCCTGAGCTCTGAGTGACGGGTAGGACACGACGTAGCGTAATGACCTGCTCCCCCACACGTGTAGCAGACGATCCCACTCATCTCCATACTCTAACAACTAGCCCGATATCGAGGAGCATAAGGACAGCTCGGAGTGCGGTGACCATACTGTCCACAGAGGCGGCATAAGAATATGTTCGGAGGTGTCTACCCAATACTGTACAAGAAGTGCCTTTCTTGCCTTGGCATCAGATACCCTTGCCCGTTACCAGCATGAGCGTGGTAACGCCCAGATCACTAAGGCCGAGCCCAGCAACCCGAGACGGTACTTACCACAACGAAAATAGTCGGACCGGGTTACTAGAACACATCAAGCAACCTACGTCCAACTGTTCTCGAGTGGTTTACCCGTCTAAAATACTCCTAAGGCTTTTCAACCCGAACCAAATTAGACGGTTAGTTCGTCCGGACTAGACATGCATCAGTAATTCTTGCAAAATCTTTAGAAAACGATTCAATTTTAACATATATATAGCATATCCAAAACCCTTAATAAAGCCTTATACGTCGGATCCGAGGTTTGAAAACGCATACATAATAAACACTTATGAATTTACAAGATCAACGGAAACCTACTCTGATTTCCTATCGTCCAAGCGTCCCGCTAAGGTTTACTGACTACGGTTACCTGCAACAAAAGAGTGGGATGAGTAATCTAGAATTACCCAGTGAGTGAAGCCGGACTAACAGTCAGATTAAACCCACCCAAACCCCACAATCAAGCAATAAGCAAAAAAGCAACAATCAAACAAACAATCAAGAACAAGAGCAACCATGCAAGGAACTACACAAGTTCCACCAAGACTCTAGTTCTAAAATGCAATGCAATCCAAATTTTAAGTCCAATATGGCCATGCGGTTCAGTCAGCCGTCCCGGTCCATCCCAAACGGAAAATTGCAGACACAAAGTCTCGCAAGACTCGAGTTCCCTCTTGGAACTCCAATACACCGTCGAGTTTCGCGACCTTGGGAGTTACCCAAGTTCTTGCCGCGTGCGCGAGTAAACTACCCGCGTCTTCCCCGGGCCGTCGAACCGCTTAACAGGTTAACATGCATCTACCCGATCACATGCAAACCTAACAACAATGTCTCTTCCTAAGCAAAGTTCACTAACTTACGCTTGAGACAAACACGAATGCTTCTCACTAAGCATTATCACACACAAACAAAATACGCAATACTTAACAAGTAATTGCACCACAAACAACCAAACTCGACATGCAAGATAGGTCACAACACACTTAACAACAAACAACAACAATGCTAAGAACCTCAAGAGTGATTCAAAAACAACATGCAAGCAATCGGAACACTCCGATCTCAACATGCATGCAACTAAGAAAACCCACGAATCTAGCTTGCATGCAGACGGAAACCGAGATGCTTAACAAGCGGAAATCTAACATGCATGCAAACGGAAACCGAGCAAGCAAGAAGGCAACAAGGTAACAGAAAGAACAAGAATAATAAACGGAAACTACCCACGGGGATTCAACTCATCAACCCCCGCGGCCCAACTCACAGCAAAAACGGGTCGAGGCTTAGCTAAAGAAACACCGAGGACTTTTCCCACCACAACACGAACAACCGGGAACTCTCTCTCTCTCACGAACCAAAAGCTACCTAAGAATATTAGCTTGAAGTAGATATTTGGCAGAGTTGGCTTAAAGAAACGAAAATAAGGGTGAAAACTATGAGGGAAGGAGGTTTTTATAGGCAAATTCCGACCTAGAGGCGCGTCCGCCACTTGTCACGCATGCGGCCGCATGCGTGACACATGGCAGCGTGGCCGGCCGGGTGTTCTGCATGCATGCAGCACACGTGGCAACCTTGCTCCTGCTGACCACTCTCTCGAGACCTGCCTCACGAACCGATCTCCGACTGGTACCGACGACTCTATTCCCGCGGTACACGCAAACACACTGGTGATTACCCAAAAATGGCCTAACTCCCAAACTACTCGGGCAACCTTCAGTTTTCTTCGGTGAAAACTCGTCTTATTCCTTCCTCTACCTTTTCCAAGTCAAAAAATCTTCGAGGCTGGTGACTTTGGAAATTCGAGGTCGCGGCCAATCCTTAGGGACTTATCAGGGTTATGACACTGCCCTTCAATGGTTCTACAAGCTGGAGAAGAATTCAGTTCACACTTTCCTCCAGCTTTCCGAGTTGTTCGTTCAGCATTACAACATTTTCATGGAACGAAAATCTACGACTCCGAACTATGGAATAACAAGTAAGGCGAGACCGAGAGTCTTCAGTCTTTCATGGTAAGGTTCAAGAACACGCTGTCAAAGGTTGAAGGTATCAGCAACATGTTAGCTCTAGAGGCTTTGCGAGGAGCACTTCGGTGCCCATCTCCATTCTGGCAAGAGATGAGTCTCAACACGCCAACGACAATCCAAGACGCTTTCCACCGTGCTGCTGACTTCGCTCGAATTGAAGAAGAAGTCTGTGCTAGGAATGGTGGGAAGCCGACACAGGCAACTGAGCCAGCTCACGTTGTGAATCCCGCCTACATCCAATACGAGGGAGGATCCAGAGGGGTCCATAACTACCAAGTGGAATCATCAGGTTACGAAGAACCAAAGGAGTATAACGAAGAGTTATACTGCGACTTCCACAAGGCAAATGGACACTCAACTGCAAAGTGTCGGGAGTTGGGGCAGCAGCTCATAGCCAAACTGACTGGAGGAACTTTGAAAGGCAACGTCAGCCTGTCATACTTCAAACCAGAGGAGAAAGCTCCTGCTAACACCGAACAACATGAGGAGAACCCCAAACGCCAACGTCATGATGACGATATTGAAAACGGAGGCCAGTATGAAAGTATCAACATGATAATGGAGGGATCCCAATACTGTGCTGACAACGTCCCTGCAATCGAAGCATATCATCGACGCGCTGACGTCTGCACGAACATAACAACTCATGCAAAGCTAAGGCTTTCCAGCGACCCTATCACCTTCGACGAGCAAGACACTGAGGGCCTCGATCAACCACACAACGACCCCCTGGTAATCACTTTGACTGTTTACAACTTCAACGTCGCTCGTGTTCTTATCGATACAGGAAGCTCGGTGGATGTCATCTTCAAGAAAACACTTGAGCGAATGAAGATTGATCTATCCACGATCAAAGGGAGGCATAAACCCATAACAGGTTTCTCTGGCGAGACGACTATGACGATGGGAACAATTTGCCTTCCCGTCCAAGCTGGCAACGTTAAGAAGTTGGTCGACTTCACCGTGTCTGATCATCCAGCAATCTACAACATGATCATGGGGAATCCTTGGCTCAACCTGAGGAGAGCTGTGCCTTCAACATACCACGTATGCCTCAAATTCCCAACACCCATCAGCGTAAAAACGATATGGGGCAACCAGAAGGAGTCTCGTATGTGTTTCATGGCAGAGCACAAGCTGAGGTACACCGAGAAAAAGAAAGAGGAATCTTCACCTCAAGAATCACGAAAGAGAACAAGGACTTGCTCCGAACATGTCAAAGATTTGACCGACCTTCTATAGCAGTGTGAGTGCTAGGTCCTACACAATAAACTTGTCAAAGGTTCTAAAGAAGCAGAGGTTTCTTGGATGAAAACACGTAAGCAAAGATCGAAGTAGTAGTTGTTTTATTGCTGTTTGCGTAAAGCGTATGCCCATTTTTTTTTTGCTTTGAATGAGGCTTACAAAGTATATTTATACATGTCTTAAGTCGGCTAGGCCTGTTAAAAGATAAGTATGAAAATCCTAATTCTTCGGGATATGCTCCTCTCGTGGTCGGCGGCTGCTTAGGTTTTTAGTCCTCGTCCTCGTACTGGACCTAGGCCTGAAAAGTCACCTAGGCCCAACTTGGGCTTTCCGTGTCGAAGGTCGGCCCAACTTGTCTACCTTGGCGCCACATCGTCCTAGGACTTCTACTGCGTCATTTCTGGAGCCTAGGCCTTCCGAGCTTGTCCCGCGTATGAGCAGTGCTCGTCTTCATAAGCGTAGGTCCTCCCAGAAACTGGCAGCGCTAGTTCCGACGTCCTGCGCACGCCTTTGACACCTAGCCATTTTCTTGATAATCTCGTATGGAGTGAGATTTGACCCCAACAGTTCATTTCCGGAGCCTAGGCCTTCTGAGCTCGTCCTGCGCATGAGAAGTGCTCGTCTTCATAAGCGTAGGTCCTCCCAGAAACTGGCAGTGCTAGTTCTAGTGTCCTGCGCACGCCTTTGACACTTAGCCATTTTCTTGATAATCTCAGGCGGGGTGAGATTTGACCCCAACAGTTAGCCCCCCAGCTCGGTAGTATCATTTATGATAGTGCCGAGGTAAAAAGAGTTATAGGTGAGAATGAGGTTCTCAAGAAAATGTGTCGTTGTCGAGACGAGATCGTACCCGGTAATCTTGTCAATGTTGCTAAGCTTTCATGTTTATGTTAATGCTTAGCTCAGCGTAGCCTGCAAAAGACTTGTGTTTTGTTGAATTTATAGAGCTGACTCTATAGAAGTTCACAGAGCTTGTTTTTGGTAAAAGCTTTTCGTCGTAAGTAAAGTTCTGATAAGTCGTGCTTTGTAGCTTGACTTGTTGCTTAGAGATTTTTATTTTTTCCAAGCTCTCACATGTTTTGTTAATGTTGAGCTAAGCGTTTCCTGTTTCTTGCGTTTGCTGTTTATTTTTACCAACGATGTTGCTAGGTTTCTGGAGTGATCATTTTGGTTTATGGACGTGCTGCTCTTTGAACACGCCTGCTCCAAGAATGAACATATACTTGTTTTTACCAACGATGTCGTTGGGTTTTCAGAATGACCACTTTGATTCGGAGGTGTCTGCTCCGCGAATGAACTCATTCGATTCTACCAACTTGTTGCTGGGTTTTCAGAATGATCACTTTACGGACGTGTTGCTCTCTGAACACGTCCGCGTCTATAATGAGCATTGGCAGCTGTATTTTACCAACGATGTTGTTGGGTTTTCGAATGATCATTTGGGTTTACGGATATGTTTCTCCTTGAACATATCCGCTCCTATAACGAATCATTAGTATTTGTATAGCGCGCTTATCCGATGATGGATGTTATTGTAAAATCTGCAGAGTGTTATATGAAAGATCGTCGCTGTGGCCAGCAGCGACGGTGAGAGATAGACTCGTCTGTTTAGTCAAGACATTGAGTAATCCATAAAGGATGTAATTGAGTGTCTATTTTGTTAAGATATTGGTAATCCCTGTAGATGTTATTGAGACGTCGGTTGTGTTACGACTTAAAAGTTTGCAAAAACTTGTTCATCAGCAGAAGACGGCTTCCCTGGGTGGTTATCTAGAGCTTGAGATCCCTCTCCTTGTTTGGAACGAGGACGCAACCAGGAGCTCGAGGCAGCGTCAGAACAAGCTTTCTCGGCGCTTTGCCTTGCATCGTCAGAATGGATTGTCCTCGTCTTCAACACGTCCTCTAAGAATTTCTCGAGTGATGATATCGAAACGATCCTGAATATCCGCTAAAGTGTCAAAAGCGGAAGAATTGCCAATACAGCCTCGTCTTTGGTTCCTCGCGAAAACATGGCTTGATGACTCTTTGGCAACAAGGAGTTTCACCGCAAAAATTTCCAAGTCGAGTGAAAGTCCTCGGCACGATTCTCCTCTGAACTTTCACGCCAAGCGATAGCCTCGGAAACTTCTCCCCTCGGCATTTTCAAACTGATCGAGACTCCTCGGCAACTTCTTCTCCCTCGGTGATTTCGAACGTATCAAGACTCCTCGGCACTTCTCTAGGTCTTAGCCTCGGCTTCAGAACGAGGCCTTCCTTCGTGTTATCCTCGGCCTCGGCTTCGAGACGAGGATTGATAACGTGAGTTCTCGGCACAAGATTGGACAACAACGGCTTCGATCCGACGATCGATGACGGTGAGAACCAGGACCGAGGACCAATGGATCGAGGACTCCTCGGCACTTCTTTGGGTCTTAGCCTCGGCTTTGGAGCCGAGGCCTTCCTTCGTGCTGTCCTCCGCTTCGGCTTCGAGACGGTGATTGATGGCGACGAGTCCTCGGCGTGAGATCACGCACCGACGGGTTCAAGGGTTTCGTCGATGAACCGAGGACCGATGACGCGAGTTCTCGGCACAGGATCGAGCAACGACGGCTTCGGTCCGACAATCGATGACGGTGAGAACCGAGACCGAGGACCAACAAATTGAGGATCGATGACGGCGGAACTGAGTAGTTCTTTCGGCGGTCGTCGGCGGCGCGGTTCGAGATGCGGAGACGGCGGCGGCAGTAGGTAGGAGGCAAAACCCTGGTTTTCTAAAGGAAAAAATCGCGTTTCAAGAGAATGGGAGTATATGTGTATACGCACCCACTCCCCCTCCTTTTTAAGGAAGGGGCAGCTGAACTCCTCCGAAGAAGAGCTGCCTACGTACCCTTTATAGGGATCAAGCCACCTCGTAGTTCATATTTAATAAGGCTCAAGTTACTACATGCTTTCTTCCGTCTCGAAATCCGCTAGACTAAAGTCGCCCTTGAGTGTTCCAGCTACCAACTTGGTAGCAAGTTTCTGTCCCAAGGTAGGACAATTTGTGGTGGAATGTCCGGAGGCACGGTGGTACTCACAATAAGTTGTTCCATCATCGGTACTTGGTCCTATGGTACACATGTTGTAGCTCTCCAACTCGACTTGGTAGTTGCGGGCTCCTGTGAATCCTTCGTGCGGATTGAAACCAGGATTGTTCTTCTTTTGCGTAGGGGCGGCTGATTCGCTCGTCTGCTTCGGCTTTGAAGTTTTTTGGGTTCTTGCTAAAATTGCGTCTTCGACTCTGACATAGTCGGCAGAGCGATGGAGAGCGTCCTGGATAGTAGTTGGTTCATGTACCATCAACTCTTGCCAGAAAGCCGAGGGGCATAGGAGTGCTTCTTTCAAAGCTGCCAGGGCGGATTCGCTGGTCACCCCTTCTACCTTTGAAAGCGTAGTCCTGAATCTCTTCATGAAGTCTCCTAGACTTTCGCTCTCGCCTTGTTTCGTAGTCCACAGTTTTACGTTCTGAAAGCTGGTAGAAATTGTCAATAGAGTTCTTCTTCTGTCGGTAGAACCATTGGAGCGCAGGCCCCTTTAAGCTTTCTATGAACATCTTACAATAACCGGCATCCTTCTCCTGCTCTTTGAAGTTTGCTCTTCCCATGGCGACTTCAAAGGCTAAGAGGTGGTTTTGTGGATCGGTGGTTCCCTCATAGAGCGGAAGCTTGATTCTTCCAGGGTCCGAGATTTTGGTTCTCGAGATGTGTTCAGCGAACGGTGTGTTACGCGCCTCCTGGAGTACGCGGTTGACATCTGGTGATTTTCCAGCAGTATGGTACATCTGTGATTTCATGGCCAAGAAAGTTTGTTCTATCTGTGCTCGCATCTCGGCCATCTCAGTTTTGTGTGCTTCGAGCAGCGTCCTACGTTCTCGGCGTAAACCAGATGGATCGGCCACGAAAGAGTCCTCTTCTTCGGCGAGGTGTCTGGCGTACTCTGCGTCTGCCTCTTCTTGGTTACGCGGTCGAGTCCTTCTCGCTGGTGCGTTGCGATCTGCCGTTTCGCGAGGGTCGTCATGTGCGCGGGCGCCTTCTCGTGATGGTGAAGGATTTCTGTTTCCGCGGATGTCGACGCGTTCGGGGGTCCTGTCCCCAGTCTGTAGCATCGGCGGCGGTGGTAGGTCTCCTCGGGTGCTCGGCTTAGTGCTCGGCTTTGAGAAGCGGAGGGTATGAGGTTTGAACTGTCGAATCGATCGCCGCGGCCTCGTTGTCTTTCTGCGGGCGAGGAGTGTCTCGAACATCTTCTTCACCTCGGTTAAAGGCTCCGGGTTTGCAGTAGGGTTTGTGATAGTGTCCTCCCCTTCAAGGTTATCTCTACGCGGTGAAGACTCGTTCTCTTTCTCCGTTTCGCTGGCCATCTTCCTGGATCTGATGCGTAACGTGGCTTCGGTTTGTGTCAGAAAGTCTCTTTTCCCCTTAGTCGGCGCCAATTGTGAGTGCTAGGTCCTACACATTAAACTTGTCAAAGGTTCTAAAGAAGCAGAGGTTTCTTGGATGAAAACACGTAAGCAAAGATCGAAGTAGTAGTTGTTTTATTGCTGTTTGCGTAAAGCGTATGCCCATTTTTTTTTTGCTTTGAATGAGGCTTACAAAGTATATTTATACATGTCTTAAGTCGGCTAGGCCTGTTAAAAGATAAGTATGAAAATCCTAATTCTTCGGGATATGCTCCTCTCGTGGTCGGCGGCTGCTTAGGTTTTTAGTCCTCGTCCTCGTACTGGACCTAGGCCTGAAAAGTCACCTAGGCCCAACTTGGGCTTTCAGTGTCGAAGGTCGGCCCAACTTGTCTACCTTGGCGCCACATCGTCCTAGGACTTCTACTGCGTCATTTCTGGAGCCTAGGCCTTCCGAGCTTGTCCCGCGTATGAGCAGTGCTCGTCTTCATAAGCGTAGGTCCTCCCAGAAACTGGCAGCGCTAGTTCCGACGTCCTGCGCACGCCTTTGACACCTAGCCATTTTCTTGATAATCTCGTATGGAGTGAGATTTGACCCCAACAGTTCATTTCCGGAGCCTAGGCCTTCTGAGCTCGTCCTGCGCATGAACAGTGCTCGTCTTCATAAGCGTAGGTCCTCCCAGAAACTGGCAGTGCTAGTTCTAGTGTCCTGCGCACGCCTTTGACACTTAGCCATTTTCTTGATAATCTCAGGCGGGGTGAGATTTGACCCCAACAAGCAGTTACAGCTCGTAGAAGCTACTGAAAATGCAGAGCAAACGCGTCTGCAAGTAGCAAGGTCTGCAGCCTTTCGTCACCGCGAACCTGCGTCACTAAACAACCCACCACACCACTCCCTAGTGGTTTGCAAGGCACTCGAAGGGAACTGCCACTAGTACCTCTTAAGGCCTTTGGAACGAACTACGAGGCGACTAGATCCCTGCAAAAGGGTACGTAGGCAGCTTGTCTCCGGACGAGTTCAGTTGCCCTCCTCCGTAAAAAGGGGGGGAGTGGGGTACGTATACTGTTATACTCCCATTCTTTACTTCCACCATGCTGGAAAACATCAAACATCCTTTTCTGGATTTATTAGACAAGTCTCGAGCACTTCGTCTACATCCTTCTCAGGATTCACTTAACACAAGTCTCATAGACTTCATCAGCTACATCCTCTATGGATTATTCAAAGCCTTTTTCAAGCAAGTTCAATCCACTGTCGTTGCTGCTGGCCACAACAAAAATGTGTGAACCTGAACACATTGACATCCATCATCGGATCCTAAGCGCGCTATATAAGTTATAACGATCAGTTTCTGGGCTTTTGACCCCGACTGATTCTAATGTTCAGTTCCTGGGCTGTTGACCCTGGACGTTCATTCAAAAACCCAACAGCACCATTGGTAAAAAGCAGCTGCGAATGATTACTTAGGTTTATACACCGAATAATCATTCAGAAAACCCAACAACACGTTGGTCAAGTCAAAAGGTGTGATCGCTTCTGAACAGACGTGTTCGGAAAGCACTACCATTCCAGAAAACCCAACAACAATGTTGGTAAAAGCATAAACCCAACAACAACGTTGGAAGATCAAAAACCCAACACCGTTGGTAGAATCAAAGCATAAACCCAACAACAACGTTGGTAGAAGAAGAGCGTAAACGCATTTGCGATTTCTCAACCCTAGAATCAGAAACCCAACAACAACGTTGGTAAGAGCAGAGCTTGAACATATTTCCAGTTCCGCTATCATGCCATAGGCGCTCCAATCATAAACGACCTCCAGCTTGTAATAAAGACTTAGTCAACAAGGCGAGTGTTATTACTCTTGAAATTCTTGTTATCCATCAAAGAAGAAGAAAAACATGAAATCTCGGCAGAACCTGGAGGTAGCTCCGGGTCTTCCTCTGGAGCAAATAATACACCTTTAACAGTTTCATCCATATGATCGTCGAGCTGATCGATGCTAGACAGCCAAGGCATCGGGGCCATCACCACGTCGGCACCTTTGGGTACCCGAGACGTCGGGGCCATCGTGACGTTGGGACCACTTCGGGGTACCTGAGACGTCGCGGCCATCATGACGTTGGGACCACATCGGGGTACCCTCGACATCGGAGCCATCATGACGTTGGGACCACTTCAGGGTACCCGAGACATCAGGGCCATCATGACGTTGGGACCACATCGGGGTACCCTCGACGTCGGAGCCATCATGACGTTGGGACCACTTCGGGGTACCCTCGACGTCAGGTCATTAATGCCTGATGAGCTCCGAGCACTCGTCTGGTCGTCATCTCGTCGAAATAATCTCATCGGGTTATCGGTACCTTTGACGGCTTGGTCATACCCAATGACAGCGATGACCTCTCGACTTCGGCACCCCTCGACATCGGTCTCGAAAGGCAATGACGATGGCTTCTCCGCGACATCGGAACGGTTTGGCCCCGATGTGAATGACATCAACGCGTGGTTCGGCATCGATGGTTCTTCTGTGTCACCTCCGGCATAGGTGTCACCGATGGTACGTTCGACGTCGGCGGGATCGGGTTGAAGGCTCAAGTCAAACTCTTTTGGATCCATCATCTCAACTTCAATTCTACCTACATCAAATCAATCGAAAGATCTAAGCTATGGATCTTCCACATACACCAAATCAAAATCAAGACCTAAGACAAGGGTTATTCACAACCAAAAACGAGAAGCCTTCTCTGCCTGCGAGACGAAGTCTTCTCCGCCTGCGAGGTGAAATCTTCCCCGCCTGCGAGGTGAAATCTTCCCCACCTACGCAACAAAGTCTTCTTCGCCTGCGAGACGAAGTCTTCTCCGCCTACGAGGCGAAGTCTTCTTCGCCCATGACGCATCTTCTACGTTGACAAGGCTTCGACAAACGGAGCGCGAAGTCTTAAAATCTTCACAAAAACATGAAGTCTTAAAATCTTCATCATCAGCTTCGACAAGCGAAGCGCGAAGTCTTTAAATCTTCAGCAAGGTCTTAAAATCCTTAAGTATAAAAACCATTGTCAACAGTAACGCTATCAGCTCTCGCAAGGAGAACACGAAGTCTTAAAACCTTCGAAGAACGAAAAATAACGTTTTACAGTGTTATCAACACTTAAGGCTCAAGCCTACAACATCACGCTAACAAACATCGTCATAACTTTGAACAGCTAACTTAAACACCCAATGGTCCTCAACTCGCTATTATTATCACTAACTCTACCGAGCTGGGGAGCTAACTGTTGGGGTCGGATTTCACCCACTGAACGTCGACGTTCAAAGTTATGATAAGCAACGAGCATATTTCAACAGGCAGAGATAATATGGCCCCTAGGTCATTTCACCTACAAGAAAGGGTGAAGGCCTCTTGAAATACCATGTCATTCCACCAACAAGAAAGGGTGAAGGCCTCTTGAAATACCATGTCATTCCACCAACAAGAAAGGGTGAAGGCCTCTTGAAATACCCTAAGTCATTTCACCTACAGGAAAGGGTGAAGGACTCCAAAAAACCCCTAAGTCATTTCACCTACAAGAAAGGGTGAAGGACTCTTAAAAACCCCTAAGTCATTTCACCTACAAGAAAGGGTGAAGACCTCCTGAAAACCCCTAAGTCCCTTGAATCTTCTACCTGGTGAAGGAACCTTCGAAGTTGTCTTCAACTTAGGAGAAGTCATGAATGCAGCGTCGAAGAGGTCACAGAGCCAACAGGAGGCGCTGCAGAGACCAACGCTGCCTGGCACCGATGTCACTGAGCAGTGACACCGATGACAGGTAGTGGCACCGATGTCACTGCCCAGTGACACCGATGTGCCTGGCCTCATCGGTGTCCAAGCAGCTGACATCGGTGTCCAAGCCATTCCCATCGGCTTCAAGTCCTTCGTCGCCCGTCAGAACATCAACGAAGGTTCCAGAAGGTTCAACGCGTTAAAGCCCAGCAACGAAGCCCACATAGGCTCGACCGACATAGGCGAAAAAGGCAATCCGCAAAGGTTTAGGTAAAATGCTTATAAAGGGATTCATTGATAACTTTTATCACACAAGCAATACAAAGCAATTACAAACCCTAATTTCTCTTTGCTCATCATCGTTCTTATTATCTTATCTACAGAAATCTCTACTTCCTTTCGAAACTCTTACAAATCTATTTGGGCGATTTCCGGCTTCCACATGGATGTTTGGCTAAGGATAGGTTAATTTGGACAGTACAATGTCAAAAGCGCAAAATTTTGGAAATGGTGAAAGGTTGTAGGCAAATAATCAGGTTGGTAGTAGCAGTGGGGCAAAATGTAAAACCAAGTAAATATATGTCTCTAACTCTTTGTGTTTGTTGTGTGGGAACATTTGTGACACCCGTGAACCAATTTTGAGGGACTTGGAGGGTGTGTCGATCGAGACTAGTGTGGTGTGTCGATCGATAGACAGGGTTTTGGGGCTTAAGGCCGGGTTTTTTTAGAGGTTGTCGATCGACACGAGTGGTATGTGTCGATTGACACGTTTCTGAGAGGCTGTCGATCGACAGGGTTTTAGGGATCAATTTCTGTTTCGATTTAAATCGGTCAGTTCGCGTTGGTTCGGTTTGGGGAAACATAAGGTTTTATATTTAAGCCTTTTTGGCCATATTTTGATCAGAAAGAGAGGATAAAATCAGTGTTAAATCGTTCCCACAGAGTTTCTGAGTTTCCGCAAAGTGTTTTTGTGAGAGGATTCGATTGTCTCGAGAAAGGAAGTCGATTCTTGTGTTGGTAGTGAGGAAATTTGTGGATTCTAGTGGTGATCAAGTTGATCTCGTGCCTAGTCTCAAATTCCTTCGTTTCTATCCGAAAATCCAAGGTGAGTGCGTGACCATGGCTTTTGGGTCGATGGATCGTTAGGGATTTTGGGTGATAGGTTTGTATGCATTGATTGATCTTGTGGTGATCGAATTGTGGTTGTGTATGCTTGTTATTGTGTTGTGGTTGTTGTTTGTGCAGGTTTTTCGTACTGAAGCAGAGGAGGAATCGATCTGAGAGGATTATGATCGGTTCCTAGGATTCTGCCAGGGGCCTGTCGAACGAGACACATGAGGTGTGTCGAACGACAGCCAATATAAGGCCTGTCAAACGACACACATGAGGTGTGTCGAACGACAGCCAGTTTGAGGCCTATCGAACGACACACATGAGGTGTGTCGAACGACAGCCTATCTGAGGTTTGTCGAACGACAGCCAGTTCAGAGTGTGATGGTCGACACCTAGTGGTAGTGTCGATCGACACATATCTGTTTGGGCTGAGTTGAGCTGTTTGTTGTTTGTGTGCTGTGTGATATGTATGTTTGTCTGAGCGGTCCATCGTGCCTGAGTGCGCAGTCGTAGATGGGATGATCGTCTCACTGGGTATTTATGATAATACTCACGCATCTCTTTTTCCCATGTGATGCGGGTAAAGGCAAAGTGTGATCGTGGAATCATGGCTACGAAGAGGAGGATGATCTGGGATCTCGGTTGTTCGCTTTTATTTCTGTTATTGTTTTAGAACTGCCATAGGTTGTTGGATAGTTCTGGAATGTTGGATTTGTTGTTGAACTGGTTTGCTTGGTTTAATAAAATTATGTTGGTTTAAGTTATTGGTTATCCGCTGGTTGCTTTATGAGTTTAATTGGATGTTGAGGATTAGCATTTAAGGGAATGTTAATTCGAGTCCAATGTATTGTTTAAAAAAAAACAGGTCAGGTCGTTTCAGTTTGGTATCAGAGCCCTAATGGTTTTAGGACGGGCTAGGACTGTTAGGATTGTAATTTGGATAATTGACAATTATATGGGTTTGGGGGTCCATATCATCTTCCTTCGAGCCTTCAAAGAGATTTCACGGTAAGTGTTGTTTGTTTTGTGTTTTGTTCTTTAGGGCTTAGCGTGTGCTTTGGTAGTACAGTATGTTAGCTAGAGGCACTAGAGAATGTGGCTTTGGTGGCCGGGTGACCGTGGAGGTCAGGATTGTGGTCGGGGACCAGTGAGTGACTCGGCTGGGGATGCGGCTCAAGGTTCTATGTTTGAAATTGCGACAGATCCGTAGACGTATCAGGAGGGTCTGTGTATTAGCGTGAGTGCCAGTGGGAGTGCTAGTGGGAGAGCCAGTGTGAGGGCTGGTGGGGCCATGGCTGGTACTCGAGCTGGTGCTGGATTGGCTCGCTGTTCGGGTGCGCCCGCAGGAGGAGTACAAGTGACGAGATGATCGTTTGACAGATCTGTTGTAGTAGTTGTTGTGGCGGGCACTAGTCATTGAGTTTGTCGGGAGTGCGGCTCAGAGTGTTGCGCATATGACTGAGAGTTATTCTTAGATGATTCAAGACGGCTTGAGCGCCATTGAGACTGTCAGCATGCAGCCAAGTTTGAGCGCCCGTGTGAGGGCTGGTGGGGATAATATGGTCCCAGGTTGGCTGCCGGGGGCCGGTGTGGGTCCCCATGAGGTTGGTAGTGCGGGTGCGCTCGCGGGTTGGGCTCAGGGTCGAGATGATCGTTTAGTGGATTTGCTTCATCACTTATGGGAGCGGATACCGAGTGCGGTGCCAGTTAGGCTTCGGTGATGCCATGAGTGGCAGAGGTGCGGCTGACAGCTGCGGTTGTTGGTAGGGTTCTGTCTTATCTGTAGATAAGGGAACAGGTGCGGAGGATGGGTATAAGATTCTTTGCGAGTGGTGTGTTGCAGCTAGGAGGGTTCAAGCAGAGTTGGCCTGGGCGGACTTTTGGGCAGAGTGTGATGTTAAGTTCTTTCTTCAAGAGGCTGCGGATCGTTTAGAGACGAGTTTTTGGAACTGGGTCAGGGAGAGAGATCAGTTTGTGGTATGATTTGGAGTTTAACCGACTCATGGTTTATGCTGGTTCATGCTGGTAGGAGCATGGAGGGCGAGGAGGCCCATGATAGGAGGTTCTTGAGAGGACTTAGATCAGATGGAGGACACAGTGCGGAGTGTCCATGTATGCTACGAGAGCATAGTTGGTTGAGACTGCTGGAGGCGTTGTCGATGACTCGAGGGAGCAGGATGTGGTGGTTAGCCCAGCTGTTCAGTCTATTAAGTCTCGGCAGCAGGTGATACCTGGCATGGCGGCAAGCCTGCGCATGGACAGAAGAGGAAGTGGGAGGATACTTCCAGGTTGAGCTAGAGTGGCCGAGGATGCTTTGGGTGTGGAAGCATGGGTCATAGTTGGCAAGCTTGTTAGGTTTCTTAGCACATGAGAGTTGTGTAGAGACCTTGGTAGTAGCCAGTAGTGAGTCCCACTTGTGGTTTGAGTCTAGAGCATCATTGCTTCATCACTCCGGAACGTGTTGAGTGGAGCGGTATTCAGAGTGGCGCTGGTGAGAAGATATGACCGGTTATGGTTGTTGGAGGAAAGTTACTAGTTACTCATGGCCGAGCGAGAGGCGTGGATATTCTACAGCTGGTGAGTTGATGCCAGCGGACTTGGTGATCAGTCCAGTGGAACTGTATGATGGTATCCTGGGTATGGATTGGTTTAATCGGTACAGAGTTCATCTGGATTGTCCCCGGGGTCGGGTGGTGTTCGAGCGTGATGGTGGTAGGCTGGTTTATCAGGGAGTGAGACTGCTGGAGGCGTTGTCGAGGACTCGAGGGAGCAGGATGTGGTGGTTAGCCCAGCTGTTCAGTCTATTAAGTCTCGGCAGCAGGTGATACCTGGCATGGCGGCAAGCCTGCGCATGGACATAAGAGGAAGTGGGAGGATACTTCCAGGTTGAGCTAGAGTGGCCGAGGATGCTTTGGGTGTGGAAGCATGGGTCATAGTTGGCAAGCTTGTTAGGTTTCTTAGCACATGAGAGTTGTGTAGAGACCTTGGTAGTAGCCAGTAGTGAGTCCCACTTGTAGTTTGAGTCTAGAGCATCATTGCTTCATCACTCCGGAACGTGTTGAGTGGAGCGGTATTCAGAGTGGCGCTGGTGAGCAGATATGACCGGTTATGGTTGTTGGAGGAAAGTTACTAGTTACTCATGGCCGAGCGAGAGGCGTGGATATTAGGCATGACCACGGTTACGGTTTATTAACCACCGGTTACGGTTATGAATTTTTGTTAACCTTAACCTTAACCATTTAATATACGGTTAAAACGGTTACGGTTAAAACGGTTACAGTTATATACGGTACGGTTAATACGGTTACGGTTAGACACAATTATATTTTTTATGAATATGATACGCTTAATATTTAAGTTATAATTATATAACTTTGTTTTAAAAATTATTTAAACAAAAAAATTATAATGAAAAATATATTATTTAAAATTTTAATATATATTTTAAAAAGTCATGGTCGTACACTATATTTTGAATGGTTTTAAATTAAATTCAAACAAATATTTTTATTTAAGAATAACTGTAATGCTAAAGATTTTCAAGAAGCAAGATTGATGAGGTTTGTTTTTGTTGTAAGATACTAAAGCATGCATGCAAGAAACAAAATTTATAAAAGACTTGTTCCTAAAAATGTGGTAACCAAACAAAATAAATCTTTGAAATTTTCTAAAACAGTTTTAAAAAGAAACGGCTATTTATGTTTAACCAAGTCAATTAATCAAAATTATTTATTTTATGTAAGATAAACGGCTATATTTATTTCAAATTTAAATAAATTTTTGAGTTTAACTAAAATATAGCTTAATTCATAATTTTCTCATAAAATTAGTTAGAGGTCATGATAATAAGCATTTATTAGTCCGTTGCAACTTGCATCCACGATCCTTTTTTTTAATGTTAGTTTTCCTAGTCTTTTTAATTTTTTATTCTAAATTTGAGGTGTTTAAATATTATTTATATTAGTAAAAAAACAATCAATTATATTTTAACACATTCACTTTTACATTTTAGTTATTATTGATTTAATTTTTCTAAGTATTATAAAATTACAATCGATAAACATTGATTATATGTAATTTTAATATGTCAAATTTACCATACATAATTAATTATATACAATTTTAATTTTGATTTTAAAACGGTTACGGTTAAATTTTTAACCTTACGGTTAACCGGCGGTTTTCTTACGGTTACGGTTAGTTAGTGGTTACGGTTAACAATTAACTTTAACCATAACTAATGTACTTTAACGGTTAACGGTTACGGTTTTTTAACCGTTTATACGGTTACGGTTTAGTTACGGTTTAAAGTAGTACGGTTACGGTCCGAAATACGGTTACGGTTTGATTTTGGTCATGCCTAGTGGATATTCTACAGCTGGTGAGTTGATGCCAGTGGACTTGGTGATCAGTCCAGTGGAACTGTATGATGGTATCCTGGGTATGGATTGGTTTAATCGGTACAGAGTTCATCTGGATTGTCCCCGGGGTCGGGTGGTGTTCCAGCGTGATGGTGGTAGGTTGGTTTATCAGGGAGTGAGACCAACTTTCGAGAGTCTCGTGATCTCTCTGGTGCAGGCTGAGGCTATGAATGAGGGGTTGCGAGGCTTACTTGTCGACTATTGTGCATGCGGAGTCTGCAGGTGAGGGTGCAGTGAGGGATATTCGAGTTATCCAAGACTGTGAGGATGTCTTTCGGTCATTACATGGATTGCCGTCGTCGCGGTCGGATCCTTTCACGATTGAGTTAGAACCTGGGATGACGCCGTTATCTAAGTCACCTTACAGAATGGCTCCAGCAGAGTTGGCAGAGCCGATGAGGCGGCTAGAGGATTTGTTGAGTAAGAATTCTTTTGACTGAGTACTTCACTGGTATTGTTTATGAAAAAGAAGTGTGGTTGTTTCCGGTTGTGCATCGATTATCGAGGGCTTAACTGAGTCACTGTGAAGAACAAGTATCCTCAGCCGATAAGTGATGAGTTGTTGGATCAATTGTGAGGGGTTACCTGGTTCTTCAAGGTTGACTTGGCACCCGGTTAACACCAGATTTCTAGTGATGAGGTAGATGTCAGGAAGACGGCTTTCTTGACGACTTATGGGCAATGTTGAGTTAATGGTGATGCCTTTCGGGTTGACGAATGCACCAGCTGCGTTTATGAGGTTGATGAGCGAAGCCTTTCAGGAGTATCAGGATGAGTTCGTGATTAACTTCATCGATGGCATCTTGTTGTATTCGAAGAGTCTTGCAGAGCATGAGCAAGGGGAGGGCAATTTTAGAGAAGTTGCGGGAACAGAAGCTGTTTGTTAGGTTGAGCAAGTGCAGAGTCTTGTAGCGGAAAATGGATTTTCAAGGTCTTATTGTTTCTGCAGATGTAATTTCTGTGGATCCAGTTAAGATGCAATTTATCTGAGATTTGGCCTAGACCGGGAAGGCCTCTAGGATCACGATTTTTCTCGGGTTGGCAGGTTATTGCAGGAGATTTGTGACGACTATGCGAGTATGGCTCAATCGATGACCAAGCGGTAAGAGGAGTAGGTTCCTTTGGGTGGTCTTTTGTTTAGGAGGCGAAAGTGATGGGTGGAGTTGTAGCAAATTGGGATCAGTTTATAGTTTACCATCCTGGTGAACTTAGCTGGAGGCGGATGCTCTTAGTTGGAGGTTGTATGCTTTGGCTGAGGAGCAGGATGTGGAGGTATGGTTGAGGGAGATTGATACGTTGAGGTTGTGCGTTATCTCACGAGAGCCGTTGGGGTTGGAGACAGTTAATCATGCAAACCTTCTGAGTATGTTCGAGTAGCTCAGGATAAGGATCATGGTTGATGGATTCTTCTAAGGTTAAAGGTTCTGGTTATTAGGTCTCGGCGATTGAAACTATCTTAGGGTCAGGGGCCTGTCGAACGACACACATGAGGTGTGTCAAACGACAGCCAGTATAAGGCATGTCGAACGACACACATGAGGTGCGTCGAACGACAGCCAGTTTGAGGTCTGTCGAATGACACACATGAGGTGTGTCGAACGATAGCCTGTCTGAGGTCTGTCTAACGACACACATGAGGTGTGTCGAACGACAGCCAGTTCATAGTGTGACGATCGACACATATCTGTTTGGGCTGAGTTGAGCCGTTTGTTGTTTGTGTGCTGTGTGATATGTATGTTTGCCTGAGCGGTCCATCGTGCCTGAGTGCGCAGTCAAAGATGGGATGACCGTCTCACTGGGTATTTATGATAATACTCACGCATCTCCTTTTCCCATGTGATGCACGTAAATGCAAAGTGTGATCGTGGAATCATGGCTACGAAGAGGAGGATGATATGGGATCTCGGTTGTTTGCTTTTGTTTCTGTTATTGTTTTAGAACTGTCATAGGTTGTTGGATAGTTCTGGAATGTTGGATTTGTTGTTGAACTGGTTTGCTTGGTTTAATGAAATTGTGTTGGTTTAAGTTATTGGTTATCCGCTGGTTGCTTCGTGAGTTTGATTGGATGTTGAGGATTAACATTTATGGGAATGCTAATCCGAGTCCAATGTATTGTTTAAAAAAAAAAGGGTCGGGTCGTTTCAACATTTAACATAGGTTTCATTGGTTTGCGGTTATGGATTGTTTGTTGTCGACAACTAAACTTGGACACCCAATCAAGTGATGAGGAAAGTGCAGATGAAATTGATGGGGTTGAGTTACTAACAGAGGGTGATAACTGTAGATCGCAGGAGTGCTGTGAAGAATTCCCTGCACACGCTGAGTCCACTTAACCCTATTTTTAATCTTAGCCTTATCAAACGACGTGTAATTCCCTTGCAAGTAGTTAACAAGCCAAAATCTCAGAATACCGACCACTAAAGAAACCCATCAGGACCTCTATATGCTGCAGCAGTAAGACAACATTAACAACTACTTAGCACAGACGAACCTCAAAAACCCAAATATATGGCTTACTAAATGTTTAGCGTTGCAGAAACATTCTCATTAGGCTTTGCCAAGTCCAACAACATGTGGCTATTGATTACATCACCTTCAAAGCTGTTACACTACATGTTTCACATCTCCAAGCCATCATTACCTTCAAGATCAAACATCAAATTCACACAAACATTACAGAAACACCATTAACGGTTATAACTTACATATTAGGACATTATGTCAAAGTCGCCGAAAAGAACGCAAACTCTGCATTGTCAACCGTTGGTAGTAGGTCAATTGTGTTTCGTTTCTTTCTCAAACAGTCAAATTGCACTGTTTGACCAATGAGAGTTCAACCTGAGAAAGGGTTATCCTTTGGCTTGTCCTAGCAAGTGTCACTTCATTCACCTATGCTTCGTATTCATCTTCATTACGGCTAGCATTGCGTTCAGCCTCGACTTCATCCTTTTCACCATCTGCATCTACCTCCCCACCATCTAAATCTCGACGCACACCCATCATATCACTAGTTTACGCAACAATTGCTTCTTTCCTATCCTCTTCAGCGGTGTTTTCTACAGATTCATCACCCTCCCTGACCTTTGTCTGCAACATTCACAAATTCCAACATCAACTAAGAAACTAATTAATCACCCAACTAAGAAGTGAACAATTCTTGCCTCAGTGCAACGTTGGGCACATATAGCCGGTAGATCTGGATGCTCCATAATATGCCACACAATTCAACAAAAACCATAAATTTGTTACATAACCAAACATTAATAAACAACAACGTCATAGGCAAGGACATACCATATCGTCCACTGCAAGGATTTTCTCGATGCACTCTTGCGATCAACAACTATCACCCTCAGTTGCTACGTCCACCCCATCCACGCCATTTGCACTTGTCTCATCGCTTGTTTTAGCCCACGTTTATCTGTCCACCAAAATCAGTCCACTTCATCTCAACCTCTTCCTCTTCCATCTCGCTATCTCTTCCCCTTGCTCAATAATTTTTGCAGTTTGAGCTGTTGTTATCTCCGCCAACTTCATCTCAACTCACTCTTGCATTTGCGATCCACCACGAGTAACATGCTGAAAATAAGATTCTAATTTACGCTAATTGCGCTTCGTCCCTTTCTTCTTCTTCGCTTTCTCTTTTCCCTTCCCTTTGACATCAAACACACCACCTTCGCTAACTGACTTACCCTTCCTATCAACTACATGCTTTTTGTCAAGCTCTACCTCTTCCAACCCATAAAAACCCCCTATCTATTCATGCTTCTGAAATACATGCCCTTTCCTAATCAACCCCTGCATATGAAGAACCTTCTTGTCTCTGACTTCATCATCCCACTCTTCCCATCCGTTTATGTCGTTCTCGTTGTTAACCAATGGTAACAAAGGTTCCACCAGCAGCTGCTAGCACAAACCACAATATTAAGCTACTATTACACATTCCTGTTCAATTAACAAACACACAATCTCTACTACACACTTACCTTCAGATCATTCTCGGCGGTTAGTACATCAGTCATTGCTAACGTTGTTAGTTTGGGCAAACCAACAAAAGAAACGTCCATAAATGTCCTCCCATCATTTGCATTTGGCACCTTATTAATGAGGGGGCGATATCGCACGGTATACCAACAACTGAAGTGCTAGAGGGAATCCTTGTAGCCGGAACGTGTGTTGTTGAAGTTGCTGGCAAGATCATGCACTTTCTTAGTAGGCTCTAGCAAAGGTCTAATCGTCGATAACGTTCTCACAAACGCTTCTCTGCCCCAAGGGAAATGCAGAAAAACTTCTACATCAACTAACATACTCACATATTTAGGTGTGGGGCGGTTATGCTGTAACTTCCCTACCAAACCCCCATCAACAATAATTAACAAACAGTTTGCTAGCTTACGCCAACCAGGCATGTTCTTCGACTTCTTCAGCTCCTTTGCCAAATCCCCTAGAGTAGTAGACTTACCACCACATACAATTCTCTGCCACGCCTGGTCCTTCTTCACATTAATGACCTGGTTATAACCCTTCGGGGACTCTCCACACTCTAGACAAGTAATTTCTCTAAATTCAGCCAAGGAAAATCTCAAAGGGCGTCCACCAAATACCTACCACAATTCGTACTTCTTTGATGTTATCAATTGCCGAGATAGCAGGGCATGCAATAACTTACACGAAATTGGACAACATTAAATCAAACAAGACCTCCAAAGGTGATCCCGAATCCTATCGAACTCGTCTGACCCTTCGAGGGCATCTCTCACAAAAGTTAACATATTTGGTTTGGAGTAGACGGTAAGCCTTGAATTCGGGTATCTGTCAGTAGCAAACAACCGAGTAGGCAGTCCCTCATTGGCTTTCCTCCTCTGAATTGGCGTACTCGCTGCAAACAAAATCAGAAATACCAAACACTGTCTCAAACCCAGACCTTGAAGTAACCTTACAAAATAGATCAATAGTCGTAACTTACCGTCGGTTTCACTACCGTCGGGAAGATCCATAGTCGCGTTCACCAAGATCTCGAAATTGCCAGAGACCAAATCGGGGCGGCGGAAAGTTACTTATGAACCTCAAAACTCTAGCGGTGACTGGTAAATGAGTAAAACGTGTTTATTACCAACCATTACCGTCAACTAATACGAATAAATAATCTGTTTTTTTACAACAAAAAAGTATAGCATCGGTAGAAAGTACGTATTTTGCAACGAAACTTTGCTAAAGTACTTTTAACAGTAACAAAACCTTAATAAAATATCAACAGTGTCATGGTTATTCTCACAATTTTCCTCCGGAATTGGGTTTGATTCACATAATTCCCAATAGGCGTGGGCATTATATCCGTAACCGAACACCGAACCCGAACCGACCCGAAAAAACCGGTTTGATACGGTTACGGATTGAGTCTAATAACCGATCCGTTATGGTTTATGATTAAATCGGATAACTGATCGGGTTTGGATATTAACCGAAATCCGATCGGATATCCGAAGACAAACTCGTGTGGGGCTTAGCAGCATAGTCTAATTTCTTCTTCTCTTCTTGTGGTCCATTACCCAAAGGTATCTCGTGGTCAATATATTATTTTCTTCTTTTGGTCCACCCCAAAGCATCAATGTCATTTCTTCTTCTTCTATATCCATTATCCAAAGCATCAAAGTCGTTTCTTACTCATCTCAACACGATATCTTCTCCACAAATCAACAACAAAGACGAAGATCCAAAACAAAATCGTTTCGTACCAAGGAACTGTCCCAAAGCTTGTAAAGGTTTGAAAATGAAACGAAAGATAGCAAAAAACGGTCAAGAGGAAGAAGAAGATCGATGAAGAAGAAGAAGAATAAGAAGATGATATTTAATTGATTTTTTTTTTATAGTATTTAATTGATTAAATCTTTGTTTGATAGAGATTAATTGATAAAATCTTTGATATTTTTTCAAAGCTTAAAACATAACTATGGCCCAAAGAGACACAACTCTCTAAAATTGTATCAATTATAAAAAAAAATTGGGAACGTTTACTTGAAACAAAGTGTGGATCGGATATATCCGAACCCAATCCGTTTGTAAATAATATCCGATCGGGTTTCAAAATCCATTATCGAAATACCCGAATTTTTTTAATACCTGATCGGATATCCGAATACCGATCAAATGTGGATAAATCGATAGGTTTGGGACATAAGGGTTATATTGGTCATTAGAGTCTATTCCTTTTTATCTCTTCTTTAAACGTCGAGACGAGCTCAGTTGTGTCTCTTTTTCTCAAATCGAAACTTTTTCGGCTTTTCTGATCTCGCGTCTCTACTTTGATCTTTCTTCTCTCGTCTTGGTTTATGAGGTAAACTTTCATCTTGTCTTGTTGGTTTAGGTTGTGATGATGAGGAATCTGCTTTTCCCAACTTTGTTTCTTGTCAATTATGTGGCATTAGATCTCTTTTGTTTCTTGGATTTCGCGTTTGAAATCTGCTAGTCGATGTTCGTGATTGAATTTGGAGGTATCTGTTATTTAAGAATTTGGAGATTAATTTGGGCAGGCTGCTAGGGTTTCGGGTATTATTTTGAGGAATCGCTAATTCCTACTTACTAATCTATCATATACTCTTTTCCTGCAGCTCGAAGGAGAAACCCACTCTCGGGTAATTAGATCTCATGTTGTGCTTCTTATAACCAATTCTTAAAACCAATGTAGTCAATTTGACTTGGATTAAATTTTCATGTGCAGAGGTACGCGGATTAAGACCCGCAAAAGGAATATTGCTGCTCCTCTCGACCCTGCAGCTTTCTCTGATGCAGTTGTCCTGATTTATTTGGATAATGCTGGTGATCTGGTACTCTTTTTTCTCTCTCTTAATTGCTTGTTCAAGTCGTGCCCTTTAACTTATAACTTTGTTTCTGCTTTTCTTATATGTAGGAACTTGTTGCCAAAAGTATTGAGTCATCAGACCTTAATTTCTCAAGATACGGTGACATCTTCTTTGAGGTAATACTGCCTCAGCTCTCTTCTATTGCCTATATGCCAACTTCTGCGCAAAATATGGTTTATATATTTACTCAATTTCTTTTCTTGTATCAACTGATATTTTGTTTTGTTTTGCTTCTCTTGTCATTTAAGGTTGTTTTCATCGGAGGACGTACTCAAACTGGTTCGGTCAAATCTGATGAAGGGGAACGCCATCCTTACTCTATAATCGACTGCGAACCTACGCGTGAAGCTATTTTACCATCAGTTGTATACATTCAGAAGATTTTGCGCAGGAGACCCTTCCTTATAAAGAACCTCGAAAATGTTACCCGCAGATTCTTGCAGTCACTGGAGCTTTTTGAGGAAAATGAGAGGAAGAAGCTCGCAATTTTCACAGCCCTCGCTTTTTCCCAGAAGCTCTCAGGATTACCTGTAGAGACTGTCTTCCAGCCACTGCTTAAGGATAATCTTGTTGCCAAAGGGATAGTGCTCTCTTTTGTTACAGACTTCTTCAACGAGTATTTGGTTGAGAACACCCTTGATGACTTGATTGCTATTCTGAGGCGTGGCAAGATGGAAGACAAACTCTTGGATTTCCTCCCACCCACTAAGCGGACTACTGAAAGTTTTGCTGACCATTTCACGTAACTTTCTATTCCTCCATTCACTATTATTATGTTTCTTTCCTTGCTCTTCTGATTCCCTGCATTTCGCTCAATTTTCGTCTTTTAACATTGATATTGGTGAGATTGATTTTGTGAAAACGCTTCTAAATAGGTTAACATTTTGTTGGTAGTTTGTTGAGTTCAACAATTCCCAGATCCTATCATCAACTCTTCCTTCTGATTCTGTTTTCACTTACCTTTAGAATCTGAGCATGTAGTCTTCTCTACCTTTAAAACAAAAAATAAATACTTAATATGTGTAATTGATTTACTTTTTTCTTGTGATTTTAAGCAAGGCGGGATTATCAGCTCTGGTAGAGTACAATGAAAAGAAAATATTTGAGGTGAAGCTCAAGGAAATAAAAGCGGTGCTTACGAGCCAAGTAACTGAGGAAATTAACGTAGATGAAGTGATTGAAACGGTAAAGCAACAGGTGAAAGATGCTAAGCTGCCCGAAATTGAAGTTGTGCGTGTGATCTGGGATGGGATAATGGATGCTGTTCAATGGTCTGGGAAAAACCAGCAGCAAAATGCGAATTCTGTATTACGCCAAGTGAGTGTTTTTTTTTCTTTTCATTAGAGCTGTTGGAAGTATGTAGCAAAATAGGTTGTTTGGTCTGTCAAAGCTAAAGCTAGTCACTGCTTGTTGCTGTGGTAGGTGAAAACATGGGCTCCGCTTCTGAATACGTTCTGCAGCAGCGGGAAAATGGAGATGGAACTAATGTACAAAGTACAGATGCAATGCTATGAAGACGCAAAGCTGATGAAAGTGTTTCCGGAGGTAGTGAGGTCTTTGTATGAACTTGATGTCCTTGCTGAAGACACCATTCTCCACTGGTATCGCAAAGGGACCAACCCTAAGGGCAGGTAACTATTTTCGGATGATAAGGTTCTTCTCAGTAAATAAGATTCACCTCCTTGCTCTTTAGTAATAGTGGTGTGTTGATTTTTCAGGCAAACGTTTGTGAAGGGATTGGAGCCGTTTGTGAACTGGCTTGAAGAGGCAGAGGAAGAGGAGTGAGTGGCTGAGAGACACTCTTCTAATAAAATACAATCTTTGCTTTTCTTAATGCATTCTGAGAATGGTTCAGTCCTGAAGGTTTTGCTTTTCGTGTGAAATTCTTGAATGGATAATTACTTTCTTTAGTGGATTGTTTGTTTTGTTTATGGTCAGATTTTTTTTGCTCGAAAACGAAAATAAACTGGCCTCTTAAAGGATCTCTTTTCTTTTAGACTCGCGTAGCAATTTGGTGGTCTAAGCAAAACATATGTGATGAAAAACGAATCCTCGACTGCCACCCATGACCCCATTATTTCTTTGCTTTCTATCCTCAAGTGACAATTTTTATTAGCCTGAAGTGAAAGCGTTTTGTCATTTGACCGAGAGCTCAAACTATAATATTTGAAGTTAGGATCCTCTTCTATCTTGTATCTGGGCTTGATCCATCGCTGGGATAACTTCCATCTAGACCACAACATTTGATGAACAATTATGACTTTTCCAAAATAGGTTTGTTTTCTCCATTTTTAATCCAATTTGCTTTTTTTCTTAATTGAAGTCGAAATCTATGAAAAACTAAAAACATTCTTATCTCTAAAACTTGGATGATTATCTTATTATATAAAAGAGAGTTTGTCAAAATTGTAACTCACGGGATCGCATAATTTATATAATTAATTTATAAATATGTTAAACCAATACAATAAAGTCACATTAACATTTTTCTCGACTGCCACCCATGACCCCATTATTTCTTTGCTCTGTAGTTACTTAAAAAAAAAGAAACCTTATCCAAAAGTAGGGTCTAAACATTTAGAAATAAAAACCACAAAAAAGGGCAGGGGAGAAAAAAATGCCATTAACCCCTTAGCCACACAATCACGAAACACAATGGAAATACGCTCCGATGACTTCTTCCTCCTTGCTCCTCACTGCTTCTCCTCCCTCCACCTCTCTTCTCCCCCGCCACCGTCACCGTCTTCCCCTACGTGGTACATTCCTCTTCTCTAATTCCAGCAGGACTCAAGTCTCCATTGACACCTCAGAAGAAGCAGACAAGCTTGTTGATAAGATTGACTTTGGGGAACTATGCAATGATTTTGAGTGCACAAGTAGCCCCCAAGTCGAATCTACTGCCAGGCAACTTGCTCGCGACATTCTTGAACTTAGGGAAGGAAATCGTGCCTTTGCATGCTATGCAGTTTCCGTTAGATATAAGGTACATTTTCCCTCACATTATACATACCTTGCAAAGAGAGATATAATATACTTTTTCATCATTTCTAGTGATTGCAGGATCCGATTAGAAGTTTTGCAGGTCGTGAAAAGTATAAAAGACCATTGTGGATAACTAGGGGGTTAGAGAACCCCACGGTGGTGAGAACTGATCTCGACCTTTCTTTTCTTTTGGTTACAACAACTAGTAACGTGATTCTCTCCCTGTGTGTAGACCATACAGGAGATGGTAATGTTATCAACCAGCGTCTTGCGTATTAGATGGACAATCAAAGGAATACCCAAATCTCTTCTTGCTGTTGTAAGTGGAGATCTGATCATTAAAGTCAAATCTGAATTTACTCTAAACCAGATTAGCGGCCAAGTGATTGAACATCAAGAGTCTTGGGACTCATCATCTTCCTCCCCTATTGCTCAAGTCTATTTCTGGACATCCCGCCGCCTCTTTGCTGCTTCTGAATCCGCAAAGGACTTGCTCCATGACACCAAAGACTTGACCGCCACTTTCACAACTCCAAAAGAAGACACAGAGATATATCGTGACCCAACGGATCCAACTAAGGTTCGTTTCTACTCACACTTTCTTAGCTAAAACCTGAGAAAGAAAGCTACGTTTATGTAAATTGTTAACTAAGAGAATGTTAGTTGTGGTGATGCAGTTTTTCCAAAGAGACGACAGCTTTGAGAGAGATGTATATCAGGTTGCATTGTTTCTAGCACTTGTCTACTTTGTTGTACAGTTCTTGAGGAACACTCTCTAATTTCCCCCTTCATTTCATCTCTATACCATATATGTAAAAATGTCTATATACTGTTGTATATGATCTGTATAGAAAACTGAAGAAGAAAAATAGATGTGTGTGTATGTGTTGGTAAACTTTTACATTATTTTATTTTCTTTAAGCATCCATCATCAGAACAATGCACACAATCATATATTCAGCTTTGTGACCTATGCTAAAGAAGTAAAAGCCAATGTGACCAATGTCCACAAAATTGTTAGAAGCTTCCCGACCATCAACAAACGAGGAGCCGTTGAGAGATTGTGTGCTCCGACCGAGTAAACTCCTCCTGACCCATCTTTGACTTTGATGCTTGATGAGCCTTCAAATGTTAACACATTTGTTATGCCAAAGAAAGGATGAAGAGTGAGTTTTGTTTGCTACTTTTTTGGGTTTTAGAGATACTTACAGTTATGATCTGCCCATCCAATCACTTCGTTCTCCAGATCATACACTACTAACTTGTTCGAAAGCACCATATCTACCAAACGATAAGTCGATGATTACGCTAGATGTATGAGAGACCACAGTTAAACACACATGATTCATGTGGTATGGTATTGTTTAACCGCTATTGCCTAGCATCATCTTCAATTTTATGTGTGTCATTTGTCTCACGGTGAGCAATATCGAAAGAAAGAACGAAAGATTAACATTACCTCCCAAGAGAATCACCTCTGAGCTGTCCTCAGTTGTCAATCCACCAACTTGCCAACCGAAGCAATACATGTTTTTCTGTTGGCAAATGGGGAACACGGGTTACATTTCTGGACGAATGAACATCCTAATCAAACTTGAAGATAATAGAGAACAAATTGGTAGGACTATTAAAATCTTAATCCAACTTGATGAAAAGTTTTAACTTATTGGAATCTGGCAAGCAAATTTTCTGCATTCGAGAACAAAATTTGTGTTGCCTATTGATGACTTACTTACCTCAAGTGAGAAAAGATAATCATGCGGATAAACAGTCAGTTTGAGAGAGTCCTCAAAATCAAAATTTACTGGTGGGAATGCTTGATCCGGGCTGCGAGTTCAAGCAAAACGGTTTTAGCATATCATGAACTCATGGTAGCACATGACCGTGAGACATACCAGCCATTGATTAATTGGTATCTAAAACAAGAATGGTTCGGAAATAAACACAGAGGAAAGAAAAATTTCTTACTCTTTAGTGAAGCTGAAACATTGGAAGGTATCCTCTACTATGTGCAGTTTTACAGGTTGATGAGCCGTAATCTACACACAGTAGAAATCATATCAGGATTGTGATTCACATACTAGAAATAAACACGAGTACTACGAGCAGAGAAAGTTACCGTTTGTATTAGGGACTCATAAAGAGCCTTGGGTAAGTAAGCCAAAGTTGTACCGCTGTCAACGATGGTTCCTCCGTACCTGACAAGACTTGGTGGAAGGTCAAGAGGAGCACCATCGACATCCATTCCCCTCAACATAACATTGTAATGCATCCTAAAAATGATTGGGCAACACAGGTTATTACAAGATTCATGATTCAAGAGCATCCTTAAACAAGTCTTAAAGCCTTTAGAGGCACTAAAGATTTCTACTAAAATCAAACCATCTCATTTCGGAACTTCTCACCAGCGGTGAAGAACTTATCAGGTGATTTTGGAGTCAACCAAGAGTACGAGAACATACCAGAGGAAACTAGGAAATTGTAGCATAGATCAAGAAAGGCAAATACTCTACAAAGACGGTGTTGACACAAGAGCAAATGCTTCTACTCTTAACTTGTTTATTGCAAGAATTAAATGAGTTGAGAAGCCATGACGTACTGATTAGGTACCATAGGGGTTGTTTTAACGGTTGGAGAATCCACCACACCAACAGCAAATATGCCACCTCCTTTGACATTATCCAAGCAATGCGAGAAAACTCTTTTGGCGTCCCCCGTGGCAGCTAGTTGTGAAAGAACAGAGGTATTTGCTTGTCCAAATCCCATAACGCCATCAACTGCTGAGTCAGATTTCCCAAGTTGCCCTGATTGATCACTTCCACACCTGTCTCAGAGATGAGCCCTTGCGAGTGAAAGAATGAATGTATTGTTGCATATGATAAAAGTAACATAGAAGGGAGATATTAAGCTCACCCGAATACGACTTGCTGCCCAAGTGGTCCGGTTTGAAGATCTCCAGTAATCTGGTCGAGTGTTAAGCTGTCCCTTATAAAGTTGCCATCACTTGTGCTTTCGTCTGCATACACAATGTGGTAACTGCATCCACGAGCGGGTTGACAGGTTTCGGATTGCGCAATGAAAGAACAAAAGTCATCTTCACAGCTAACCTTCTTAGAGGTGTTGGAAGCACTCATGTCATACAATGCTAAACGGAACTGCATTGGCAAAAAAAAAAGAAGATGAAGTAGTTACACAAAGAATATCAAGAAAAGGAGTAAGATTAGAAGAAGCATTACACCCAAGTTGGTTTTGGTGGGACATTTGGGGCATGGAGAGCAGTTGACCCATAGTATATCACTTCCTGTATCGACTTGAACGTGATATTCCTTTGGTGGCGTCCCAAGCTTGATTTTAGTGAAGTATAAACTGAAAAAAACCAAGAAAACGTAATGAAGGACATTCTACCACAAATTCGAGGGAGGGAGGGAGGGGTAAGAACAAAACCCGACAGAGTCTACGCGGCTGTCTCCACCGAGAGGGAGATCAACGGAGGCCAGCATCCGAGAGTGGCGTCTTGTGTCGTGAGACTTGAAATGAGCAAGCTTCTTCTCCTTCCCTGCGAATTTGTGTTTTACATTAAACACGAAATTGCATGATGCCAATTCCATCACAACCACCAAAACTCCCACCATAATGCATAACTTTTTCCTCAATTCCATCTCTGCCGCATTCAGATTTTTGTAAGATGATTTTTGATCAAATTCTGCTCATCTCTGTTCCTCCTATTCAGACAATGAAACGGCAAATAAAACAAAGAGACGCGTTTTCAAAGACGGATTTAGCTATTTGCCAAATGTCATGTTTAATATTTTTATTTTTGAGGTTTCAAACCAATGCTTTTTCTTTTCTTTCTCTCTTTTCAAGTTTAAACCAATGCTTGGATTAGTAAACAAAATCCATTTTGGGAACAATGGACAATTTAAAACCATTCCACAACAAGGCCTTTGAGCATCCACATTGGTAAACCTCTTCAAAGGGAGTTTTAATTATTGAATTTAACTAGATAAACATCCGCGCTATGCCGCGGGGTAAAAGTTCATAACAGTTTTGCTAAATGTTCAAATATTTATGTTTGTGATGTAACTACTGATGATTTCATGTTTTCTTGGCTGACATAACCTTATTTCTTAGCACATTGTTAAATAAGTTTTGTGATTTGTCTTGTTGGTTTTTCTACTTCTCCTATTCGACACAAAATTTAATAACATTTTTAAATTGTTTCTTTCTTTTTGTTTATGAGTTAGAAAATGTTTTTGTCTAGAGTTGAGAGCTAACGTTTGTGCTGTTTTCGGAGTTATAATATGTTTTTGTGAATTGTGTTCACTTCACGAATGTGCAAGAATTATATATATATATATATATTTTATTTTTTTGAAGAATTATATTGTTGGTTGTGTAAATCTAATTAGAGTCTTTTATCATGAGATAAAATGTGTTTTTATGAAGTATAATAGTTTTGTTTAGAACTCACCCACTCATTGTGACTTGTGAGCTATATTATCTTAAGCAATACCATTAGCTGAACAAAACAAATGACTCAGAAAATAATAAAAAGAAGAGACAACCACATATTTCATGTAAAACTCAGAAAGGGGTCGAACTATGTTTCACCAAAAGTATCAAATAGCAGCAGCATACATAATATCAACATATTGAAATATAGGAATTTCTCATGATAAGATAAAAATTGAAAATTTAATTTTTATTTGGTACATATTTATCTTTCTTACTCCTTAATTCATCGGAAATAAGCCGCCAAACACACTCTTTTGCTTTGAGCTCCACTGCAATTTTACTTGTCATTGTGTCAGCCTTGTTCAAGTGTCTTCTCTTCGGGTTTGATAGCCACAAAAAAAGTCTTTGGTTCCTATTTTCTTTGCTTCTCCTTTCTTTCTTTCCTTTCATTGGTCTTCCCTGAGATCTCTCAACTTTCAATAAGCTTTGACTGATATCTTATTACTGGTTTCTTTAGTCTAGATTATGATTTTCTTTAGTCGTTTGGAGTTTTCAAGGAATTTCAGAGAATCAAGCAAATTCAGCACAAATGCGGAGCTTTACCAATATTTAATTGCTTCATTATCTTTAAGAATAAAGTACAAAAACTCTCTAATATTTTCTTTTGTCAACTGCTCCCCAAAGTCTCATGCTTCATGTAAACATATTTTGCACCAAACCTGCGATTAGAAGGACGAAATTGGCTTTACTCCACTTTCTTCAGACACTTTTTTCTTACACCTTTTGTGTTTTACATAACTTAAGTGTAGGAAAAAAGTCTACATTAAGACAGAAAAGAACCAAAAATTATACAGCTACAAATTGCCAATGTTTTCTAAAAAACTTCATGACTTGTTATTTGTCCTCTACTTCTGGTTTCTCGAATCAAATGGATGTCTATAAAGACATGCGCCTCATTGATATGTTCATAGTCCATCCAAAAGATTCACCGGTGCATGTTAAGCAATAAACTAAAGGTCTAAGAATATAGGAAGCAAGCATTATGAAAGTAGAATTGGAACTAAAATAAACGTGAGACATGGAAATGTTAACAAAAATTTGATCAAAAGTCCATCTACTTCAAAGCTGCGATCACATGTCAAAGTTATAATATTTCCTTTCAAAACGTACCAAAAACTGTTATTATGTACTATAATTTATCCCCATATAATTAAACGAGAGATAAAAATACGATATATCACAAATCATGAATTCAAAATACAATAAGAGAGAATTGAAGGCGTACAACGTACTTGGATAAATCCGAAACTTGGTCTGGAGCTCTTGAGGATGGTTGCTCTCCTTTAGTTCCCGTTTTCTCTCTCTTCATACCTCGTTCAAACCTTCTTCTTTTTTTCTGCTAAGCACCTCGTTCGAACCTCATCATAATCAACTTAACGATTAGTTTTGATTTTTCACTCTTGAATTTCATTGGAAAGAAGAACCTGGTCACCTTGTTTCGTGCCAATCAAATTGAGACGACGTCTTCTGCGACTGAAAGAACGGAGCACTGGAAGTCCACATGCTTCCCATCATTGTTGGTCCGAGAGGTGCGTATGCCCTAATTCGGATAGATCTTAGTGAGAGATCTTTGAGAAAGGAGATGCTACATGACAACTGAATATGCAAGCAATGAATTGAAGAGTTTATTTATAAAAGGACAAGAGTAGAAGATGAAGAGAAAATGAAATACATAAACTGAGGATCGTATTAAGAGACACACTTTTCTAAATCTAAGTCCATTGTATTCTTTGTGTTTTAAAGAAGAAGTTGGAACGATAGTTAAAATATTTTACGTCGTGGCTTTATAAACAGTTAAAATAGCTAATGTGTATAAATAAAATGTTTTGATTGGTGTTAGAAATTCAGGTTTTTAAATTATGTGTCGTTTTCTGAAAGAACCAAAAAGCTGATGTGTCATCTTATGGAGAGACACTTGTGTTATTATAGTATTGATTTTAATAACTAAAAAGGAACTAAACTAATTATAATCTTACATGTATCATAGGAAGTTCTAATGAAATTTCTAAAAGTTTTTATGAAGAAGAACCTCATCTCTTTCTTTCTCCTACTCTTTCTATATTTTATAATTTTTTCATTTTTTTGGGTTAAGAAACTCATAGCGTATTTCTAATAGAGATGGTCTTATAATCTGTCTCTATAAGAAGTGATGATGGGGAGAAGGATTGAACTCAACCACTGTTTGCTAAAATTAGTTGTTGGGGTAGTTTTTTGCCAACCAAATGAGGGATCATGTAAAATTAGCTATTGTGTATTTTTCGACTACGAATGTGGTTCAATTTGTTCTCGGGTATCCGTGGCATGAAATTCGTGTCATGGAGTTAACGTAGAAAGCCCAATGGGCTTCACCGAATCTTGCTGAAGCTGAGCGTATCATCTTGTCATTATTTCCTTTACATATACGACATATTTCAACATTACTCTGCAGATCTTTCTTCCTCATAATTTGTTTCATTGATTGTAAATTGATTATGTACTTCTTCTCCAAGTTGTAAGTTAGTATATATTTATTGGCCAAGAGCCTATCGATACATAAGAAATTCTCTTTGATCCTTCTTCTTCATGGTATCAGAGCATCATCACTTTCATAAGGGAACTCCTCTTCGTAGAAAGTGACATCTCGTGACACAAAGAAATTTTGTGTTTCAAGATCAAACAATCTCCAACCTTTTTTCGCATACGGATATCCAACAAATATGCAACGCCGACTACGAGATTCGAATTTGTCTCCCTTTGTATCACGATTATACGCGTAACAAAGACTCCCAAATACTCGGAGATGATCATACGATGGTGGCGTGTGATATAGCATCTCATATGGCATTTTTCCATTGAGAACTTGGCTGGGAGTTCGGTTAATTAAGTAACCAGCTGTGAGAATGCATTCGCCCCAAAATTCAATCGGAAGATTGGCTTGAAACCGCAAAGCTCTCGCAATATTGAGAATGTGGCGGTGTTTTCTTTCTGCTCTTCCATTCTGTTGTGGTGTCCCTACACAGGAAGTCTCATGAATAATTTCTTGACTTAGAAAATACTTCTTTAAACACAAAAACTCTGTGCCATTATCGCTTCTAACCGTTTTTATCTTTACTTGAAATTGTCTATCAACAAGAGAGACAAACTGTTTCAACCGATCTGATGTTTTTGTTTTGTTGCTAAGAAGATACAACCAAACACTTTGAGAATAATCATCAACCATCGTTAGAAAATAACGAGCACCCGAATACGATTCGGTTCGATATGGACCCCAAAGATCGCAGTGAATTGATTCAAAAACACGAGTGGTTTTATTTTGACTAATTGGAAAAGACAATCTTGTTTGCTTGGCGCAGAGACAAACATCACACGCCTTATTGGAAATCTCAGAAGAAACAATAACAGAAACATCATGAAGTAAACCAACTATTCTAGGAGATGGGTGACCCATCCTCTTGTGCCACATTCCATAAGAATTGTCATCATGAACAGATGCAGCAGCCACCATCTCCATACTTCGAAAATAGAAGGTTCACCCAGCTTCACGTTTACCCGCTCCAATCACCAACCGCGAAGTGCGGTCCTGAACAACGAGAAAGTGATCAGCTAGTTGAACCACACAATGATTTTCATCCATCAATTGACCTAACGATATCAAATCTGACTGCATTTCTTCCACAAAGAAAACAGACTTCAATACCAAATTTGATCCCAACCTCACAGATCCTTCTTTAACCGAGACCCTTTCCCTACCATCAACCATAATAATCAAAATCGGAGGCATATCTTTAATATCAGTCAAAATATCATATCTCCTTGTGAGATGGTGTGTTGCTCCTGTATCCATAACCCAGAAAGGAATAGAGTTCTTACCAGATAATTTTTCGGTATTGGTGTTGACCGTGTTCTTTCCTGCATTTAGCAGGTGGAGAATTTGACGCCATTGTGTGTCGTTAAGGCCATTCACACCGTCACGATCATTGTCCGTGAGCACATAATTGGCGTGTTCTTGAGTGGGAAAGTTCGGAACATGAACAACATTAGCATATGTCAAACCACGTCCTCTACCCATTGGTCCACTTGATGAGGATCCTCCACGCCCTAGTGTCTGAATAGGCTGCATCGTGCTGCTCCGAGGCCTATCTCCCCACCACTCTGGATACCCGACGACCGCGTAACAATGATCGGAAGCATGACCAGATCTGTGACAATGTTAACACATCACAGACTTGTCTTTATCATTTCTTCGAGCCATGAATTTTGTGTGAGCGGCAAAGGCGGTCACGTCAGATTGTTCGTTTTGGATCTTTGTTCCATTGTGAAACATATCTTCCTCCTGGCGAACAATGTTGTAGACCTCTTCTAAAGACGGAACGGGCACGCGAGAGACGAGGCTTGACCTGACTGTACGATACACTGTGTCGTCAAAACCGAAGAGAAACTGATGAACTTTGTCCTCTTCACGTTCTTGCTCCTGGATTGTTCTGAGATCGTAGTCACACTTCCCACATTTGCAAAGCCGTAATGGTCGATAGTTTGCCATATTATCCCATATTCGGTTCAGCTTACCATAGTAACTCTCAATCGTGAGGCCCTTTTGTTTGCAGCCTGCTAATTCAGCTTTGAGCTGCTGAATTCTTGGTCCATTTGTCACTGAAAAACGCTTCTTCAGATGATCACATACAACCTGTGCCACATCTCGATGTGAGATATTCGAGCGAAGCACATGATCAATGGTCATCTTAAGCCATGAAACCAGCAAGGCTTGAATCGTCCACCAATCTTCGAGATCGGCGGACCCTTCTTCAGGTCGTGGAATGGATCCATCGAGGAATCCAAACTTTTTTCTGGAACATAGGGTTGTTTTCATCCCAATTGCCCATTCATCGTAATTCGATCCTTTCAGCAGAGGATACGAGATCACCGCACCTGGATTATCCGCTGATGTCAAGTCGTACGGAGAAATCTTCCTTCGAATCTCCATTATCGTTGCCTGGTTCAGGTTCGTGTTCGTCGTGGTCACACCATTGTTGGTGTTCGTCTGGTCTGCCATGTTTGTGTTTAGAAGAGACATAGTTCAGTAAAAAGAAAAAAATATTTCAGAATTTTAAGCTTCAGGCTCTGTTACTCAAATCCTCAAATCTTCTACGGCCTTAGTTGAAGTAGGAGAATCATCAAATCCTCTTATCCACGATGAGCGTATCATCTCTCCTACTCCATCGTCACCAAGCTTTCCAATCGATACACCGGAACTAGAAACTCCGGTTGTTACGCTACCACTAGAAATTGAGCAGTTAGGACGCGGTCACCGTCAGAGAAACCCATCGGTAAAATTGCGTAATTACGTCACCAACACATCCATAAGTCGAGTTCTACCACGGTCTTCCTCATCGAAGTCATCTTATCCGATTGCGAATTATGTTAACTGTAATCGAATTTCTTCTTCTCACCAGGCCTTCTTTGCTGCAATTACAGATGAGTTTATACCAAAAACATATCAAACAGCGGTTGTTCGCAAGGTTTGGCGAGATGCCATGGGTAAAGAAATGGACGCAATGGATGTGAATCGTACATGAGATATAACAGATTTACCACCGGGGGAAAAGGCGATTGGTAGCAAATGGGTATACACGATCAAATATCAGTCTGACGGGACTATTGAAAGACATAAAGCAAGACTGGTGGCTCTTGCGAATAATCAGGTTGAAGGAGTTGATCATGGTGATACGTTTGCACCGGTTGCTAACATTAACGAGATAATCTAAACTTCCTGTCATATGCTTGGAAGCGCTTGTGTCAATTATCCAAGATTCGAAAGGAAACGTACCCGAAGATTTGTTTTGGAGAGAGCCTTTTGCTTATTAAGCATGTCCATCAAAGTGTGCCATTGTTGATCATTTAAACCAGTGAACCCGATACGATCCGAGTCTGTAATTGGAGAAGTGTTGGCTGGTCCAGACATAACCTGATCGGCATGAGCGATGGTAGTGCTTTTTCCTCGTGAAGGTGTGGAAGAGGAGCTATTTTCAGTGTTTGACGTTTGAGCAAATCCGCCTTGTGAATTTTAAACATCTTTTACCACGAGTTCGTTCCCCCCACCATGGTGGATATCCCATTTTTTTGAAGCATATTCTGCTAGATGTCTGTGACGACCTCAAAGAGTGCAAGTCAAGGAACCAAGTGGTACAGTCTCGTGTCTCGTCGCGGTTTGATTTGAGTATGAACCGTGAAGCGTACACCTCATGCGTTCTCGTCGTGCAAGCGTGCAAGGGACTTCACCTGCTCATCTTGTGTGAGAACGTTTGAAACGACCCGACCCGTTTTTTTTTTTTAACATTATACCCTCGGTCTCGGACTAGCATTCTCATAAATACTATCCTCAACAACCAAGCAACAACAACCAGACAACCAGCGGATAACATAAATAAACCAAGCATTTCATTCCATAACAATAACTAAACCAGTTCAATTCAAATTCCACAAAAAGCCAACAACCTAACCAAGTTCTAAACAGAAATGGAAAACATCAACAACACACAGCACGAAACCGAGACCCTACATCATCTCCCTCTTCGTTGCCATGATTCCATGATCACAATTTGCCTTTACCTGCATCACATGGAAAAAAGAGATGCGTGAGTATTATCACAAATACCCAGTGAGACGGTCCTCCCATCTACGACTGCGCATACAGACGCGATGGATCCGCTCAGGAAAACACGCATCAAACAATCACACAAAACACAACAACGGCTCAACCACAGCCCAAACAGGCAGCCTGTCGATCGACACTACCACTAGGTGTCGATCGACAGCCATGTTCACACCTGTCGATCGACACACCCACGGTGCCTGTCGATCGACAGCTCCACAGGACCCTGTCGATCGACACAACCACTAGGTGTCGATCGACAACTCCTCGATCACCTGTCGGTCGACAAAATCTCTAGGTGTCGATCGACAGCTCTCGTGTGACCCTGTCGATCGACACACCCTAGTGCTGTCGATCGACAGGTCGTCGCAGATTCATGGGAAATCGATCATTATCCTCTCGGATCGATTCCTCCTCTGCGTTAACACGAAACCTGCACGAAAATCACAATCCACACAATCCAAACACAATTCACAGACACAATCAATCCACCATACAATCCAATCAATCAATTTAACCTACCACCAATCAACCCTAACGAATCCACCGTCCCAGAAGCCATGGTCACGCACTCACCTTAGATTTTCGGATAGAATTTGCTGGATAATGCGGCTAGAAACAGATTCAGCTACAATCACCACGAAATTCCTCTTCAAATCGATCAAGAACGAAACCCTAATCCACAAACTATCAGGAACAAGAGAAACTCCTCTCAAACTCTTTGTTGCTGATTTTTGGGACTTGGTTCGCTCAAATGCGGCCAAAAACCCTTAAATACGAAGCCCTAGGGTTTACCCAAACCGGCCCGGTCCAACCGCACGACTTAAATCGAACCAGAAAACCAACCAATTCGGGCACCTGTCGATCGACATACACTAGGTGTGTCGATCGACATACACTAGGTGTGTCGATCGACAGCCCTTAAGAGCCTTGTCGATCGACAGCCCCCAAGTGTGTCGATCAACAGCCCCCAAGTGTGTCGATCAACAGCCCCTCTATTTTCACAAAAAAATGGTTCACGGGCGTCACAATTCTCCCCCACTAAAACTGGATTCGTCCTCGAATCCTCTAACACTACTCAACAATCTACCCTGGCCTAACCCGCCAGCAACACCGGAGACTACATCTCCCAGACCCTCTCGAGGTTCACATCCGTCCTATGCACATAGACCCGTCTCAGACATTGATCGCTCATAGCTCATAACCACACCCTCTAACTCTCGGGATCGTCACCCCTTGAGTTCTCGGTGCCACATATCAACCCACCTCAGTCTACGCAGTCCTGACGGCGTTTGATACGAACCATCTCCATACCCCCAACTTTCAGAACACCTAGTCCCTCAAGCTCTCGGTATGCAGGGGACCCACACATCCCCTGGAGAGACACAACTCTCAAAGATCTGCCAGAGATCACAATCTCCATGAACTATCTCCATATCCTCACGTCCCCAGTCCACGCAGTCCTGGCGAACGATCGGTATGCAGGGAACCCACACATCCCCTGGACGACTCAACACTAGACGTCTATAATGCATCTCTGACCGGAACTACCTCCTAAGGTCTCTACATGATACTCCCAACCCGGAATACCATCACAATCGTGATCATCACAGATCACCCGGACCATCCCTCACCTCGGATGTCCCTGCAGAGCCTCTCCGGAACTAGACAGTTCTAACCACCGTAAAACTTCTATTCCGAGACTCTCTCACACACACACACACAAACTATTAGAGTCCCCACCGGAACTGGCAAGTTCTATCTGCAATAAAACTTCCATTCCGAGGTCCTCTAACCAAAAACACATGACTCTCAAAGTCAAACACATAAGAAAAACACTTTCTTATTCACTGGAAAAATGTCATAATCATTACAACTTAATGAAAATACAAAAATCCACAACCAAAACCTCACCACACACGGTGATCACAACACAAAACTGAAACTGGAAACCACAAAGAAAAACGAATTCACTCTTCTGCTTGCTTCTCGAAACACTTCTTGAACTTCGTTTTCATCTTTGCCTCCGGTTCCCAAGTCTCCTCCTGAATACCGTCACAGTCCCACAAGACTCTCAATAACGGCACTCTCTTCCGGCGCAGAACCTTGATACTTCACTCAAGAATCCTAACCGGCCTCATCCCAACAGTCAGATTTGGCTGAAGATCCGCAGGAATCGTCACTGCTACCTCCTCAGAAGCATGCAAGCATCTCCTGAGTTTCGAAACGTGAAACACATCATGGAATTTCTCCATAATCGGAGGCAGTTCCAACCGATAAGCAACTGGTCCCACACGTTCCACAACCCGGAACGGACCCATGTACCTCGTACTCAGCTTATCCTCGGATATGGACCTGTTCAGACCCCGCATCATAGCCATCTTGAGATACACCTGATCTCCGACTGCAAACTCCAACTCTTTCCTTCTCCTATCGGCATAACTCTTCTGCCGATCCTGAGCTTCTTTCATGTTCAGCTTCACAACACGGATCTTCTCCGTCGTCTCCTGAACAAAATCAGCCCCAAAGATGCTCCTCTCCCCCACTTGGGTAAAACATAGCGGAGTACGACATGGCCTCCCATACAACGCCTCAAAAGGAGCCATTCCGATACTCGCCTGAAAACTGTTGTTATATGCGAACTCCACCAAACTCAAGTGATCCGCCCAATGACCACCCCAATCCAGCACGCACATCCTCAACAGATCTTCCAGTGTCTGAATCGTCCTTTCGGACTGCCCATCCGTCTGCGGATGATTAGCTGTACTCATGTGCACCTTAGTGCCCATCTCAGCCTGAAGAGCTCTCCAGAACACTGAAGCAAACCTCGGATCTCTATCTGACACAATACTTGCTGGCACTCCATGCAACCTCACAATCTCCTTCACATACTTCTTAGCCAAGACCTCAGCCCCGTCTGTCTTCTTAATGGCCAGAAAATGTGCTGACTTAGTCAGACGATCCATAATCACCCAAATCGCGTCATAGGTCCGAGAAACCGGCAACCCTACCACGAAATCCATAGTGATCATGTCCCACTTCCACTCTGGAATGGATAAACTCTGTAATAAGCCGCTAGGAACCTGATGCTCAACCTTCACTAACTGACAAACATTGCAAGCTACAACCCAATCTGCCACATCTCTCTTCATCCCGACCCAATGATAATACCGTTTTAGATCCCGATACATCTTAGTCGCTCCCGGATGAATCGAAAACTTACTCGCATGAGCTTCTCTCAGAATTTCCTGCCTCAGGTCCTCATCCTTAGGAACACAGACTCGTCCATGCACTAAGATAGTCCCGTTAGCAGAAACCTGATATTCGGAGCCAGTAGCCTTGGAGAGATCTAACAACACCGGATCCTTCTCCTGAGCTACTCGGATCCTGCTCAATAGATCCGCCTGATCTGCTGCCGCTAACCCCAACGGTTCCTCTGAAGTAACACACAACCTCAACGTACTAAGCATGCTCACCAAATTCTCCACATCCCGCTCCTGAGATGAATCATACCTCCTCCGCCTAAGAGCATCCGCCCCTAGCTAAGTTCACCGCGACGGTAAACTCAATCCGCAACAACTTCTTCCAACACTTCCGCCTCCTAAACCAAAGACCACCGAAAAGGAACCTACTCCACTAACCACTTGGTCATGGAATGAGCCGTACTCTCAAGGCCTTTTGATGCAACTCCTGAATAACCCTACCAACCCGAGAACTACTACACTTAGTTTCATTCCTTGGTCTAGGCAAAATCTCAGCTCGATTGCATCTTAACTGGATCCACAGAAACTCCCCTGCAGAAACAGTAAGACCCTGAAAACTCATTCCCACTTGTCAGAAACTGCACTTGCTCAACCTATCAACCAGCTTCTGTTCCCGCAACTTCTTCAGAACTCTCCTCAATTAAACCTCATGTTCCTCCAGACTCTTCGAATACACCAAGATGACATCGATAAAGTTAATCACGAACTCATTCAGATACCACTGAAAGGCTTCGCTCATCAACCTCATAAATGCAGCTGGTGCACTCGTCAACCCGACAAGCACCTTTACTAACTCCACCCTACTCATGACTCGTCAAGAAAGCCGTTTTCCTGACAACCACCTCATCAATAGAATCTGGTGTTAACCGGATGCCAAGTCATCCTTGAAGAACCAAGTACCCCCTCACAATTGATCCAACAACTTATCAATTCTCGGAAGACGAAACTTGTTCTTCATATTGACTCGGTTAAGCCCTCGATAATCGAAGCACAACCGGAAACTACCACAATTCCTTATCACCAACATCACAGATTCTTCTAACTCTGCTGGAGCCATCATGTAAGGTGCCTTAGATAACGGCGTCGTCCCAGGCTCTAACTCAATCGTGCGAGATTCCGACCGCGATGACGGCAATCCCCGCAGCGACCGAAAGACATCCTCACGCTCCTGGACAACCCGAATATCCCTCACTGCAACCTCACCTACAGACTCTGCCAGCAAAACAGTCTCCGAGTAAGCCTCGCAACCTCTCAGTCATAGCCTCAACCTGCACCCAAGAGATCACGAGACTCTCAGACGTCGGTTTCACTCCCTGACAAACCAACTTCCTCCACCACGCTCAAACACAACACGACTCCGGTGACAATCCAGATGAACTCTGTACTGATCCCAGCCAATCCGTACACAGGATGCCAATCATACAGTTCCACTAGACTGTACACCAAGTCCTCTGTCATCCACTCACCAGTCACTAGAAACTTCACGCCTCTTGCCCGGCCATGAATACTAGGGACTTCTCTCCTACAACCATAGCCGATCCAATCCGCTCACTAGCGCCACTCCGAATACCGCTCCACCCAGTATCTTCCGGAGTGATGAAGCAATCATGCTCCAGAATCGAACAACCCGTGGAATTCACCACTGCCCACTACAAAGGTCTCCACACAACTCACATGTGCCAAGAAACCTAACAAACTCGCCAACTATGACCCATGCTTCCACACCCGAAGCACCCTTGGCCACTCTAGCTCAACCCGGAAGTATCCTCCCACTTCCTAATCTGTCCCTGCACAGGCTTTCCGCCATGCCAGGTATCACCTGCTGAGGCTTAATAGACTGAACAGTTGGGCTAACTACCACAGCCTGCTCTCTCGAGTCTCGACAACGCCTTCAGCAGTCTCAAACAACTATGCTCTCGCAGCATATTTAGACACTCTGCACCGTGCCCTCCAATCAGATCGAAGTCATCTCAAGAACCTCTTATCCCGGGCCTCCACGCCCTCCATGCTCCTACCAGCATGAACCAACATAAACCAGGAGTCGGTTAAACTCCAAATCATACCCACGAACTGATCTCTCTCCCAGATCCAGTCCCAAAAACCTCGTCTCTAAACGACCCGCAGCCTCTCGAGGAAAGAACTTGGCATCACACTCTGCCCACAAGTCCGCCCAGGCCAACACTGCCTGAACCCTCCTAGCTGCAACACACCACTCGCAAAGAATCCTATACCAAACCTCTGCACATGTTCCCTTATCCGCAGTTAAGACGGAACCCTACCAACAACCGCAGCCCTCAGCCGCACCTCTGCCACTCGTGGCATCACCAGAGCCTAACTCGTACCGCACTCGGTAACCGCTCCCAAAAACTGCTGAAGCCAATCCGCCAGACGATCCACTCGACACTGAGCCCACCCGCGGGCGCACCCGCACTACCAACCTCACGAGGACCCACACCGGCCCCCGACAGCCAACCTAGGACCACACTGCCCCCACCAGCCCTCACACTGGCGCTCACACTTGGATGCACGCTGGCAGCCTAAATGGCGCTCAAGCCGTCATGAAGCGTCTACGGATCACTCTCAGCCACTTGCGCAACACTCTGAGCCGCCCTCCTGGCCAACTCCCTCACTAGTGCCCGCCACAACACCTACTGCAACAGATCTATCAGCCGATCAACTCGTCACCTAGACTCCTCCTGCGGGCGCACCCGAACAGCGAGCGAATCCAGCACTAGCTCAAGTACCAACCCTGGCCCAACAGCCCTCACACCAGCTCTCACACAGGCACTCCCACTGGCACTCGCACTAATACTCAGACCCTCTTGATACGTCTACAGATCTGTCACAGTCTCAAACGTGGAACCCTGAGCCGCATCCCAGCCGACTCACTCACTGGTCCCCGACCACAATCCTGACCTCCACAGTCACCCCGGCCCCCACGGCCACATTCTCTAGTGCCACTAGCCAACACCATGCACTACCACAGTACACAAGCTAAGCACTAAAGAATAACAATAAAACACACTTACCGTGGAATCTCTTTGAAGGCTCGAAGGAAGATGATCTAGAACCCCCAAACTCACAGAATTGTAATTTTACCAAATTCAATCCTAGCAGTTCTAGCCCGTCCTAAAACCGTAAGGGCTCTGATACCAAACTGAAACGACCCGACCCGTTTTTTTTTTTTTTTTAACATTAAACCCTCGGTCTCGGACTAGCATTCTCATAAATACTATCCTCAACAACCAAGCAACAACAACCAGACAACCAGCGGATAACATAAATAAACCAAGCATTTCATTCCATAACAATAACTAAACCAGTTCAATTCAAATTCCACAAAAAGCCAACAACCTAACCAAGTTCTAAACAGAAATGGAAAACATCAACAACACACAGCACGAAACCGAGACCCTAGATCATCTCCCTCTTCGTTGCCATGATTCCACGATCACAATTTGCCTTTACCTGCATCACATGGAAAAAGAGATGCGTGAGTATTATCACAAATACCCAGTGAGACGGTCCTCCCATCTACGACTGCGCACACAGACGCGATGGATCCGCTCAGGCAAACACGCATCAAACAATCACACAAAACACAACAACGGCTCAACCACAGCCTAAACAGGCAGCCTGTCGATCGACACTACCACTAGGTGTCGATCGACAGCCCTGTTCACACCTGTCGATCGACACACCCACGGTGCCTGTCGATCGACAGCTCCACAGGACCCTGTCGATCGACACAACCACTAGGTGTCGATCGACAGCTCCTCGATCACCTGTCGATCGACAGCTCTCGTGTGACCCTGTCGATCGACACACCTTAGTGCTGTCGATCGACAGGTCGTCGCAGATTCATGGGAAATCGATCATTATCCTCTCGGATCGATTCCTCCTGTGCGTTAACACGAAACCTGCACGAAAATCACAATCCACACAATCCAAACACAATTCACAGACACAATCAATCCACCATACAATCCAATCAATCAATTTAACCTACCACCAATCAACCCTAACGAATCCACCGTCCCAGAAGCCATGGTCACGCACTCACCTTAGATTTTCGGATAGAATTTGCTGGATAATGCGGCTAGAAACAGATTCAGCTACAATCACCACGAAATTCCTCTTCAAATCGATCAAGAACGAAACCCTAATCCACAAACTATCAGGAACAAGAGAAACTCCTCTCAAACTCTTTGCTGCTGATTTTTGGGACTTGGTTCGCTCAAATGCGGCCAAAAACCCTTAAATACGAAGCCCTAGGGTTTACCCAAACCGGCCCGGTCCAACCGCACGACTTAAATCGAACCAGAAAACCAGCCAATTCGGGCACCTGTCGATCGACGTACACTAGGTGTGTCGATCGACAGTCCTTAAGAGCCCTGTCGATCGACAGCCCCCAAGTGTGTCGATCGACAACCCCTCTATTTTCACAAAAAAATGGTTCACGGGCGTCACAACGTTATAGGCTTCCTAGAGATGGCAAAGGAGTGCGTGAGAGTAGTGATGATTTCACAGCTCCATATAGAAAGTCATCGAGTCCCGTAAGGAATTGATGAATCTTGTCTTCCTCTCTTTCGCGTGCTATATCTTCTAAGGTTTGACCTACTAGGACATCAAAGGATCCATGAAGACTTCAACTACTAGGACTTAAAAGGATCAACAAGGAGAAGTATTCACCAAGGAACACTCCAAGAACACACTATAATAAGGAACCCAACAACGAGTAGAGGACATATAACAGTGACCTATTCCCAACTCACGTGTAGTTGCTTGTTTCTCTTCTGGATTTTTTTACTTTCTTAGGTCTAGCTGATAAATCTCTTAATAAGGTTCCTCTATATTTTTATAAGACAACTTTTGTTATTAAAATATGTAGTGATCTTGCTAATAGTGTTGCCTGCATAGTTCCACTCCTAGACATGCAATTAAAACGTTATCCCTCGATTTTTTTTTATCCCATTGTTTTATTAGAGAAAAAAAATTTCTAATTATAAACTACATAAACTTCTTATCTCTTTAAAATTATCCAAATAAAATTGATTTCAGTAATTCTGTTAATTAAATCATAATTGTATTTAATTAAACTATAATCGCATTTAGGGGGTGTATTCAAACAAGGATTTGATGTGATTTGTTTTAATTTGTCAAATTCTATGTTATTGAATCATAAATTTTAAAAAACTATTAAAATCTCGTGTTATTGAACTAGTGATTCGGAAAAGTACTTTCAAATCCACTATTATTGGAAATATACATAGGATTTGACTTTTAATGATTTTAAGAGATTTTAGAAGGATTTCGTGGGATTTTTTTGTTAAAAATACAAAGAGCCAAATCACATGGTTTTAAGTGGGATTGTAGAAAATTTTATAATAAATTCTCTAGAATCACACAAACTCTTTAAAATCATACAAAAACTCAATTAAACTCAAATCACTCCAAATATTAGTTTGAATACACCACCCCTTAGTGAATCACGTTTAGCTTGCAAAAATATTAAAGTCTTATTCGATTAACGATTTGAAGTCAATTCCACAAACTTTAAAATCCTTGAGTATTCTTGAGATTTGATTTTTAATTATTTGTTCACTAAACTTCATCTCCAAGTGATTTCAAATCCATTAAAAAACAAAAACTTCCAAAATCTTTTAAAGTTGATTAACAATGGATTTTAGTTATAGATTTAAAATCTTCTATGGAATAACACAAGATTTTAAAATTCTTCAGACATAATTTTACAAATATCATATCCAATAACACCGGATTTTAAAATAAGATTTAGAATCCTTGATTGAATAACGGCGGATTTTGATTAGATTTAAACTCTCTTAAAATCCATCATTAAATAACACCCTCTATATCTAGTCAAATAAAAACATGTGTCGATTCATGAAACCAAAGTTACAAATAATTTGAATATTATGTCGGATGTTATAAGCTGAGAATAAAGGATAAAAGTGTTAGAAAATACAAAATGTGACATGGACCGTAATTACTTTTAATATGATATGTTATAATGTATATAGATAAAAAAATACGAAAAATTATAACTTGTGGTTAGCCCAGTTTCTTTTTTTGGGTCGTGAAACGGGGAACAATTGCCCTCATAATTATTTAAAAGTAACATAAACATATTAAAACAGACTTGTCGCAGAATCGAAACCCCACGAAAGTCTTTTAACACAGTCAAATCAACAATATCCGGAACCAACTCTAAAAAAGGGAACCCCAATGGTAAAGAAAAACATAATTAGCTAACCGATCCGCAAGACGGTTCGCCTCCTTATACACGTGCTTAAAACGGACTAGTCCCTTGATAAGAAGTCATGACACAAACGTACCAAAAGCGACAACGGATGAGAATCACTTATCCCTTTCTGAAGAAAACTAACCACCACCTCCGAAATTACTTCAATCTCCAACCGTGTTACCCGACGTTCCCATGCAATGACCAACAAGTAGTATACACCCACAATTACGCGAGCGGATCGAATAAATTCCGATGTTTAGTGCAAACCCTCCACACCACTCGCCTTTCTCATTTCTTATTGTGGGACGTCTCCATGCAATCGTTCTTTCTACTTGCGCCACACGACCTCGATGACTATTATGCAGGAAAGCTGATGAAACTCCGTTCGCTTGATCTCTAAGGAATTGGACCCGATCTCGACACTTTCCATTACCACTCAACACATTCTTACATCTCCATTTCCATCCCCACCAAACTTTTATAGTGAACAAAGTAGACCAAGTGCTTACTCCAGCAGTTGCGCTCTCTCCTAAATTGCCATAAATTCACTCAATTAGTGACTTTGTAAGAAATGTTCGTCTCTTTCGAGTAGGTACTAGGCGTTGCCAGACTCTTTCCACCACTGCTGCACAGTCCCGAAGTATATGAATAATCATCTTTTCTCCGCCTTTGCACACTTGACATATTCCGGAATCACATAAATGTCTCTGTTGGCGTTTGATGTTCGTCATTATAACTTGATTCACCACTAACCAAAGAAACAACAGAATCTTCTCCGGTACACTCACTTTCCATACCCATTGATAGGTCGAACTCATGTTCGCACGTGCCGTGTAATTCGAAGTCCGTTGAGCATAATATGATTAGACTATTTTTGAACATCTAACTAGACATATAGAACAAGAAAAAAAAAGTTTCATAATTTGTGGTTTGCTCGATTCAACAGACTTTTTCAAAGATAATTTGGAAAATTAGGACACATTGAAATCGTTTTTGTCCCACTATACTTTTAAATATATGAATTTGTCCCATTAGGTTTTGGATAATTTAAAACCTAAAATTACCCTTAATTAATGTTTAATATATATCTAAGTTGTATTTTATAAATACATATTAATCAAACTAAGGATATCTGATTTTGTAAATAATTTTTGAATATATTTACCAGAAGATATTTAATGGAAATAAAAAGAAAATTATGTTTATTCTATTTTATTGAATATAATGTAAATAAAATTAGGAGAAAATCAGATTTCTGAAAACAAATTATTTAAGGAAACAAAAATATTTACAGAATATTAGATCATAGATTTAAAGGATATTTCTGAAACTTGCAAATTATTTAAAGAAACGTGAATTACAAAACATTATTTATAACTAACTTTAAAGAAAACACATTCTACGTATGGGTACAATGGTAAAAATGATCTTTTACCTATGGTAGAAGCTATAAAGAGTGGTATAATGTGTGTTCAAAACTTGATAGCTCTACGAGAGTATAGAAGACAGACAATCTAGTAAAACATAAATACTTTAGGTATCCGTAAAATATCATTTTAGGAACCCATTGATAAAAATTATATAAATATTTTCAATTGTTGTTTTCAAGTTAAAAAGTTATGTTGAAATATAGAAATGACTATTAATGATATATTCTTTATCATTTGGTTTTTTAATGTTTTGAAAATTATTTATTTAAAATATTTTATATTTTCTCTAAGAGTATTATAAGTTAAAACTGGCAAAAAAACACATTAATTTAAAAGTGTATTGGACAAAACCAATTTTAATGTGACTAATTTCCGAAATAATTAGACCGATTAGCGTATAGCGAAATTTCTTTTTGGAAAAAATGTTGTATTTGAAAAAAGGGGAATTAAGGCCAATGACGCAAAAAAATTTAATAATTCACATACTAACGCATTTTACTGTGCACATCGAAAGTCTGTATATCTTGTGTAATTTGGACGATTTTACCCTCAACGACAAACACAGCTTTCACCGTTGACTCAGCCAATACGGAACACGTCGTCGGTTTATCAACATCTCAGAGAGAAGAATTTATTACATAGCTATGAAATTGGGTCCACAAAGGTGAAGCTCAGACATGTTTCTGTATTATTTTACATAGTTACATAATCAAAGCTCTATCAAAACACTGATTTGCTGGAGTTCATCCGAACTTTTGTGTGTAATTAGGGTATAGTTTTAGGGGGTAGGGTTTGGGTTTGGGGTTTAGGGTTTAGTTTTGAATGTTAAATTTTTGGGTTTGGGTTAACTATTCCAAAATTAGGATATAGTTTTAGGGGGTAGGGTATGGGTTTTGGGTTTAGGGTTTAGTTTTGAATGTTAAATTTTTGGGTTTGGGTTAACTATTCCAAAATTAGGGTATAGTATTAGGGGGTAGGGTTTGGATTTGGGGTTTAGGGTTTAGTTTTGAATGTTAAATTTTTGGGTTTGAGTTAACTATTCCAAAATTAGGGTATAGTTTTATGGGGTAGGGTTTAGTTTTGAATGTTAAATTTTTGGGTTTGGGTTAACTATTCCAAAATTATTACATAGAAATAATTTTGTTTATGTAGTATAGAACACAAATATATAAAGGATAAAAGAGACAAAACACATTCATATCATATCACTCATTTGCTATTGTCTTTATTTTTTTTATTACATAGCTATTACCCTAATAAATTTATTAAAATGAGTTAGTTTCTAAAAGCCCCTTGAAAAAAAGAAAGAAAAAAAACATTATTTAGCCACAAAATCAAGAAAGAGGGGAAAAATTGGCAACAACATCCGGTTGCCTCCGAGACCACAAAAAAAAAACTGCAATCGAATCGAAGCGAGTTAGTTGTGGTCTAGATTTCAATGGCTCTTAAGGCTTCACCAGTTGCCGGATTATTTCCTCCCCTCCGGCTGACCGCCTTTTCCACTTCTAACCGCCCTTCTTCCCTCACACTCAGACCTTCCTTCTTCGGTGCCGGTGCGTCTTCTTGCTTCCCTTATCGCCTGCTTTAGGATTTATTATTCTTTCGAGATAGATACATGGTCTCTGACTTATTTCACTATGCTTTGACTTACTCTCAAAAAGGATTCTTGTTTTTCTATGAAAGGTGCCGGTGCCGGATCCCTGAGAGTCAACCAGCTCAGATTAGCTTCTTCAAATAGACTCAAGTGCAATGGCCATGGTGCTACCATGAATCTTTTTGAACGATTTTCTAGAGTGGTCAAGGTACTACTAACTCATCCTCTGTTTCTTTCCTATCCTATCTATTTCAACGCACTAATCACATGTCCTGTTTAAGTCTTATGCAAATGCGCTTATAAGCTCCTTCGAAGACCCCGAGAAAATCCTTGAGCAAACTGTCATTGAAATGAACAGTGATTTGACAAAGATGCGCCAAGCCACTGCACAGGTATACATGATGTTTTTCCTCTTCATTTTTGGAGGTTACCTAACTTGTGTATTGTCAACGTCTCTGAAGGTTTTAGCATCACAAAAGCAGTTGGAGAACAAATATAAAGCTTCTCAGCAATCTTCTGAAGATTGGTATCTTCGCTTTACCCTCTATCCTTTCTCTCTTTCTCCCGTTCCTCATCATTCTTACTCCCTTAAATAGGTACAAAAGGGCACAACTTGCTCTTGCAAAAGGAGATGAGGATCTTGCACGTGAAGCTCTTAAACGACGCAAGTCTTTTGCTGTAGGTTATATCTACTCATTCTCCTATTTCCCATTTTTCTCTTTCTTCACTATGCTTACTCCAACCTATAAATGAAGCCTACGTTTCTACCCTGTTTCTGCAAAATTTAGATTTCTAAGTATACAGTCATTCTCCTCATGACTCCCTAAGTAACTTCAAATACTTGTCTGCAATGTTGACCTTGTGTTAATCATTTTTATATGCAACAGAGCTTCCTAGTGTTTATCATTACGTGTATTCTTTTGAAACATCTTATTTCTTGAGTTTGTTAAGGTGTTTTTGTGTCAGAACAAACAAGAATTTGGATATAGGTAAACACTACGGAATACCAAGGCAGCCATAAAATGATACTTATATGTTTCTTCATATTAGGGTGTTGACTATTGTCTTTCAGTGTCAGAACAAATAAGAATTATGTAGAAACGCGGTTACAGCCAAAAACAATCCTTCTGTGTTGTCTACATATTAAGATGTTGACTGTTGTCTTTCTCTCTTTGATGTACCGTTGTTTGAGCAACTAACTGTATGACTCTTTTTCACCTTTTCTGATTATGTATTTTCTATAACCTTTGCAAATTCCTAAAGAAGTGAAAGCAATAGCTGATGCCTTTCCAACAACTATTGAAGTCTTTTGAATACATTCACTGTCTAAATTTTGAAAGTTACAGTACAAGAAAATCTTATTGTCTTAGAACTTTTGGTTCGGAGTTGTTTATTTGTTCACTTTTTATCTTAACAGGACAACGCTAGTGCTCTGAAAACTCAACTAGATCAGCAAAAAGGTGTTGTCGACAATCTTGTTTCAAATACAAGGGTCAGTTATCACAACTTTTATCTATATATTTTGACTCACAATAAGATGTGGGATTCTTTAGGGCTATAATTAAACGAATTTATTGTCAGTCCATTACTTGACCAAACAAAGAATCATGTATTCATTATTTTCTTCATGCCACCATTATATGAGAATGGCTTAGATATAGGACTATAGTGGATTTATGATGCCTTGGTCGAATGTTCATATGACAAGCGTCTGTCTTCACTTTTTCTTAATGACTAAGGAACTATTGTATTTGTGTAGAGTAGACATAACGAAGAAGATCCGTAGCAGAGAATGCTTATCATTTTTCTAAAATTGCTTAGGCCAAAGTTTGGTTCTTAGAAAACTGAGTTTTGTAAAATGTTTGTTATTGCCCCTTTTCTTTGCAGCTCTTGGAGAGCAAGATACAAGAGGCAAAAGCAAAGAAAGATACACTACTTGCACGTGCTCGCACTGCTAAGTTTGTACATTTCCCTTATCCTTCTTTACATCTTTTATTGGAAGCTTGTCCATATTGAATGCTTCATCTTGATCTATATATTTTTCCCCAACTTTGTTTTCTGCTAGGACTGCAACCAAAGTGCAAGAGATGATAGGGACAGTGAATACAAGCGGTGCTCTTTCAGCTTTTGAGAAAATGGAGGAGAAAGGTAAGACCTCTTGATCCTTCAGATTGAGCATAACTTATAAAAACTTTTCTATGTATCGTTGACAGAAATTGGTCATTATTCAGTTTGGCCTATAGTTAGGACTTAGGAGGAGGATAATAATTTACCCATTCAGTCTTTAGAAGTGAGTAGGAAAGTCTACTTTTTTCCAAAGATGTGTTACTTTTTCTCTGTAAGCTAGATTACTTGGTACCTAGGTGATGGTGTGACATGAGAAACGGTGCTTTAGATTCTGGGAATGTGAGTGTGGAATTAGTGTTGTAGTTACCTCATGAAAAACAGTGGAAAATTAATATTATGTGTGCAATGTGATATCAGAGAAAATTATAAACTTAGTCAAATCCTGCATGCTTAAGTAAAGATAGAAATGACAGTGGATCATATTTATTTATGCTAGCAATTTGTGTATGTTCTGATGAACGATGAGCTTTTTTTTCAAGAAGGGTTATATTCATGTTAGTTCCTGTCAGGACTATTCCCTTGTTCTTCCTGCAAATTTCTGAGTTACTGGTATCCGAATTCTGAAGCTGGAATTTTTCGTTATGAAGTACTACACATTCTTTTTGTTTGATGTATGGCTATTCTGGTAGAGGCTATAATCATCTATAAAATGGTTGACAGTGATGGCTATGGAGTCTGAAGCAGATGCACTCACTCAGATTGGAACTGATGAGCTTGAGGGGAAGGTTGGTTGTCTATCTCTTTCCTTAGTATTTTTATGAGAATCTGTCTCTTCCAAATTGATATAAGCGGTAAATCTTGCATTAATTAGAGTAACTTTGCTGCTTCATCTAACATTTTCTATGACTGTGAGAGGATAGCCCAATCTGTTTTACTGTATGTATGATTGGTTTTATTTGAGCTGAAAAGTTAACTTTTTTTTTTTGGTTGTAGGAGAAGAATTTTTACTTATACAATCATCTTAACATTATCTTGTTCTTATTTATGACTTGCAGTTTCAAATGCTTGAAACTTCATCTGTGGATGATGATCTTGCAAACTTGAAGAAAGAGTTGTCCGGAAGCTCAAAGGTTTGTAACAAGTTGGTGATCTTATTTGTTTCTTGGAGTTAACAATCTCATGACTCCCTAAATATCTGGCTCGCAAGCTATCACATTCCAAATTACTGTCAGAAAAGACAGATAAGTTTGAATGGTTCCAGTGAATTATGATACTGAAAACTGAAAAGATGGATTTGGGTTCTTGCTGGTTACGGAAAAGAGGAAAACAACAGCTGTATACTACTTTGCTACTAACAATGAAACTATGACCTACTTGACACTGAGTTATCCTCTGTTTATATGATGATATGAAACAGAAAGGAGAGCTTCCTCCAGGGAGAAGTGCGGTTGCAGCAAGCACGAGATACCCTTTCAAGGACTCGGAGATCGAGAATGAGCTAAATGAACTACGAAGGAAAGCTAACGAGTTTTAGGCATGGGTTGTTCTGGAGGTTACGTTCCTTGTGTAAACTATCTTGTTTCTTGTAGAAAGAAACCGAAAGCATGTCTGGGTAATAAGTAAATATACAGCTATTTAATCCCCATTTATAGTTTGGTTAGATTGGTATTTTCATCAAAAGGGAGTCTTTCTTTTTAATCAAAAGTTGTGCAAGTCATAGAAGTGGCTACAAAAGAGAATGAAGGGCTAACAAGTCGGCACGTCAAGTATTTGCACATTCGAAAGAAGACAAATGAAATCCCATGGATAATTATTCCGGTTTTGGATATTGAAAAATTGGTTTTAGTTTATACCGATAATTAAACATTTTGAAACGAGTAAATTGAATGGTAAGTAATAAGTTGACCAATTACTGAGTTTAAGCGTTCGTTTGTGAGTAGGTCGGATGGAAGATTAGGTAAACCGAATCGGTAAGTAGCTAGGTCGGTTTAGCTGTTGATATTTTATGTGATTTTGATATATTGCTAGCGTGCTGGATGGTGTGTGTTGTGGCGCGCACCGTACATCAAGAAAAACAAGAATTGATTTCGGTGCTTTCTGATGTTTGTTCTTGACTTGTATTTAAATTTATGGCTTCGTATTTGTTAAAGCTAGGGTTTAATGTTCCTTTATAGTCTGGGTTTGTGCGATTTAGGAGTCGTGAATTTCACGGAGATTTTCGGCGTTGCACGAGAAAGTCATGAAGAATCTGAACAAGCACATGCATGTAGCGCCAGAGACTCGTGCAGCAGCTGGACTGCATTGGGTTTAAAGGCTGGGACGATTTCAACTTTCAAGAGAGGCCGTGATGCTCCCATTTCAGGAAACACACACTCCTTACAAATTGTAGCAACCATAAATTTTACTATTGTATAAATAAAGAGCCAGGCCGTGAAAAAGGCTGGAGGTGTCTTGTTTGTTGATATTGAACTAGAGGTGTCAAGGGATTGTGGTTTCATTCTATGTCCCAACTTTGTAAATTGGAGACCAAACCGATTTGTGAATCTACCAAGATCCACGAAAATTAGGTATCATCTTGTCGTCTTGGTGTTGACTGAATGAGCAATTGAACAAACGATCAATGATAGTTTTTGGAAACACAAATATGAAAAAGCTAAAAATGGTGCAAGACCTGACGGAGTGTGATATAGCAACTGGTAACGTTTTTACGGAACTGGGAGTCTTGTAATTACTGTGCATATTTGTCACATCAAAGTGGACGTGCCGGAGTGGTTATCGGGCATGACTAGAAATCATGTGGGCTTTGCCCGCGCAGGTTCGAATCCTGCCGTTCACGATTTTTTATTTTTCTTCTAAATGTAAATGAGGAGAACAAAAAAAGCACAAGGAAATGGTTATTGAATGGTATATTTGAAAAGCCATTAATTATTTATTTGAAATAGCAAATTAAATATTTTCCTTCTCGTCCAGAGGAGATTAATTAGTATATTGATTTTAAAACATAAACCGGTCAGTTTGGATTAACCCGTGGATTATTAGTCCACATCGATTTTTTTTTTGCGGAATTTGGAAAACTTAGTCTGCAGCCGATTACAGTACTAAAATTAAAAACTCTAATTCAAAACCATTTAAAGTTTACAGATATGTGGAATAATATTATAGCAAAAAATATCTTGTGAATTACTTTAATTTTAAATGTAAAAATCTATATTCAAAGAGTAGAGCCCTACAATATTGAACTTTTGAACTTTTGGCCGGTAAGGGCCAACTCTCCAACAAAATCTTCTTTCTTCTTATTTTTCTACGGTTTCGATCGGTCTTTGACCATAATCATTCTATGTCGTTCTCTTTCTCTTTTCCTACTCTTTTCTCTCTCTCTCATCATTAGATTTTTTACTTAAAGAGCTGATAATTTATAGATTCATCTTCTTTTTGGACTCCGAAACACTGATTCTACATTCTTTTTTCGACTCTTCTTCCCCGTTTCTTCACGACTCATCGTTGTCTTTATCTCTCTCTTATTATTCTTTGTCCTTTATTTAGACTTGGACGTCGAAAAGTTATCAAAAAATACCTTCCAATTATGTATTTTTACGGTGTTCACATGTTTGCTTCGAAACTATATATATAGTACTGTTTGGTACAATCTGTTTTCAAAATCCACCAAGTGCTCTTCCTTAGTAGCACTGGGCTGGAATTGTTGTGGGTTGGGGAACCCCACGACATTACAGCGCCTAAGGGATATACGAGCAAGTATTTTCCCAGATATACTCTTCCTCTCTAAAACAAAAAAAACCCAAAGATTATGTTATATCTCATATGGAATGGATGGGATATGAATCACAGTTCCTAGTATAACCACATGCACGAGGAGGTGGTGGACTAGCCATGTTTTGGAAGAACTTAGTAGAAATGGAAATCCTTGAATCAAATCAGAACTTTATTGATACAAGAATCTGCTATAAGAGCAAGAAGTTTTACGCTATCTTTGTGTATGGCGAACCTGATATGACAAAAAGAAAGGCAGTTTGGGGACACCTTACTCTCATTGGAGCTCAGCACAACGATGCTTGGTTCCTAACAGGGACTTCAACGAGATCATTGATAATACTGAGAAACAAGGCGGAAACACCAGAGCTGAAGGAACTTTTGTGGACATCTGGTCTTTCCTGTCAGTAAATGATATGTATGATCTGCAGCATACAAGCAATTTCCTCTCCTAGAGAGGGGTTAGGAATAAGCAAACAATCCTATGTAGGCTGGATAAGGCAATGGCTAATTGTTCATGGATGGAAGCTTTCCCAGCTGCAAGATGTGAATACCTAAGGTATGAAGGTTTTGACCATAGATTTATAGTGTCCTACTTCTCTTCAAAGATCCAGGAGATGAGAGACATGTTCATATTTGACAGAAGATTAAATAATAATGAGGAAGTCAAAAAGGTCATAGCCAAGGCTTGGACCACATAAGCTAACCTGAGAGTGGAAGAAAGGGTGAGCAGGTGTAGATCAGCTATAATACACTGGTGTAGAGAACAAAGCAAAAACAGTCAGCTGGTTATTGAGAAAAAGAAAAAAGAATTAGAAGAAGCAATCACTAACGCAGCAACCTCTGGTATGATCATATATACAAGGTATAAATCAATATTTGGCAAAAGCTTACAAGGAAGAAGAGGCATATTGGAAGCAAAGGAGTATAATTTTATGGCTGAACCTAGGAGATAAAATTCAAGGTACTTTCATGCCAGTACCAATCAAGAAGAGTTATTAACAACATATCAACAATAGAGAATGCCTCTAGAGAAGCCTGCCATGAGGAGGATCAAATAACAAAAGCTATTACCTCCTACTTCAAGGTTCTCTTCACCTCAAAATCAGGCGAAGAGAGTAATATTGTGGAGCAAGCTTTAAAACCCTCAATATATGCGGATACAAACTCAAAATTGATACAACAACCCTCAGCACAAGAAATAAAAGAGGCCCTCTTTTGCATCCATGCTAACAAGGCACCAGGGCCTGATGGTTTCTCAGCAGGGTTCTTCCACTCCAACTGGAGCTTAATGGGACCTGCAATAACCAAGGAGATAAAGGAAATCTTCATTTCTGGTATTATACCAAGAACTTTAAATAAAACTCACATCAGATTAATCCCTAAGGTGAAGAGTCCAAAATGAGTTTCAAAATACAGACCTATTGCGCTCTGTAATGTTTATTACAAGGTCATCTCAAAGATTCTCACTAGAAGACTTCAACTAGTGCTCCTGGAGCTGATATCCGAGAACCAATCAGCCTTTGTGAAGGGTCGAGCTATCTCTGATAATGTACTTATAACACACGAAGTTCTCCACTTCCTCAAGACCTCGAAAGCACAAAAACGATATTCAATGGCGGTTAAAACAGGTATGACAAAAACATATGAAAGGATTGAATGGAAAATTATCAAAGTAGTTTTGGATAGGCTAGGATTCCATCCCATTTGGACAAATCGGGTTATGCAGTGTGTTACTACTGTCTCATACTCATTCTTATTGAATGGAACAATTAAAGGAGAACTTACACCATCAAGAGGAATCAGGCAAGGCGATCCCCTCTCACCCTACATCTTCATCCTCTGCAGTGAGGTACTCTCTGGACTCTGCAACAAGGCACTAGAAAAGGGTACTCTGGCAGGCATCAAAGCGGCAAGAAAACGTCCAAAGCTGAATCATCTGCTGTTTGCAGATGACACCATGTTTTTCTGCAAAACAACATAACAAAGCTGCAAAGTGTTAACAAAAATCTTGAACCAGTATGAAAAAGCATATGGTCAAAAGATAAGTTGCCAAAAGTCAACCATCATCTTCTCCTCCAAAACTCCTCTTGATATAAGGACTAGGGTTAAGAATGATCTTAGTATCACAATAGAAGGAGGTGTAAGAAAATACATGGGGCTCCCAGAGCATTTTGGCCGCCGCAAGAAGGATCTGTTTACTGGCCTTATAGACAGAATCCGACAGAAAGCACTCAGCTGATCAACAAAATTTCTCTCATCAGTTGGGAAGATGGTGTTATTGAAGTCAGTGTTGTCTACAATCTCAACTTACACAATGTCATGTTTCAAACTACCACTCAGCCTCTGCAAAAGAATCACATCAACACTCACAAGGTTTTGGTGGGACAACAAAATGGAAACAAGCAAAATGTGTTGGGTAGCCTTGAGTAAACTTACAAAAAGCAAAAGCTTCGGAGGACTGGGATTTAGAGACATCCAAACTTTCAACGATGCCATCCTAGCCAAGATTAGCTGGAGAATCCTTTCGCAACCGGACTGCATCCTGGCACGCATCTTCAAAGGTAAATACTTTCCCACCACCTCTTTCCTGGACAGCTCTGGGCCTAGTTCAACATATCACGGATGGAGAGGGACCCTGACTAGGAAAAAACTATTAAAGAAGAACATGGGAAAAGCAATTGGTAACGGAGCAGCTACTAGCATCTGGAGAGACCCTTGGCTCTCCCTAACCAAGCCACTCTTCCCAATGGGACCACCTACAAAGGAAACACAAGACTTAGTTGTTTATGATCTACTAACAACAACAAAGCAGGAATGGAATCTTGAAAAGATCAGGAGCATACTACTTGCATATGAAGACTGCATCACCTGACTAAAACATAGCTTCCTTGGAGCATATGACAAACCAATCTGGCTAGGCCATACCACAGGCGTCTACCATGCAAAGTCAGGCTAGTTCACCTCAAAGGTGGAGGAAACTCATATTCAATACCCTCAACACATTAGTCCTGGTTTCATCACGAGATTTAAAGAGAAATTTTAAAGCATATGTCATGGGTTTAAGAACACATAAATAAAACTATAGAGTTTGCAAATGAGAGAGTTAAAGCCTAAGAAAGAAAATTGGACTAAGATAATGAATTTAACAAGTTAAAATGGGATAGAGTTTAGTGAGTAGCCTTTTTGGTTAGTGAACAAGGCTTGCTTGTTGTGGCTCTTTTGAGGTTTCAATCCTTCATGTGTGTACCCATAGACACTTCCTCTTTCGATCACAACTTTGAATGAATCTGCCTTCTTTGAGTCTAGCCATTTGTAGCTTTGTTTCATCCTTCTTTGACTCCATTTTCTTTCTTGTTTAAGCTCCTTTTTTGCATCTAAGATCCCGCTTCTTAAATCTCGTACAAGGGATTTCAGAAAAACAATAAGAGGTAAGAATAGTTTAGATGACAAATTAGTTTGCTAAACAAAAGGAAAAGGGTCGAATTAATCACTTATTCATAGCTTAATCAAATTGAACCAAGCTAAAATTAGTAAGCTATGACTTAAAATAAAATCATTTCTGAGATTTTATTATGATTTAAGCACAAGTTCGATTTATTTTCAATTGATTCATATGAACTTCATTTCTGCAAATTTAGTTTGCAATCTGATTTATTAACCACTCATAGGCTTTCTAATCTACTGATTTTAGCAATCTAAATCATTTCCAAGTGAATTTCAATTGTCTAAGCATAAAAATATATTAAGGTATAGAAATAGCCTGATTTCGTTGGGAGTGGCCTTGATTAGGCTGAGAGTTTGAATCTTCAACTCCCTCGCAATCTTTACTCGTCCATGGCTAAAAACCATGTCTTGAACTTTGAAACCTTGTGCATAACCGATCTTAACATCTTATGCACATCTAATCATTGTCCTCTTGGAACATCATCTTTATGATCCAACAAACACGTTGGGTTGTTTCATAGTCTCCCACCAGCTTGCCTCTCCACTAGAACTTCCACCATAGCCACCTTAGGAACCGCAATCTTCAGGTCGTCTCTTCGGTCCGTCTCTTCAAGTCAGTCGGGTTAAACTACGTTGGTCTCGCCTTGTGGTCTGCAAAGCTTGATGGTTATCTTGATCAAGCTCCAAGCTTGTTGTTGCGCCTTATTAGAGCTTCTTTTGAAGCCTTTAAGTGTTGAATCCAGTCACCAATTTGACCTTAAGGTAGGCTGACTAGTTCAAACACTTCAACAACTCGCCACTTCTTTAGTTAAGCTAGCACACACACCATCTTTTAGAGTTTGGCCCTGTGAGATTGTTGGACATGATTTAAACAAGAAATGGTGAGTGTTAGAGTATAGAGTATATAGAGAATTAAAACAAGAGATTAGAGTATTATAAACAAAAGTATTAGAGATTTATGGAGCATTAGGAACCAGAGAATAAGAATATTTGTAACCAGAGATTTATGGAGAATATGCATAAGTGTAAAAGGATGGAGAACGGAGAACTGTAGAGAATTTGAATTTTTGACATTGACAAGAGTCTTACTCTTTGTTTATCCCTTATGGTCTCTGATTTTTGCGGTCCAGATGGAGATGATCCCACCGATGGATATTGACAAGAGTTCTTTTGATAGAGTTTTGCTCTGTTTTCATGAGATTAGCGGAAGCAATACCACCCAAGAACAACAAGAACTTTGGCGTTTTAATGGCTGGAACACTCAATGGACTGTTGGATAAAAACAGTTCTTCCACCGGTTAAAGAGATGCAACATTATCAGCAAGCTATTATCCATTGGACAAAGCAAAATTGTAAGCCTTGTTATATCTATTTATCCCCCACAAGCTTGGACTATGGACGCCAATCAATACAAGAAACCAAGCTTGCACAACATTGCTTTGGAAGAGAATAGAATCAAATGAAAACTTTTAAAGAGAAAAATCAGTAAACAATCAACTTGTGATTCTGAGAACGAGTTCAATGGGGACCAAGATAACAACCTTGTCTCTGATACCATGTTAGAATTTGTGAGAGTAAGCTCATAACAAGAGATGAGACAATCAACTTGTGATTGAATCCTTTAACCCACACAAAGTGACTCATTGTCAAAGAAGAGTAAAGATCATCAACTTGTAATGGAATCCACATAAATGTCTTAACAGAACCGTGAATACTAGTGAGTAAACTGAGTATATTAAGGGCAGTAGATCTAGTTTGAGAATAACCCAACAATTAGTATCGGAACACTACGAGTTTGTGTACTTGAGAAGAAGGGTATGGAATCCTTAATCTAGAGTGAACAAAAAAACAAAATATGAAGAATTTAAAGAGTGTTTAGATTAGAGAGAATGTAATATGGTTAAATGATTAAGGTTGTAACCAAGAGAGAACAGGTGAGACCAAGCTTGTATAAGCTTATAACGCCCCGACCGCCCTTCTTGTGGGCCCCATGCCCACTCTCAGCGTACGGGCCCAAACTTATCTGACGATCGATGCGTTAGTCCGGGAGGCTCGAAATGCGATCTTCCTTGTGTTTTGGCCTTACTCGCACGGTACTGGAAATGACTTTCCGATAGGTCACCCATCTTTTGATTGCTCCAGCTCAAGCACGCTTAACTTTGGAGTTCTCTCAAGATAAGTGACGGAAAAGATAAGTGCATTTTGGTGACATATGTAGTCAAATCAATTCTTTTAAGCCTCTCTGCATGCATCACATATTCTCAGAAATCGGGGTGTTACAATCACCCCACTCACATAATTGTAACACCCTGATTGCTGAGAATATGTGGTGCATGCGGAGATGCTTAAGAGAATTGATTTTGCTACCTATGTCACCAAAGTACACTTATCTTTTCGGTTACACATCATGAGAGAAGTCCATGGTTAAGCGTGTTTGAGCTTGAGCAATTTCATGATGTGTGACCTACTGAAAAGTAATTTCCAGTACCATGTGAGTGAGGCCAAAACACGAGGAAAGATTGTGTGGTGATTGCAGGGTCAATAAACATGCATTTCTAGTCTCCCGGATTACCGCACTGACCGTCGGATAAGTTTAGACCCGCGGGCCGAGAGTGGGCATGGATCCCACGGGAAGGGCGGTCGGGACGTTATAGGCTTTGTCTTATAACTTCAGCCTTGCCTTCTCCTTTTCTACTTCCTCTCTAATACAAGTGTCGTCGAAATAATCAAATTTCACGTCTCTATTTTGCCTCTACGATTTCTCAAGAGCTCGCTTCCAACCAATAATCTATAGGTCCGATTCTTTTTGTGTATGTGTTTGTTGTATAAAGGCTTGCCTTTTGTAATGTAAACCTCAGGTTAATCATAACCGATTTTACTTGTTTAAATCTAATGTCTTTTACTTTTTTCTTGTTAAAAGATAATAATAAAATACGGTATAATAAATTTCTTCTACACAACATAAGCAGGAAGAGTAATATGCAATATGCCTTGACATTGTTTGCTTCACATATCTGTGGAATGATAGAAAGTTTTACCGACCCAGTTTTACCAAACCCAAAATTTCAAATAACTACTGTAGTTTAATTCTTTTGTAGCGTATACACAAATCTACATGTTGAAAGACGTAATAAACACTTAAATAAAACTAAAGTGATTCTAGTCCATCAATCTGATGTTCTTTTTGGATCAAAATCGTTCAAATATGAGAGAAAATATTAAAATATTCATTTTTATATTCAATTACATTTTTATACTCGAAAATTCCCTTTTACCACCGGTAAGACTATAGAATGCTCTCTACCCTCCTGAGTTAAACAAAATTTGGCAGCTAATTTACACAATCAACTGACCAAAAATTGGGAAAATGTAAAGGTTTGTTACATCCAGGCTCCCCAGCCTAGGAACATATGGGATAAACGATCTACGTCAATTGCATCTTGTATTGTTGTGCCTACAACGCAATATGTGGTCTGAGAACCAAAAACAACTTAGAGCTTTTGCTGTTTGAACTTGGCCGTGTATGCTTCTCATCTCACCACCCTCATAACCATCAAGTTTTTGCTTGACACGCATCAAGGCACGTGCAGCATCCTTGTTCACCTCGAATTCCTCTTGTAATCCTTCCAAGTTCATGCCATAATAATCTTCAGTTTCCTGGATCAAAGACCTTTGTTTCCGAAACTCGACAACATCTTCATAAACATTTATGGGCATTTAAGAAAATTTAAACTCAACTAAGATTTCCTAAATTATTCCACTTTCTCTGATTTCCTAAATCAGGATTTGCTGACAAGTAACCAGGAAAAATGGCCTATGCATAAGACTAGATGATATTAAGGATTACTTGTCTAATCGTAGGCCCATGATAATGTGATGCATCCTGCAAAAGATGCTCTGCTGCAAGCTTTTTATCCATATCAACCACGAAAGAGTTTCTACTGTGTTGGTTATCCTTGATTCGGTCACCGTTTGCCAAAGCCAGAAGCTAGAACCAAAATAATAATAAAAATATACAAGAAATATATCCAGCATTTAGAAACGCAACTTCAAAAGAGATAGACAAAGTAACTTGCGAATAATGTAACATGTTCTTCAGAACCTGAAAGATGGTATGGATGATCAATAGCCATTTTTCTGACGAGTGAAACCAGAGCAGACTGCAAGTCGTAACGTCAAAATTAGCTAGAACCATTATGGTCTCAAGTTTTCTATGACAACCAAGTTAAAATTTATCTCTAGAACTGCCCAGCTTTCAAGCAATCTGATAGACAAGAGGTACAAATTTGTAAGACTGGACCTGCAAGAACGTTTAGTGAGATGAAGATTGGTTGGTTACACAAAAATGTTGGAGAGATAACCAAAGACTTTCTTCTCCATAACAGATACAATTTGACTCGATCAGTCAAGTACTTCTTTAATGGTGCTCAACATGTTATCAATAACATTTTTATGGGCGGCAAGATTAAACCACATGGACACTTGTCGAAAGACCTGTAGAAAGAAAAATTAGCTACAGAGAAAAAAAAGCTGCAGCACTGTTTTCGTATTTCAGCAATATAATGGAAGACACCACATCGTTTCCGCTAAATCTATCATAAATGTTTCTTTAATGCGAGAGAAAACTCTGAATATCTTTCTTGGATAATGTGTTATACAACATGAATCCCATATACGAAAGCATATGAAATATATATGGTTTCAAAAGTTACTCTATCATGACCCTTATGTATATAGGTAGGCGTCCAAATATCCCATATTTGACTCTAAAGCTGACTCAAACACTTCCTCACATGTTATAAAGGAGGGAATCTAGACACTAATATACACATCTTACAAACCTCGCTGTAATACTTAGATAACATACCACTCGGACATCATACTTGTCACCAATTCCAGACAAAGTTGATACCCCTCCAACGCAAGTTTCAGAAAGTTATCCCTGTCAACCTATGCAATGGAGGAGAAAGGGAAGATAAGTTATCAGTACGTATCACCTATCTAGAAAAAAAACATGACTACTTTTCTACAGCAGCCAGAGTGTCGGGCAGAATAAAGAATACCTGCAGTTTTTCTGCCTCGTCTTTGTCCATTGTTAGTTGCTTATGCAGTTCTTGAATCTTCAGTGAATAGTCAGATTGTTCCCCCTAGTACAGTAAAATACCAAATATATGAAATAATATGAGAGACCGATAAGCATATTGTACCTTGCAAAGAAATTTGTTCAGAGATCAAACAAACGGTGGAAGACTGCTACTTGCCTTCTTTGAACTCTTAAACCGTTTAATTCGCACCTCCAACTCTTTTGTCTGAAAAATTAAGCATACTAGTCAGTTTCCCCCACATAACAGAAGAAGAACAAACTTTGGAGTTAAAACTGTTTAGAACTAGTACTGATTACAGCAAACAGATGGATTATTCATTTATATGTGCTCAGTTGTATTCAATTATCTGTGGCCGTTTAGAAAGATGAAAATAGGCATTGTCTACACACACAAAAACAGAAAGTGAAAATGTGAAATTTGCGTAACCAAAGGTGGAGACCTTGTGTGTTTCGTAGCCGCATTGTAGCTTGCCATTCACTTCTTGCACAAAGACATTTTACTAAAAACCTTGATCCCTAAAAACAACAAACTAATGTGTTGGTCCACTGCATTTTACTGCAAGTGAAATTGTAGCTTTTCATATTATACATACCTTGCAAAGTAACGAAGCAAACTGCAAACTATGTTGCATATGACATTCCTCACATCCCAAGAACTCGCCTAAATGCCATAAACGACTCCAACAAATTCGTGTGCAACTGAGTTTCCGTAATAATTGAGCTTCAATCCTTATTCAGCCAAGACAACTGTAATTCATAATTTAAAATGGCCTCAGGAAACATGATCATCTCGCTTAACTTTAAGGTAGTTTGCGCATATGCACAGCTACCTTGTTCCCAAGGCTAAAATCTCACTCTACATGAAAGATAGGAAATAACCTTGGTGTTTTTTCAACTTGGCCTTTCTACTAATAACATATATTCTTTGAATCATCACCAGAAGATAGTGAACAACCACTTGGAAAAAAAAAGTAACAAGGGAAAATACCTGCTCCATTGTTGGAATCATGGGGTCTGTGCAAGCCATTTGTGTGACTGGTATAGCCATGCACACTTTGATGTACATATGACATCCAGCGAAGATCCCAAACTAGTCCAAGATGTTAAAGAATCTGGACATGTTTGAACATAAAAAAAAAAAGTGATCCCATAGGAAAAGTCAAAACCATTGTTTACCAAAGAGACCCGAAATCTTTAGCATCAGCACGTTTATTCACATTTCCCTTGTATCTTAAATGATGCAGCTGCCATTCACAAATCCTATAGCTTGAAAGTTACTTTAATTTTGGGATCAACAAATGAATTCTTTAGTCGATGGGATATAGTTTTGTGAGGAAATATTGAGATGGAGAGGTATCTTTTTAAAAGGTGAACATCTCAACTTTTATAAAGTTTTGCAGCTATTTAGGATTTCATTCATCAAAATTGACAGCTCTAGCAGGCTAATTGGCTAGTCAAGATCAAGATGAGCTTCACCACCAAGGAACGACATATGGCACTCACAGAGTGTACCATTATCAAAATAAAGACGACATGGACAATATAATCAATTGAAAGCCAATAAACCGGATCATCAAAAGTCACTCTGTATTACACGATAATAACATAAACAAGAGGTAAAGAATAGCAAGCACATTACGGAGAATAAATATTCAACAAAAAATTAATTATAAATTTAATACCAAATGGCGTTAACCATGAAGTAGCACACAATGGACAGGGATAACTTTTTTTTACATGGATTTGCTATAAAATTAAGTTATTAATCCTCAATGTTGCTCATAACCTTCTTATACGATTTCTGGAAATTCCAGACAAATGAATATTGCATGAATCAGCAATGCTCATCCTTGTAACAATACATATGGTAATTGAACCTCATATAAGAAAAAGTATTACCTTGTCCCACATTGCAGTTATGGGCGCTGCCATTCCATTTGATGATATTTCCACATCTCTAATCTTAGCAGCGATGGAGCTAGAATGCTTAGTATTCTGCAAGACCATTTTCAAACATTTGCTTTGATCATCTCTCACATTCTGTATATATGATATCAGATTTCACTATAAAGAGGATAAACCCTATTTCTAATGCATGAAAACATTTTTTCACAAGATCTTAAAGAAAGATAATGCAATTAGGTCAGTGCTGGAATCAATGCATTTACCCTAACCTTTTCTCTCTTAGTTTGTCCAGAAAACGTCGATCTTTCGAGGACATAACACATCCGCAGTTCATCCAGGGTACTTAACATAATCTGCTACGATTTTGTTAGCTTGTTGAATCAATGAAGATATGCTATTTCACCTGCCCAATGGGAATCACAAGCTTTAGCAAAAGTGACAAAAAATTCTCCGCAGTGGTTTCAGTTCTGTAGTACACAAAATCCAAGATGGGAAAGGGAAAAGTACGCAAGGGAACTGGATTCAATTCAACAAACAGAGATATAAGAGAAGAAACAATGCAAGCGGGAAAAAAAGAGGAGCATATCCTTCCTGCAAGACGAGAGATACATGTGACGTAATTCATTCGTGTAACTTGATACAATTGGAAATAGAAGCTCATCGATTTCAGCTTTCAGTATTGATATGTTGTGGCATAACCTGTCAAACAACAATGATCCACTGAGTGTAAGATTTATTGAATATTTTAACTAGATCACTCTAGCAAGTAGGAACCAACAGATACCTTATTGGGACATCCTCACATAAAGCGATCATACAGTACACAAGCTAACAAATCCATCTATCAAAGTTTTTATTATCTGTAGACCACACTTCAGACTTCAAAAGTGAAAAGTTCTCAGCTGAGATAGCAAGTTGATATTTGAGTGAATAACAAGCTCTGTGAAACATTAGAACTTACAGAATGTTGATCTTCATAAGACTCAAAATCATTAAAGAAAATAATATCCAGAAATTTGTGAAGGTTTTCAAGAAAGAAATATGAAATAATTGAACAGGCATTGTGTTTATCAGAAGATGCTTTATGCCCACTACAAAGACAGAAATCAGCCTCTTTCACAAAAACCTGTAGAAACGAGCACCCTACTAAAAAGCCATAGGGATAACAATAACTTTGAGTAAACAAACATCAAACTTACCAAATATCTTGGAACAACGCCTCCACCATCCCATGTCAGGAATAAAATCCCAATTTGTCTTGCCAAGACAAACCTCACCCGATAATCAAAAGTCCGTCAAGTTAAAACAGAAATGACATGAAACATACAACAAGAATATGAATTCCACTAGAAACAGAGTAGAACATTTAAACTGTAACCGGCTTATGTGAATTTTCAAAAAGGTATACTATTAGCACTAATGGAAAAACAGGGAGTCTTCCTGCTCACTGCTCTTTAGTCATAAGATAAATGGCATGCTTATAGTACACACACTGTGGGTTTTCTTTAATTTCATATTTTCCCTACAAGACAAAATTCAATTTTTCATCTGCAAACAACAGGAGTTATCTCATCCAAGCAGAATGTACAAGGAAATGTTGTTCTTTAACTTCAATGGTATTTGACATGCAAACTAAGTTATGAAACCCTAAGGCGTGAACATTTTTGCTCATGAAATAACAAGAGAAGCAAAAACATTAGTGTGATAATAAATATTGCATATGACAGTTCTCCATGTCTAAGGAACAAGTGGATTATATGAGAAGTAGGCACCTGACCAATCTGAGGACTAAGCAAGACAAAATCACATATACGATAAGCCTCACACGCCCAAACCAGCCCAACAAACCAAATTCAGAAACTTTATTCACCATTGCGCCAAGTTGGACAAAGACCTGCATGTTACACTTGAGCAATGAATCAAGCAGATCATGGAAAAGAACCAAATACTCAACTTAAACAGGAAGGTGCTACCAGATGGTGTTGGGAGATGTTCCTTAGGTAATGGAAGCAAGGTTGTGAAACCAGAACATGGGGAAAACGCAGCTGCTGGGAGAAGCTGAACCATTCTCTCGTTCAGTGTCAAAAGACCCTAAAGGATGTAGAAGCCATAAGCAAGATTTCCGATACGATTGTGTAGAACAGTGAGGTACACATCATTTGAGACTTATAAATCTACAATGATGTACTTGACTCAGTGAACATGATTAGATGTCGAATTCTAATCTCGTATGATTTAAAGTTTCGAAGATAAGGAAAAATAGAATGCTGCTCTAGTTGGCAAGAAATAAAAAAAGAGACGCATAATTTACACTGCCTGTACCAAGAAATAAGCGCTTAAATAATACTATTAAAATTCTGCGAAGATCAATCTTATGGAGTAAAATAACTCAGACAAACGGTATGTTTTGGTCAGACCATAGACAATGCCTCCACGGAGAGTAAGAGGTATCACAAATCATCAGACCAACGTAATGATTATTGATGAGATCCATGCTCCAGATATACATGTGTTCTTCTGGAAAAAGAATTGAAACTTCCTTCCAGCTAAGGGGGGCACAAATTGCTCTAAGGAGATTGTGTCAGAGATGTAAATCATCTCGCAGGTTTCCCTGCACAAATGCATCTATCAATAAAAGGACATAACCATACAGACATAATAACTTTTCATGACATAACCATAAAGAAAGTAGATACTAAGACCAAACTCAATTCGATTATATTCCACTGGAAATAGCCTATAAGCACCTCAGAAAATAGCTTAACATCATGGCTAGTGAAGGTTTGAGGATGACAGGCTTACTCAGAGGGTATGTGTCTGAATAATTGGTGATCCCACACATCTTGAGGCAGAATCCCCACGTTTATGTGATCCTGAATGAAAGGACAAGAATATTAAGTGGATATAGATCAATGTTTGTGTTAAAAACTTATATACAAACTCACATTTGAAATAATTGATCCAAGGAGCATCAAGACAGCATCAACCTGCATTAAAACATTGATTAGGCCAACATCTGATCGATGAACAGAGTAGCATCAACCATACGTATGTACATTTGTAGCTACTAATCAGCTAAGCAAAGTGAAGTAACCGGAAACTGTTTACCTAAAAGAACTACCAAACACCCTTAAATAGTACTGGGTAACCAATCAACCCCCTTGACCTTAATCCCCATCAAAGACGACTCTATCTTTTTAACCTAGATATTAAAATATAATTCTGTGAACAATTACCAAATCTTACAGAGTATACGTTAGAACATAATAGAAACAGAAAATGGCTAGAAAAGAAACGCTGAACCACTAAAGCACTAACGTGTGGTCTGACACAAATCCCCAAAGAGACAGAGTTTTTCAGTTTGAAGAGATGTTCAAAACGTTTCAAATTTTCAAATTTTAAAGTTAGCATGTTACCTATATACAAGCTCAAGCTTCATTGGTGGAAAATTATTTGCTACCTAATCTTCTGGGTTTTCTTATATTTTCTCTAGCTTTGGCCAAAAGGAGTAACAATTTAAGAAGAAATCATGTATTGTACGAAACAAGAAAGAACATCAGTAGATATGTGCAACATACAATTACACTCATGCTACTGAACGTTGCTAGTCCATGGATTAAAGAACTCCAAATCAATTGCCAACCACGATCTAACTGCAAAATGATGCGGTTTAATGAGACCAAAAGCTAACTACAAAGAAAATTAGATTTATTATAATAAACAAAATCACGGAATCCAATATAAATCTGAAAATGAATGAGCAAGAAACCTGTTTCAGCAACCATAAATCCAAAAGTCATATAGATTTCCAAAACTCAAGCAGCAAATGTAGAACCAAAAGCGTACTGTCCAGTAGACTTTTACCAAAACAAGGGTCACATGATTTATTTATCATCAAGTTGAATCGAGCTTAACTTGACATCAAAAAATTCCTATATGTGAACAGGCCATTAATGCTCCACGATGTGATAAAGGGATTCAAGTATTATATATTTTAGTAACAACACCAAAGCAACTCTAAACCTCAGAAATGCATGTTTCTGTGAACGCTATAACCTATCATATGTGTATCAGACTCCCACACACACACACTAAAGCAGTAAGGCAGATAGAATACCTCATTTGACGATACAGATGATTTTTATATCTCCATAGTAGACCAGAAGAGAGCCCTTGCAAACTCCTTCAAAAGAAAATAAAGTTTTACACAGAGACACTAACTGAGATCAGAGAATTTAAAACTTGAAAAGTTAAGGTAAAGAAAGATCCTACGTGCCTCATACTATTTGATACCTTTTTGTATTAAACACCTCGACAACAAGGAACCCAGCCAGATGTTGAAGCCGAAGAAGACGTATATCTTGTGGAGCTTCCCAAACTTTCACATGTGCTCGCATCCTCTAGAAATCTGTCATGTACAAGATTAAGTAAACCAAATCAGTCCAGTTTTACATATGCTAGTAGTATGCCACAGAGAGAAAACAGGAGAGGCCATATAGAATCATACAAAAATAAGAAACACAGAAACAAAAAATAACCATCTCTCAGTCGATAAACACGTCATTCACCACGTACTAATTGAAGTGTGATCTAACTACCATCTCACTTAGCTTTAAATGTGTGGTCTTCTCAACTGCTTCTTACGTTTAACCAGTGCTGATAAAGAATAAAGTGATAATAATATTCTAAAAGAGCATCATGTCAGAAAGTACAACATCAATACTCCTTGTTAACAAACAACTCCTAAGCTCGTAGCTACTGTTTTCGTAGAGGCACAGAAATATAGATCCACGTAATAACTAAGTACAACTTCCCAAATTACCTCTGAAAGTTTGTGCAGATGGCATCAAACCAGTAAATAAGGAGATCATTGTTGATGCCAGTACCATAAGCCCGAACTAGACAACCAAAAGCAGCACACCTGGAAAACGCTTATCTACTTCAGTCCACAGATTCGTAATAAATAAAGTTTCTAGGGAATAAAGAAATTAAAAATAGTGCAAGGACGGTATCTAGCCTCACAGAATCAATAGAGTTGTTTCTTAATAAGGGTGTGCAATGCCATTGAAACTTATGCTCCAGCATTACAAATTAGAATGAAGTTACATGTCGATAACAAACAAATGGTGGACGCTCATCAAAGGCATTCTTATGATATGGCAACACATATATCTAGAAAACACATCAGTAGATTGGATATCCTCTAATAATACTCTGATCAGAAACATACCACAGCCATTTTCCTTCAGTTAGTGCCTCCACCAGACGCGATGCAATATGTTGCCTTCGATCTCGTTTCTCTGACAGTGATGGTCTAGTAGTATTGGCAACTGCCTGCCAAAGTTCTGAAAACCAGCACTGTCCCTCCAGACACAAACACATATTCAATTATACACAAGGGTATGAGGAAACACACATTTATGTGATGGGATTCAACTGACTGTATTGAAAAGAAAGAAAAAACGTAAAATCCAGACACTGCTGAAACTAAATATGAAAAATGGTCGGTTGAGCTGGAACTCTGTTGTGAGAAACAAAGTAATCTGAATATAAAACAGGTACATGGTAGAGCACATGTGAAGCCAGCTCAACCAAGCTATTCTGATAGCTGCTCAATGTCCCAAACTTATCATCCTTGGTTGAATAACCCCTAGATAAAAAAAGAAGTAATTAGAACTCCATAACTTCATGAGATGTGTAAAGAAGTTGTCCCTTGGGAGAGGAGGCTAAGAAATGATATACCATGAAGCAGAACTAGATGAACTACCATGATCTAATTCACGAGTAACCACATCCAAAAATTGTTCCACCAGAGAACTAGATTCACTAGAACCCCTTGTCAAATTTAGATGTAGCCTTCCATAAGAAGCAAGTATCTTCTTAAACTGACTTAAACCATGAAGTTGTATTAAAAACAAAATCACATGTTTAACAAAGGGCAACCACAAGAAAAAAGAAAAGAAAAAAACCTTAAGGTTCTTATCATGAGTTGTAAACCAGCCACGGAACACAAATTGTTGAATCACATTGTGAATTTCCAATGAGAAGGAGCCTATATTAGGACAATCTTTCAGCAAGAACGAATTTACACATTCAATAAGCTTGCATGAGAGCTTTCCCTCATCTCTGGAAATGTTTTAATAAATTAGTATAACATTAACTATTGTTTGCAAAGGAGGGTACAATCTGAGTAAGACATTGAGTAACAAATAAAATCATACCTTACAAAATAGAAGATGTGAATGAGGCCATTCACAATTTCTTCTCCAAGGTCATCAGGAAAATCTCCCAGGGGATTCTCTCGAAGCGACTGAAGTGTAAGGATATAACGAAAAGCCTCCTCCTTTGGCTATGCTGACCACTATTTTTCTCGCAAAACCCTGCTTCCGCCCTTTCTATGTACAGCAGCACCAAACCTAGCAGAAATATTATATTTAAAATATACCCAACACCAGCATACTACCAGTCCACCATACATTCCATATCCATGGCAAGACTAGACAATTAGAATATTTAGATTTGTAGAGAACTCACTGGAATACGTACGCTTCCTCATTTGGAAACGGTACTCCCTAATTTGCAAGCACAAAGTAGTAAAGGAAGACAAACTCAAAAGCATATTACTATATTTCCAATTAAACAAGAAACATAACTATATTCCTCACATATCGAAAAGATTGGCACAAAATTTTCTTTGAGCAACACAGCCACCGGTTGGCCAGCCATCTGCAAATTTCACAGTGTCAATGAAATAGAGAAAGGAAATATTCAAATCTCTGACGCTATCTATAGAGCCCATACAAAAAGAGAAGGAAAAAAAACGAAAAGGCTGTACATATTTTCAAATTTCATGAAAAACTTTTTGGTAATTTACTTCAATAGTATGCCCATGTCTAAAAGAAAAAGAAGAATTTGAACATACATATTGAATACAAGTTTCAAATATAAATGCTATTTGGTAGAAAAGCAAATAAAAAAATGAAACTCCACCGACCAAAGTGCCCAAGAATAACCATAAAGGAATGCATCTATGAACAGAGAATATCAGCTGGCCGCATACCTCAACAAAAGCAGCTAAACTGACCCCAGAGGCGATCCAGAAAAAGAGGATTGGGCCCAAGAGTTCCTCCAGGTACTGCATAAACTAGTTTAAGAAAAGATGGAGATGAAATCATCAGACTCAGGGTAGCATGTACAAGGTTCCAGGATGATTAATGCAAGGCAAGTCGACTGATATTCAGAAAAATACAAAAATGAGAAGAATATTAATCATACAGGTATGGAAGAGGTAAAGAAACGAGAATCGATAATAATACTTTGAACCTAGATGGGTAATGGAGTTGTGCTGATAGATTGTCAAGTGCAGCAATGATTAAATCCCTAGCAGGAAAAAGACCAGATGAGTAGAAAAACGTTTCAAGTAAATAAAAAACAGTAACAATTTCAAGAGAGAAATACCTCTGACAAGGATCTATTAGCTGAAATAGCGCACATCATAAAAACAGCCTGTGTTTCTCCCAGTAGTAAATACAATGTTGATACTTAATATGCAACAAACAGATTGTATACTCAAAACGATTCTAAGAACTCGAGACAAAATGCGTAAAATATTACTTGCAACTCTATGTTCTCACTGTGATAAGCAAGGAAAAAACACTAGCTCGGAAATTATTAATAACATGGTCATCCTAAAATGCCATATTCATCTATACAGAAAATAGGTTTAACACTGATACCAAGCTTATTTCTGAAAGTTTATTTGAATTACTAAGTAAGCATTCAGAATTTCAAAGCCAGTGATAAATGGAGCAGAAACTAGTAGAGAAAAAAGAGTTGCAACTAGCAACTCTAAGGAACAAGTGGGTTATATGAGAAGTAGGCACCTGACCAATATGAGGATTAAGCAAGACAAAATCACATATACAGTTGATAAGCCTCACACGCCCAAACCAGCCCAACAAACCAAATTCAGAAACTTTATTCACCATTGCGCCAAGTTGGACAAAGACCTGCATGTTACACGTGAGCAATGAATCAAGCAGATCATGGAAAAGAACCAAATACTCAACTTAAACAGGAAGGTGCTACCTGACAACTTTCTCCTTCTTTCAAAGACAAACTCACAGTTTGCTCTGAGACCAGAAGAATTCATCCCAGAGGATGATAAATTTTGAAGTAAAACATGCAGAGCAGCGACTATATTGAGACGGTTACGCTTCATCTTTACTTGTGTGTTAAGCATGCCATCCAAGAAAATAACCTTATAGTTAAATAGTGAAACGAATATAAACAACACAAGTTGGTAAGATGTTGATATAAAATAACAGCATATTAAATCAAAAACTGAATTGCATACCAAACATTGACTTTTGGCATAGAAGTAGAGCATGAAAGCTGGCATAGATGAAACAATATATTTTCCGACACCTGCAAATGTAGGCAGTCACACAATATGTTTCAGTAAGGTCACCACAAAAGCTTGAGATATTGATGTGGAAAAAAAATCTGAAATACCCTAAGATCACATTCCTGCTCCATGATACTATGCAGAACAACCCATGTAGGAAACTTAAGTACCGGAGAAAAACATGAGATAAGCGATATCATGCCCAACTTCCAATTCCCCGTAGAAACGGGCAAGCCAGGAACATCAGTTATAAGATCAATCTCTTTAGTGTCTTCAGCTAGATCCAGATCCAGATCCACAATCCTTCCGACTTTTGGGGAACCAAGTGCTAACAATTTCGAAGATACAGTGTCAGATTGGGTATTCCATAACTGCTCAGTTATTCTCCGTAAACTTTAGCAAATAACCGCAAAAGGTTCTCCAAGGAGTGAAATATAGCATCATAAACTAGTGGCAAGAAGATTTTGGTCCCTTCTGTTGCTGAAGACGGGAGAACTAGTAAGAGACCTCAACGAAACTATTATATAGAACTTTTATCATTAAAATCTGACCAAGCCTTTGAAAATCATTGAGGCTCTTTAAAACTGCCTCAACAGCATAGTCCAGGCTTTCTAGCAAATACTAGCATGCTTTTAAGAAGAACGAACTGCTTTCTTTACCCTTCCTGAGAAATGAAAACGGAAATCAAAGTGACTGAAAGAAAAATTCACAAAAAGAGATACACTTTAAGGTAATTCATTGCAGCTGCAGCAACGTTTCCCACCACAAATGAAAAAAACAAGTATCTCAAACTTCACTACCATGCTCCAGAAAAGCTACAAGCATAGAACATGGTGACACTACTAACAGAATAAAGCCACATCTACAACCATCTGTCAATCAACTACGAAACTTTTGGTGTAGCCTATATAAATATATAGTAAAGGAGTGAACTATTGACAAGACAATAACAATACCAGTAACAAGAATAGGATGAGTTGACTAACCTTGTGATAAAAGAACCATGCATAAAATGACACCACAGAGAACATCCCGTCCTTTCTCACTGTCTTCCGGGGTAATGCTAAGAAAATAGATTTTCATGTCATGAAGCAATGGATCTCTTAATACCAGAGGTAAGTTGTACACCATCAGGAACTCGGCAACTAGAGATCTGAAACAAAGCAACCATCAGATTATATGCAATGCTAAAGTGTACTCATTCCATTCTGATAACTGCCACAATCATAGAACATATTGCGGGATATCCAGCAGCACATGTCGATATTTCATTTTTTCACTGGTAACTTACTTCAATAGTATGCCCATGTCTAAAAGAAAAAGAAGAATTTGAACCTACTTATTGACTACAAGTTTCAAATATAAATGCTATTTGGTAGAAAAGCAAATAAAAAATGAAACTCTAGCTACCAAAGTGCCCATGAATAACCATCACAGAAAAGGAATGCATCTATGAAACAGAGAATACCTCAACAAGAGCAGCTAAACTGACCCCAGACGCGATCCAGAAAAAGAGGATTGGGCCCAAGAGTTCCTCCAGGTACTGCATAAACCAGTTTAAGAAAAGATGGAGATGAAATCATCAGACTCAGGGTAGCATGTACAAGGTTCCAGGATGATTAATGCAAGGCAAGTCGACTGATATTCAGAAAAATACAAAAATGAGAAGAATCTGGAAGAGGTAAAGATGGAAGAGGTAAAGAAACGAGAATCAATAATAATACCTTGAACCTAGATGGGTAATGAAGTTGTGCTGATAGATTGTCAAGTGCAGCAATGATTAATTCCCTAGCAGGAAAAAGACCAGATGAGTAGAAGAACGTTTCAAGTAAATAAAAAACAGTAACAATTACAAGAGAGAAATACCTCTGACAAGGATCTATAGCTGAAATAGCGCACATCATAAAAACAGCCTGCGTTTCTCCCAGTGGTGAATACGATGTTGATACTTAATAAGAAACTAACAGATTGTATACTCAAAACGATTCTATGGGCTCGAGACGAAATGCGTAAAATATAACTTGCAACTCTATGTGCTCACTGTTATAAGCAAGGTGACAAGCAAAGTGCAAGCACAAAGTAATAAAGGAAGACAAACTCAAAAGCATATTACTATATTTCTAATTAAACAAGAAACATAACGACATTCCTCACCTGGAAAGTTGGTTTCTTCTGCTCTCTGCGTCTTTGCAAAAGTAGGCTTGGGCATCCGTCTCTTACTACCTGACATCTCCATTGATACACATTGAAGGAGAGTTTTAACAAAAAAAAGGGCCACGTTTGAGCTGCAAGGACAAGTACGGTGCTGGATTAACTTCAAAGGTGAATGCACTATATGATAGTATCAAAGGTACCGATGGGAAAAAACACTACCTACCATTAGGAATCTCGTAAAACTTAAGCTTAGCTGTGTTTTGCGAGAAGGTAATTGATCTTTCTCCTTCAATAACTTGAGTCCATCCTGGATATACATATTATGCAAGAAAATCATTCACATGAGCAACCCTGAGATGGAATTTTTATACATGAAAATATGAACCTGCTTAAAAATGAACCAGATTCTAATGATATAGGCAATGAAGCTGCAGTATGATCAATCAAGAAAGAGTAAGCATCAAAGAAGCAGCCAGTATGTTACAAAACAATTTAATGATCCTTTTCTCAGATGAAAGACAACAAAAACAAACCCACAAGAAGGTGCTATTTTCTTCTCCCTCAAAATACACAATGCAACGATTAAGAGAAAGGAAAGTACGATTCAGCGATAAGCCCCTAAGTTTCCCAGACCCCAAACGAATAAAACCATCACTTCTCATTCAGCGAGGAAACCCTAATATCGTTGTGACAAACAACAAAGAAATCAACACAACACGAGACATAGATTCACCAAAATCCAAAATTCGATACAAAGGGTTTTGGCTGCGCGAGTCTTGGCTTTATCCGAGGAAAGCTTGGTGACAACCTCCCTCGAAGTAACCATCGAACAACGAATCTGAAGGAACGATCTTAGAGATTGTGGCGACGAAACTGATTTTCAATTTCTGGAGAAAATGGTTTTTCTGACTCTGGAGAACTAATCACCGACCATGGCAACTTTTTGTAGAAGCCCTTACAATTTTACACTTCTTACTATTTGTCCCAATCCAAATCTAACCGTTGCAAATCTAACCGTTACAAATTAGATTTCGATTTGCTATTTCTTATATAAAAGCCCATTTATAATACAAGCCCATTTATAATACAAGCCCATGAATTTGTCTTAATCCAACCGTTACCCAAAATCCCAATTTCCGTAATTATATTATAACATAAGTAATAGATGTTATTCTGGGTTATTAAACGGGGTTTTGACATAGTAAACAAATTCTCATGTAAACCCATTTCAATATTTTATGTAATAACTAGGTGACTTGCCCGCACTCTGTGCGGAAAAAAATATTATATAACAAAATTTATACATAAAGTCATAAAACATTATAAATGATAAATTATGTAAATTTAAAATTTACTAATAAATAGAAAATAAAGAAAATAATTTTCATTGGTAAGTATCTGAAGTGTCGCCACTTGTAATCATAAGGGGTTGCTGCAGTATTAAACATAAGCATAAGTGGTTGTTACAATTTTTGATTTACAAATCGCATACCATAATATATTCAAACATTGATAGTTTAATCTTACATGTGATATAGGTCGTTCTTCAAACTTGCCAATCATATCTTCATTTTCCCAAATAAGTGCCACTACGTATGGAGAATTAATTCGCTTTTGCTTATCAGCTCCTCCAATAGTGATCTTCACGAGAATTTTTTTCCCGCTAAGGTTGGTTAAAGACGCAGGTACAGACGATGAAGCATCCTTTTAAAAAGATAGAGACATTTGAATATGATAGTGACATGAATTAAAATGCATAAATAAATAGGCAATAATTTTATCAAAAGAATGTTTTGGGATTATAAAAGAATACCTCAATGGCTTCCATAGCAAGTTCAGCCGTGGGCTTTTTAAGAAGTTTGAAAGCCAAATCGTTGAAAAACAAAAATTTTGCTTCGGCTTTTGTGTCGTCGGAAACACGTAATACCAAGTAGTATCTACAAAATACAAATATATTAAGTGTGAAATTAGAATTTTAATAACGTAATGGACAGTATATAATGAAAATTATTTAAAATAAATGGTATTATTACTGTGTAATAACATCTTCAATGTCACCACAATTTTCACAGTTGTAAAGAGGTTTTGCATTGGGATCATTAGAATCTTCGCCATATTCTTGAACCTTCTTCTTACAATGGCAAGAGAAATAATACCAATTCTTGGCAACATCAATAGATTCAATTGTGGCTATTGTAACGCATGGCCCAGCCTAGTGAAAGTTATTTTATTAGTAGATTATAGAATTTTGTTAAGTGTGTAGAATATATAGAAATTAAACTTAAAAGTTTAACTACCTCAGTTGATTCAATTATTCCTTGTATAGTCATCCTTGGATTTTTGACTAAGAACTCATCCACATAATTGATAGACGAACCAAACGACCATTGACTGTTGTCGTTATGGGTGACAAGTTGATTGTCACTTGGTAACCTGTTAGGATACAATTTAAAAAAAATATATATATATATATTTAACATGTATATATATATATATATATATATATATATATATATAAATTGATTAGAATTAATGTTACATACATAAATTGGAACTTCTTGGCTTGCTCACTTTTTGGATTGAACTCGATTTGAGTGGCATTAAATGAGTTAGACATGTAGATACCTGAAAAATAAATATGATAAGTAGTATTTGTGTTAACATATATATGAAGGAGGATGAAATAAATTCATACGTGTTAAATGAATATAAATATATTTACCTTTATAGTCTTTGATGCAAACAAATCGAAGAATGCATACAACAACTTCTTTGTTGTTTTGTTCAGTGTAGTCAACAACCATTTTACCAAATTCTTCCCATAAAGTACATTTCAAACGGACATCACTGCATATTTTAATTGGGTTTAAAATGTATGAATATCAAATCCATTGATGACATATGAAGTCTATTTCTTACAGTGCATCTCGTAGCTCGATGTCGACCTTTGTGGTGGTGGTATTCTTTCCCTTTTGCTTTATCTTCTCGATAGGTCCAACATTCAGTATTTGACCAATAACATTTGTATTATGATTATAAAGGTCAAACTATTGTAAAGTATGAAAACTAATATACAAAGTAGTTTGATAAGTAGTGATGGCCTTACCAATCAATACATCTTTGTTTAGACGTCCATCTTTAATGTCTTGAAAGTTGGCGAAGTACTTTTCGGGAAATGATACGATAGATTCTTCAACAACTTTGATGGCGGATGTTCGAATCACCAGAATCTTGTGAAAGAGTGGGCTGGTCCTATAGTCGCCACAATAGTCCTTAAGATGGAAAGCTTTGATTGTTATTGTGATACCTTGCTTAAGATCTTTTATGACATTTTGATACTTTTTAATCATATCATCTTCAATGGTTGCGTGGATCCTTGTTTCCTGTAAAAAAAAAAGAGTAAGAAAAACATGTGTAAGTGGTTGTAAAAATATTATAACATAAACGTTTTCTTATAACATCGCAAGATATGACAATAAATACAACCGAATGTATTGAATAGCTTATCAAAATATCATTGAAGAATTACTAAATGCTTATCTTTTTTGTTGTAGCTACAAATTATAAGAGGACCACTTGGAGAATATTCTTACACGGCATGAAAAAGGCCAAGTCATAAATCCTCATATTCATGTGCGTATAGAGAAGGGAGCTTCTATGCAATCATTAGGTAGATGATAAAAGCTTACAATTAATTAAATTAAGCTCATGGCTCTTATTTGCTCTATTGTTAATAATTTTATCAATTTTATTGGTTCACATAGAGTGAAGAAGAGTAATTGTACAAACGTAATTACATTCAAAATAGTAATAATAATCATGAAATTTCCTATCTTACAAGTAAACGAATATTTCTAACCAAACAAAAAAAGGCTAAAAAGATAAATTGTGAAATCAAGTAGAACTATCATTGAGCTATAAATTTGCTTTTATTGTATTAATGAAAACGACAATTCAGGGATGCTAAGAATAAATCATAAGTATGCCAAAAGACAAATAGGTTTTTCTATCTAGCTCACGGTTTTGTAATTATCTAATGAAAACATGCAATTTCTTTGGTTTAGTATCCGACTGGTGAATATTTTTCTAGTAGATTTAAGTAAGCGAGTGAACCATTCTACCTATAAAATTCTATTATAAGTATTGTAATTGAATAAAATATTGTAAATGATAAGAATGGAATTAAAGTATATATTTACATGATTTGAATAACTAACCTCTTCATCAACCAAAACCATCTCAATAGAATTGCCTGATCTTCCTCTCGATTTCCACAACAGAATAATATGGGCTTTGAGTCTTTGTTTCTCTGAAGAGGAAAAAAGATTGTTAAAAAGCACAAATGGAGAAGTTTGTTTAACTATGATAGACATTATGATAGTATGTGAGAATGGAAGTAAAATTGTTTGATAGAGTTATAAAGGTACATGATTAATTTATATAGATCATGAAAAGTTGAAAGAACGTAATCTTTTTAGAATATTTTATGAGAATATATTTAGGATATGCTATTTAGTTAACAAACAAAATCTTGTATAGTTAAAGATCTTTTAGTGTATTATGTAAAAAAAAATTTAGAACATATTTTTTAGTATATTACGTAGATCTAAATATTGCAAAAGATTTTTTTAATATATTACGTAGATCTTATAGCATGATTAAAGATTGCAAAAGATTTTTATGTAGATCTTTAACTTGGTAGATCTTTTAGTGTTTTACCTAACTAAATCTAACTAAATCTAGATATTTTAGTATATTATTTATACACGATATCATGCTATTTAGGATCTTCTACTACTTTATTTTATATCTAAATATGTGTATGCAAAAGTGATCTTAAATGTTTAAAGAATAAACCAAGGTTTAGTGCAATTATATAAAACATAAGTGTAACGTGGGTATATTTTTTTCAACTAATAGAATTGAAATTTCACCACCCAAATCACGTGTAAAAATGCAAATTACGACCATATGTCACGTGAAGAAGAAGGATATCAGGAAGTTTCTTGATGGTATCTATGTTAGTGAGAATACAAAACCTATAATTCTTTTACAAAAAAATTGTTTGATTAGAAGGAGAGTGATAATGGTTTGAATCGATTAAACGGTTGATTCGTGTCTCGAGTGAGACGGTGGGTCGTGACATCGACGGTGGAAGATTAAGCTGAGTAGTTGTTGTACTAGTAGATGGAGGATCTTCGTCTACTTCCATGGTGGAAGATTTGATCCTCTTGCTTTTTTTTTCTTCCTCCAGATTTGATTTTTTTTTTCTTCGTTGCTGTTTTTTTTTTATTAGCTAAATATGCCATGTCACATTTTCCATAAGGCCATGTCATCATTTTTGTGTGCCACGTCATAGTTTTCAACCAATCAAATTATAACGTTTAATGGTTCTAAATAATTGGACTTCGCTTTTAATAGGAAGGGGGATTAAATAATTTATTTATTAACTTTTTAATTAAAAAACTAATTATACACTAACTAAATAATCATATTTTACAGATTACGAATTTTGGTAAAAATATGAAGGGTAATTCTCAAATATACCATTAAAATAAGTTTTCTTTCCCCCATACTTATTCTCAAATGTTCCATTTATACATATTTTTAATGGAGAAATGACTAAAGTAACCTCCTCATTTTAAATGAGATAAGAAAAGGAAAAAAAATCAGGAAAAAAAAAACGAGACAAATGCGATCTCGCCTATGGTTGGGCATTCGGATATCTGATCGGGTTCGGATCAGGTTTTTGGGTACTTCGGTAATGGGGTTTGAAACCCGATCGGGTATTTTATAAAATCGGATCGGGTTCCGATGTACATTCTATCTGAAAATACACATCAATATAAATTTGATTAGAACTCAAATTGATCAAAATTTCAAAACAAAAATTCAAACTAATATAGATATCAAAGAAGATACTCAATTTTATTAATTTTTACATGAATTATCCAAAAATACCCGAGAAAATATCAAAAACAAAATTGTAAAAATTCAAATAATATTGATAAATTAGTTATTTTTATTCGAATATAATTCATTATATTCGAATTAATTAAAAAATTATTAAAATTATCTAAAATACATGAACATGTCCAACTTTACATCCAAATATCATTAGTTTAATTTATGTTTGTGGTATTTCGAATACCCATTGGGTTATCGGTTTGGTCCGGATTCGGATTCGGGCTTTCGGGTTTAGAGATATAGAACCCGATCGGATATTTTATAAATTCGGGTCGGATTCAGATCGGGTAATTTGAGTCGGGTTCGGTTCGGTAATTCGGTTTCGGATTTTTTGCCCACCCCTAATCTCGTCAATTCTCTTCTTCTTCTCGTTGCCGGAGGTTGTTGCCGGAGATTGTTGTCCTCTACCTCCCGTATTAGCTTTGAAATTCTCTAATATTAATTTATAGGTCTTACTTTTAGAGGATTTTATCACTAGAATTGCTTGGTTATCACCGGATTTAGCTTCATTATCACCGGATTTCGGTTCGTTTCACTGGATTTTGCATTTTGTTCTTCAGGTACTGGAGAAATTGAAATCATTGAGATCATTCCTCTTTGTTTTAATCGAAATTGAAGACTCTCTCCTCTTCTTTCTTAGTTATGATTTGTTCCTATAGCTTGCTTTGGTTTGTTGTTGATTATGCTTGTGTTTATTAGCATCTCGATTGTTAACTTTAACGTTCATGATTCTTCTCCTCTTGACCTTTTGTGCTCGTATCTGAATCTAGGAAAATTTGGGTAATCTTTGAGCAATGTAATCGAACTCGTGAAATACGGATTTGATTGTGAGATATGAATTTGATTGAAGGAGTAGTAAGTGCAGGGTAAAACAAAAGTGAAATACATTCCTAAATGTTTAGGAGTGCTTCCTAAATGCTTCCTAAAATTTTATTTCATAAGGGTTTCTAGGTAATTCGGAAAGGCTTCCTAAATACTTTATAAACAATGAAACTACGCAAGTTATGTACCGTATTCAATCGGTTATATTTGCGACTTACCATTACACAAAAACGAATCATGCATAATGTGAGAGACATGTTTATTTGGAGAAATTCATAACAAGTGAATAAAGAGTATGAAATTTCAATTTAGATTTAACATTTTGAAGACTAAAACCCTTACCTAGTGCAATTCCAGAAATATAAATAACCATAGAGCTAAACAATGTCATATGAGATTCAATCACAATAACAAGCGCAATCATATTAGAGGTAAACAATTTTAGTTGTTATTTCCACAATTCATTCATCACAGAGCAAATTACCCACGAAAATAGCAATATGAATCAAAAGAGCTAAATATGTTTGGGAAAATTCAAAGACAAAGCAAATATGAAGATTTTGTTTTCCCCAAATTAATCAGAACAAAAAATACATACCAAATCGATTAAAGATGCATATCATGGATGATTTTGTGAAATCGATTAAAGATGCATATCGTGGATGATTTTTTGAAGATCGTGATTCGAATCTCGTCGTTTGGTCGCTCTCTATGTATCTTTCTATTGAATGATCAAAATATGAACCACCAATTGACGTTGAATTGACATTGTTCTTAGATAGGATATCATCACCAATTAGACCACCAATTACAGATCGCCGCTACAAATTATCGTCGGATATTACAAATCAACGTTGCAAATTTCGTGGGAGATCACATATTGTCGCTACAGATTATAGATTCGATATTCGCCATAAATCGTCGTCGGATTTGCAGATCGTCGCTAGAGATTGTAGATCGTCACTGGAGATTGTTGATCGTCGTCGGAGATTGGAGATCGTCGTCGGAGATTGGAGATCCATCAAAGAAAAGAGATTTGTGTTTCTCGATCTTTGCTTTTTCATTTTCAGATATTATGTTTTTTTATTAATTATAACTAAGGGTGTAATTGTCTTGAGAAATTCTCTAAAATACCACACTTTCAAGTTTTTTTTTTCCAAAAATTCCACATTTTTTCCAAAGTTCCAAAAATATCACTATTTAAAAAGTTGATTTTTAAGGTTTCAAATTTAAATTTTTTGGGGTTGGGTTAACTGTTCCAAAATTAGGGTATAGTTTTAGGGTGTAGGGTTTGGGTTTAGTTTTGAATGTTAAAAATGAATTTTTTAAAAATTGTATTTTTGGAACATTGAAAAAAATGTGGTATTTTTGGAAAAAAAAACTTCAATGTGGTATTTTTGGGAAAAAAACTTTAAAAAGTGGTATTTGTAATCGTGGTATTTAAACCCTAAACGCGATTTACATTTCCCGCCAAAAACGTAATTTCATGTTTTTACAAATCTCAAACATGACACAGAATCGTTTTTTGTAAAAAAAAATTGAAACCGTATTTATTTACAAAAAAAAATTGTGTTTTGGTCTTAATTATAAATATGTTTAAATAGATTAAATGAGTTTAAATGGGTAACTCTATTAGACCTTTAAACTAAATGAGCTTGAATGGGTATGGATCTAAATGGGTATGGATTTAAATGGGTGGGTTTACCCATATTAACATCCCTAAATGTAGATGACATGAGAGGAAAAATTGAGATTTCTAAAATCAAAACGTATATTCCCTCCGTCTCATTTTAGATGATCTTCTAGGAGAAAAAGTTTGTCCCAAATTAGTTGATTTTTTCAATTTTTTATACAAGATTTATTGTGTTTTTGTTGGTTTTCGTTGTTTGAATTATGCAGATTATTTTTTCATTGGTTGAATCATTTTGGAATTGATGTTTTATATTGAAAAGATGAATAATTAAATGGTTTCTTAATTTGTATGTAAAAACCTTAATGACCGTCTAAAATGGGACGGATGGAGTATTAAACACTAACAAAGAATTACAACAAAACTCATGGAACATGTAGATATCGAAGTGCGCCACAAAAGAGATAATAGATGATCTTGTCAACACTAAGCTCGCAGAAACAATAACACTGGTAAGAATGAAAACAGTCCCAAGTAGTTAATTGCATAAGAATTAATAAATAAAAAAATCCTTGAAATCTGCTTGGAAATACACCAACTAAGAACTTCAATTCATACACACGGACACAACAAACCCACCTCTGTCACCACCAAACAAAAGGTCAACCACCTCTTCGAAAGAGAAAAATCGAAGAACGCAACGGCTGCAAAATTTGGAACTCGACACAAACCCCATAGAGAAACCAAGACGGTGCTTTAGCAACAACAAACCATCCGTTTGACTCACCCCAATAGCAAAACCTAAGACGAAACAAATTCCAACTAATCCAAAAGACAAAACCGCATGGGTGGAGATAGAAACCCAAAAATTATAGAGGAATTCCCTCATATACCACTCTTTGAAGTTTTTTTTCCAAAAATACCACATTTTTTTCCAAAGTTCCAAAAATACCACTTTTTTAAAAGTTGATTTTTAAGGTTTATAATTTAAATTTTTGGGGTTTGGGTTAACTATTCCAAAATTAGGGGGTAGGGTTTGGGTTGGGATTAAGGGTTTAGTTTTGAATGTTAAAAATGAATTTTTAAAAAATGGTATTTTTGGATTTTGGAAAAAAAGTGGTATTTTTAGAAATTGTAGGGCTGGGCATAATATCCGTAACCGAAACCCGAACCCGAAACCGATCCGAAACACAGGGTTCGGTACGGGTATGGATAATCCACTTTATCCGATCGGTTGTGATGTATTTAAACCTCGGATATCCGATCGGGTTCGGATATTATCCGAAAATCTGAACCAACCGAAGAACATAAGTACAAGCACCTCTATATACAACATAAACCTTATATCAGCCATTGATGTTGTCTCTCATGCTCGAGTTTGTAGAAGTCGATTCCGTTTTCCTTTTACAAAATCGAAGCTTATAACGCGACAGCTTGCAATTTTATCACTATGATTTAAGGATCTGAGATAATCCAGATTGTTCATGAGAGATTTCTGGAATTTTTTGCTTTTGGCAATTTGTACTACACACGTTTATGTGTTGTTGTGAAGAAGATGAATTGTTGGGCTAGCATTTGGGCTCTTCTTCTATTTTTGGGCTTCTGAATTATTGAACTAGGCCCAATTCTGATTTTTTTCGATTGTCTTCTTCGATAACCTCCAAAGTTTGCAGAGAACTCGTTTTCTGTTTTCACTTACATCTCCTCCGGCTCTAATTCTCGGAGAGGATCGCAGGTACATCTCCTTTCTCATTCTTCTTCTTCCCCAATCATATTCTCTTATTGTGTTTGCTATCAAAAACCAAAATAAAGTTACCTATTGCTTTTGCTTGTGTTACAAGACTTGTCTAAAACCCTAACCCTTAACCCGATCGGGTATATCCGTACCCGATCGCACCCGACTCGAACCCGACCCGTTTGGCTATCATACCCGGTCGGATTAGAATGTCCCTTACCGATGCACCCGAAAAAGAAAAATTACCGACCCGTACCCGAACGGGTATCCGAATGCCGAGGCCTACTGAAATTGCCCAAAATTATACCCCTCATTCTCCAAATCCAATAGAATAAGACCATCTTAACATATGATAAAACGAAAAACACAAAATAGATTGATAGTTTTGCGCAAGTCTAAGGAGACAAAAAAGACGAATTGCATTAAGATCTTTGGTGACTCTGCTGAATGATATACACTAGTACAGCTAACAAAATTCAATCAATGGCGAAGCTCTCCCTTTTCATCTTCTTCTTCTACTGTGTCATCTTGTCCTCTTCCCTTGCTTTCCAATCAGACGGAGCGAAACCCCAATCCACCCAACACTATACTTCTTCACCCACGCCGCAGACCATCCGCAGAAGGTATTCGGATCCGGATTTGGATTCCAAAGTACAATTCGCTCTCGAACATGCCTTCGCGGACTCTGCTTTCTCCCCTGCCGGCACTTTCTCCGCTCGCCTCAAGACCTGGAGCCATGGCGGAAAGGTTTGCTCGATCGCATCTCAATTCTAGATCTCAATGGTAGATTTGACCTTGATCTTGTTGATGCAGACATTAACAAAGCTGCGCTTCTCACGGAACGGTTTCTCTGCTCAAGAGAAAGATGCATTCCAAGTATGTATTTGGAACTGGAATTGGAATCGGAATACAGATATATTATTTAATGCTTTTCTTCTTTCTAGGATCTGCTCAAAGGAGACGATTTTTATAGGATAAGAATTCCTTCCAATGTGCTCACTCCACCAGGGAAAGAATTTGTCATTGCATCAGTGAGAGCCGTAAGTCAATCTCCACCTTTTGCCTTGCTATTTGCTTTCCCCGCGGATTTCTAATTTGGTTTCTTTTCTCCCCAGAGATGCCTTCCACGGGATGCCTTGGATGAGCATTTCATTATACACATGGTACAAAACGTTTCTGAATTAAACAAACCCATTTGGGACTACCACTATGATTCTAATCTGTCTTTGTCTTCTCCGCTTGCAGGATGGGGCCAACATCTTGGCTGTTAGTTATGGTTCTCCTGGGCCATGTCAATATCCTCGACACTTCAAACTTGTAAGTCAACACTACTATCCTATCTTTATCTTTTTCGCTGAGATCAATACAACACGGACTTGCACCTTCTGTCTCAGCACAAGTGACTGTTTATAAGCGCTCTGTTATAAGTTGATAGATCCCAAAATAACATTCACCTTAAGACGAATTCCACATTTGTGTGATTTGCTGTCTGCTTTGTGACTGTATGAATACGACTTTCCACATATTCTAAATTCCTTTCTTTTTGTCTGTGCACTATGTAAGGGGACTGTGGCTGAGATGAAAGGATTATCGTTGGTTTTGGATTGATTAGAGTATATCGTTTCATTGAATAAAAAGACTAGGAGATTTATGGGTCATTTCAGCAAAAGTTATCTTGTCTTCACTGACCTCTGAATTTATGAAGAACGAAGGTTACATTAATGTGGGAGCTTTTGATTTTGATTATCCATACCATCTAATTTATGTTTGTTTTCTCGCTTACTGTAGCCAGCAAAATGGTCTTTCAACTCCCACACAATTCTGAAGAGCAGTGAGCAGGCACCAAGGTAGAACAATCACTGTATTTTCTGCATCAATTTGCTTAACTTTGCACAAACCTGCACATCTGTTTCTTACATGTGTTCTATCGGCCACAAATCTTTTTGCCTTTCTATCAATAATAAAATTTTCTTCCGCCCCTTAGCCCAATAACTAGTGTTTGTTTTAATCTCATCCTTACCGAACTGTTCCTCAGAACTCCAATATTCACTGAGGAGATTCCAGGGAGTGAGAATGCAGAGGGCGAAGTGGAACCACCACCAGAGAGATCATTTTGGGCAAAATATGTGAGTAATACAATAAAAATTCTTTGATGATTCCTTGTGTTTTAGCTATTGATGTAAATTTTGTATGATGCTCTAGTGGATGTACTTGATACCACTGGGACTCGTGGTGATGAACGTCGTGACACAAGCATCAAACGTGGCGGAACAACAACAGGCAGGAGGCTCACAAGTGCAGCAATCTGTCAGGAGAAGATGATCCCACTTTTACTTCTCCTAAAGCTATGGAAAGGTAGACCAGGTCGCAGTTTCTATGACCATATTTCTTTTTTACCAAGATGTCCTTAAATCTTCTTGACCTAAGGAGGACGTCATGTGAATACATTTATAGTGCGAAAGTAACTTAATTGGGAATTTAGGATGGAAGTATCTGAAAGGTTAGGGAGCTTATGTTTGAATCTGATTGGTAGCTTATGTTTTTGCAGGTTAGAGATGAAGGTTTAACTGTGGTAATGTTTACCATATTTTCATCATTTGGTTTTTGTATGTTTGCTACGAATGTAATACAGCATATATCTTCGAACTTGGTAACCTTTCTGTTAGCTAGAGGCTTCATGACAACATCACAAGAACAAAAGACATTGAGAAGCTTCATGTATTGTTTTGTTCACTTTTTTACTTGAACCACAATTCTTCAAATTTCATCAAAACGCAATTCTTGTAATTTCCAGCAACTTTTTTCGCAGAAAATGAAATTTCCCAATTTTTGTCACAGAAATGCAAATTTTGCATCAGAACGCAATACTCAATCTTCCCACTAACAAAAATCCATAAAATTAGGTAAAACGAGGGGTAAACAAAGCCCACCCATTTTAGTTGAAAATGAGAATTCCATACTTGGGGATGGTTCAAAATGCAAAGAGTGTTTGATGCATTTATATGTAATAGGAAATCATGCAGCAGGAACACACATCTAACACTTGAAGTAGAGCAAAATACAAACCATGTTTGCTTCTCTTATTGGACAACATGAGACAGTGAGGCTGCTCTTACTCACTTGGCCTGAGGATGAGAAGCAATAAAGTCAACAGCTAGATCAACGGACTGGATCTTGTCAGCTTCATTATCAGGGATCTCAAATCCAAATTCCTCCTCTAATGCCATGACAACTTCCACACTGTCCAAACTGTCCAAACCGAGATCGTTTTGGAAATGCGCTTTTGGTGTCACCTGCAATAGAACAGCATCATGTTATCTTTGATTTTACCGTCGGAAAAGTGGATTGCATTACAAATACTGTGCGCTCTTTGGAAACAGAAATATAAAAATACAAGGAACAAGTTATTCATAAGCCTCCTCGCTAACATGGTATACAAATTCACCTAATGGATGCAATGTCTCTATACTCATCAACTAAAATGCAATTACAATTCAGACTATGGTTCTCCTCTTGGAATTGAAATTACATTTTCATCGCATCGAGGGAAACAAGGAATACCTTAGAGGGTTCGACTCTTTGAAAGTTTTTGACGACGGTGATAACGCGATCTGTGACATCAGATTTGTCGAGAAAGGAGCCTCTAACTTCTTCAGAAAAACGACGAATGAAAGGGAGTGCAGATTCACGAGCACCGATTGCAGATGGATTCACACTCACTCTCAGGTATCGAAGCAGAGCACCTCTCGCCGCCATCGCTCTTAGATTTTCCCAACAAGGAGAAGAAAATAAACCTAATGCGATTGGAGATTAGCTTAGTCTACATATCATATACGACGTCGTCGACTACGTAACTACTGGGCTTTTTCTTATTTGGGCCCTTTTTCACAAACCTGATACGCTACATAAAATAATCATATTTTATCCACTAACATAAAAATTAAGCAAATCACCGAAATGGTCCTATGTAACATAATTACAACCACTAAATTTTGAGATTTTTTGCCTAATTATGATTTTTATTTTTGATTATTTGACCCATTGACCCTAAATTGTATACTAATATAGTTTCCATGTTGTTTATATTACTTTCAAATTGAAATTTGGTTCACTAATTTTACTTAATTCATAAAAAAAAGAGGTTTATATTAAAGTCATTTGATATGTGTAAGTTTTCAAGGCGTGGAGTTTTAACCTCATAATATTTTATAATTGGTGGAATGTAAATATTTAGTATGGATGGATGCTCACCATGAGAGTTTGGATAGTCCGGACTATGTTATTCCCTCAACAAGGGATCTCCAGAATACCAATTACTCTTCCTCGATTTCGCGGTGTCAAACTAATGGATCATGAAAACAATCAGCTTTGACGTTAGGCTTAGGATGAGTATGTGTTCACCGTTTCACTCATAAATGGAAGCTCTACTCTGGGCAATGAAATGCATACTTGAGCGAGGTATAGAGTGTGTGCATTTCAAACAGATTGTTCAGACTTGCTAGATATCGTCAAAAATTCAAAGGAGTAGCCGGCTTTTTCTATCCTATCTGGAAAGTTCTAGGAGTTGTATCCCCATTTCCCTAATTTCTTCTTATCTCATCTCCGACGTTCTTCTGATTTAAAAGCGGATTGTTTGCCCTGTTATGCATGTTTTCGATCTTTAGTTTTCGTTTTTGTAAATACCATTGCGCCAAATTGGATTTCTGATTTTGGTGACGCTTTTAATTTAATGTTTGGTTGTCCAAAAAAAAATGTGGAAGTTTTCTTAGCAGGGCCGCCCCTAGTTTTAATGGGTTGCAATTTAAAAAGAATAATTTGGGTTTTGACCACTACACTGAAAAAGAATGTATTTGAATTTTATGGGCTATTTTTTCTAAGAAAATATAAGGGCCACAAACATGGTCTTGGCCCGTTGGCCCTTATGGCTCTCTTTTCCAAATGATTTATCAAGAGTTCATTAAAACTTTGAGAAATGTACCTTAAAATACCACACTTTTAAGTTTTCTTTCCTAAAATACCACATTTTCAAAACTTCTAAAAATATCACTTTTTTCTCAAGTTCCCAAAACACTACAAAATTAAAAGTTGATTTTTTTGGGTTTACGGTATCATAATTTGGGTTTTGACCACTACACTAAAAAATAATGTTTTTGAATTTTATAGCCTATTTTCCCAAAATACCACCGTTTTCAAAACTTCCAAAAATATCACTTTTATTCTCAAGTTCCAAAAATACTACAAAATTAAAAGTTGATTTTCTTGTTTAGAATTTATATTTTTTGGGTTTGGATTAACTAATCCAAAATTAGGGGTTTGGGTTTGGGGTTTAGGGTTTAGTTTTGAATGTTAAAAGTGAATTTTATTTTTGTGGTATTTTTGGAACTTTGGATAAAAAATGGTATTTTTGGAATTTTTTTAAAAAGGTGGTATTTTGGGAAATAAAACTTAAAGTGGAGTATTTTTAGAAATTGTCCAAAAAACTTCTATACCAGGAGATTTGGAGTTAGAATTTTTGAAAATGTGATTTATTATTATATTTGCATATTAATGGAAATAAATTTGTTGGAACTTGGAAATCTTTGGCGTGGAGCAAAAAAAAAAATCGTTTGATGTGGTTCTAGACGGAAAACATATATATTATAGAATCGTCGATGTAATGGTTTAAAACGAAACACATGTTATTTGTAGAATGGTCGATGTAAAAGTTTTAATAATATATAATAGAATAACAAACAAAATTGGAGTATTAAAAATCGTATCGATATAGAAAGACGAACTCAAGAGTGAATGCAATCTACATAAAGTTTGTCATTTATTAATTTGACAAGGAAACTGTGTAAAGTATTTTCACTCCATTGTTGAAAGTTGTAAGTAGGCCATAAAAATGTTGAAACATCCGTAATTGGGAACAAAGGAATGGGATTCGTGCTTAGGGAGATAAAGAAAAGAAGGTGTTTTATTAATAGCATTCGGTAAAATAAAGAGAGTAAAAAATGAGGAGCCGTCCCTACCAATTCCCCTCATAAAACAAAACATTTGGTCTACAAATAATTGAAGAAAAGTAGGTCGAGGAAGAAGAAGAAGATACTTTACCAAAATCCGAAATGAGAGAAGAATCCAGGAGGAGCTTTATCGTTTTGCTTCTTCTCTTGTCAAGCTTGTTCACTTGGAGTCTCCAGGTGAGTGTCTTTCTAAAACCATTTCCTTAATTCGGCTTATTTCCTTAGATCCCTTCACTTTGGTTTGTGTTTGAGTAGTAAAGAGCCCATTCGCTTTCTATTATATTATATCTTGTGATTGGAATTTGTAGGAGAAGGAAGAAGGAGGGATGGTGCCATTGATGGAGGAGAAGTTTATGGTGATGAATGAAACAAGAAGGAAGCTTGGCAGTTTCCAGATATGTTCAGTTTGCACTTGCTGTGGAGGTGCTAAAGGTCTTTGCTTGCCTTCCCCTTGTTGCTATGCCATTAATTGCAACATCCCAAACAGACCCTTTGGTTATTGCTCCTTCACTCCCAAAACCTGCAATTGCTTTGCCTGCCACATCTGAGATCTTCCCTTTCTATTTTGTAAGTAAGCTTCTCATCTCTTCTTCTTCTTCCTCTTCTTCTTCTTTTGATTCTCATCTTCTTTCTTTCCAGGGCAGAGAAAGGTAAATCTTGAATCATCTGCTAAAAGTGTGAAAAGGGAAGAAAAAAGATTTTTATTTTTTGTTTATAATTTTATTTTCAGTCTTCATTTATGTTCATCACCTACTACTATCCATCCTCAACAACATCATCATCTTCATTTATTAATTATCCTTCTTTTTCTATTGCCATTTGATTCAAGGCTTCTTCTTTTCTTCTCCCTTCTTCCTAGATTTGTTTCTTCTATCAATTTCTCTTTCTTTCCTTCTCTTGTTTACTCCAATTGGCTTTATTAAGGAGTTTAAACTTTGGGAAAAGTCTTTTTTTTTGGTTAAGCTGGCAACTTGTTGAAGAATATTAATGTGATGATGATGGTGATGGTGCTGATGTTGAAGCTCTTAAAGTTGAGCCTTTGTAATGAGTGATATCTTTAAAACAAAATTAAGAAATGGATCATGTTTAGTGCTCTGATAAGATCTAAGTGCCTATTTTAATATAGACTAGAAGAAAAATGTTTTTTTTTTTTAGTAAGAAACAATTATTCATCTTCAAGTGCAGGGACTAGACAACAACATCTTATCATTATCTTTGATTATGTTTATTTTATTCAGAGTGCAAAGAGACATTGTTATTGTAAGAGATGTTTGTTCCAACTTCATGCTCTCCCTCTCTCCACTCTCTTGTTACCATTTTAAATCTGCAAGATCTGAAATTCATTACTTACTTTCTCATTATTATTCACATGGCATATCACAAAGCTGTCTTGTTCAATGTGGTGGTGCTTGAGAGTGTTGACTACATCAGCTTCTTCGTGATTGGCTTTTAGAAACTGTAGAATTTTCCTGGAAAGTGATTTGTCAATCTAACACTTAATTATTCAAAACTTCTAAACTATTTTTCTTTTTAAATGTTTAAGGAACCAGCCTTTTTACCATTGTACCAATAATTAGTAGATGTATACTGATCATACATTCATTGCAACATAAAGATAAAACCAGTTATGAACGATAATAATAGAATTCATTTCTGTATATACTACACAAATTTTATCTATTATAATTCAATTTAAAAATGTTAAAAATTGAGATCTCACTAGTTCTTTGCAACTCATCGGAGATGTAGGAAAATCTCGCCTCTCAACTACTTCAATCGCTATATACGTCATTGGAACAAGCTGATCACAGTAGATCATTTATTTGTTTGGTCAACTTGAGGGTCTATTAAATACATTCGGTGGTCTGTGTGATCTGTAGAGCTATAATCTTCGTGAACCTCTTTATCTCTCAAAGCCGAATAGACCCCATTCCCATATATTATCTGTAATATATCTTCTTTAAATAATAAATTTTCTTAGAACAGCAAATGACAAAAAATAAGTAACACAAATCAGTTTATAGATATAGTAATGCATCATGCTTGACCAACAAAAAAAGAGCAGATATAATGCAAACATTATACTCAACAAACAGTTCACATGGTAATGAAGAGTGAGAAACAGCTTTGAGTCCCCAAAAAATAGCTCATTTATTTTTGCTAACTTGAGCTCTGACACTCTAAATTCTTTAGTACACAAATGACCAACACCCAAAACTATCGTCCCTTTTCACAGGAAAACAGACAAAGAAATTGTAATCCTTTTTGATTTTGTAGGTCTTAGCTTTGATTTTGATTTTCATTCCCAAAACCTTCATAAGACCTATTCGAGGGAACAAAAGCAGAAGGCTGTTTAGTAACAGCAGCCAAGATCTCTCCATAGCCCACAACTCCAACAAGAACATCATCAGAATCAGCCTCTGTAACCCATACATGTGTTGCCCTATGAGACAGCATCTGAGCCATAACCGCAGCCAATGAACTCGATGTTTTGCAAGTTAACGGCGCACTTCTTCCCCTGTACATGCTCCTACCGATGCTCAACCTTGTCGGGCTTGTTGGGTTAAAACCGATGCTCCTGCTACTGAATTTCTTGGCCTTTGTTGCTGTTCCGTTCTGCTCTCCTCCAACAAATGAAGTTTGGAGGAAGTCGCTGAATGATCTAGATGACATGTTGTCCTCAACTCCCATCACAAACTGTCCTGCATACAGATTAGCTAGAGCCCACGCTGCAGCTAGATAATCACATTTCCAGAGCTTTGAAGCGGAGATTTCTCCTATTATCTTGAACTGTTGTTCGTTTTCGGTTTGTTCCAACACGGCTATCGCACTAGGGTCACAGGGAGGCCTTCGAGTGGCTTCAATGGCTGGAAGAGAGGCTTCAATGAAGTTATAGTTTAGATTGATGATTCCCAGCGAAGATATTGATGTCAGTGGTAACGGAGCTAATGCTCCAAGGACACCTATAAGGAAGCGGATCACGTCTTCCCTTGAGAGACAGCAAAACTTGTCCCGGCTAGAAGCCATGGAAGTAGCAGGCCTGCTGGTGGAGTCAGCAGCGAGACCACTGCTACTGCTAGAGTTTTCATTGTTCTTCAGCCATTTACCGTTGTAAAGAATGGAGAATCTCTTGCTCATACCTCTCCAAACAACGCTTTTTGGAACCAGGAGTCGTCTCACTCCTTGTTTCATCATCTCCAAAGCATCTATCAACCTTGCGTTATAGTAGATAAATACAAATATCAGCATAACATACATTTGATTCGGTGGCAAAAAAAAGGTGTACTTATTTGAAGTCATAAATTTCGTGTTTTTGACATAAAGTAATATCATACTTGGTCAAGTAGAAAGTTAGTTGCATATAGACGTATAAAAGAAGCATTGACTAAGGAAGACAAGGGAAGTTGAAGTAATCTATTTCTAGAAGTAGTTGAGGTATCCTTCCTAAAATACTAACTTAGGGTTGATAATTTGATGTTCTAAATGAATAAAGAGGTCCCAGTCACTTGTATCTGAGAGTCAATCACGAAAGAAAGGGAAAAGTGGGGGATCGAGAGCAAACCTTGTACCAGGATCAACCTGTTTGAGAAGAGTGTTGTCGGGGGAGACAACCTCGGAGACAGGGATTTTCATGGCTTTCTCTTCTTGCAAACACTCGGTCTTGGCCAAGAAAGCAACGATGTCCAGAGAATTCAAAATCCCCACGAATCTATGTTGTCTCGCCTCGCTATTCTCCACCAACCCAGGAAGCGACTGCGACTGAGATGATCTCTTCCTCCATACCGGAATCCCACACTCGGTCGACTCTCCGATTGCTCTAATCGCAGATTCCACCGTCTCCGTCTCGTAGAACTCCACCATCTCCGGCTTCCCCACCGTCAGATCTCCCACCACGTGATACAAGAAAACCGAAGCCATCTAGATCCACTCCCTTTCACTTCAGGAAAGACGACGACAAGGATCAAGAGAATTCCATTCAGCGACTCCAATTACTTTGTGGATAGCATCCCATTTTGTTCTGCTCTCCCTATTATTATTATTATTATTATTTATATAACCCAACACTCGACATTTCTCACAATAATATACTCCTGTAGATTTCTTTTTTCTTTTTTTGTTTACTGAAATAGTAAAGATGTTATTCAACACAATTTTATCCATTTTTGTTAGGCTTTGAATACTAGCTAACACTTTGAACTTGGTGACAACAAAATTCTAAACAAGACACATGCATGTGTAGCCATTTGAGTACTGGAATAGGGTCCCATACTGGTCTTAAAAAGTTGCATTCCTACACACCATATTTAGAATTTAGATATATTGTTCACAGAGCATATACCAAACATCTCATCATCTTGTTGACCACTGGCCACACAAACTTGTATTGCGCATGCAAGGTAATTTCATCACTACACATATCGAATTAACTATAACAAAATACTGAAATTTGTAAGATACAAGCAAATCAACACAAGTATGCATCCTAGTTTAGAGTGCAAAGAAATGAAGGTAGCTTTAAGGAACATCATATACTAAATAATGTGTATATAATTTTAAATTTTTTTACATCAAAGTTCATGAAAATAGCTAACAAAAAGGGTGGATTTTAATATTTTAACTAAGGGTTGCAATTTTGGCTTTGAAATATATTTATATATAGTCTTTATGCATTAGTATAATTGATACTCCCTATGTTTATTTGGTTGATGTACTCCAAATAAAAAATTGTAAATATAATCAACTGCGAAAATATACTAATCAGTTATCAAAATATACTTTGACAAATCCAAGATTTTTCTTTTACATTGCGTTCGAATAATTTTAAGTTGTTCGCAACGGTATCTAAAGTTATGGTTGTTTGCTTGTTTCTTTGTGTTACAATCAAATCAAGAAAATACTTATATAACTTCTTTTTTTTGCTACCTTGAAATACTTGTATAGTTTCACTTCAAGGTAATCACTATCATTATCAACATGTTCTCATTCTGACCATCCATATTAAATCTTGAATGCCCAAATCACATGGAACCGTTTTGTTTAGGAAATGATCCAGTGTGTGGATTCATGTTAGTATGAAAGCCACGATCTCACTATATATCCACATCACAACAGCTACAAATTGAGGCTTAACATCATGTTTCCCTTTTCATGTCCATCACACTTGAACACCTATCGAACCTATGATCAGTTGATCACACAAATGTTAGTTCTGCATTTGTTTGTTATTTTAATCTCACAAAAATGGTATGTAGTATTTTGGTGATTTTATGTAATCCAAAATCATTTATATTTTTTCAATATTAACATATGTAACGATAAAATGTATATTTTATTTGAATTGTTTTAACTTTGAAACAATTTACTTTTTTCGTGACTTATAATTTATGTTACTATTTAGCTAAATGATCATCAATTATTTTCAAAATAATTAATATATTTGTTGTTTATGCTTATGCATATTTTTGCCTTAAAAGTTCTTTAATTTATTAATGCTTTTAGGAATTGTTCAGTGATATCTGCAAATGTAAAAATTTAAAGTGTTAAAAACTATCGATGAAACACTTAAAATATGCATGAATGTTAAAGTACCAATTTTAGATATTTATGTCTTTATGTTTATGTCTAAGCAGACTCTCTTAACCCTGGGCATCACTCCATACCCCAAGCAAGAGAAACTGGTTCGTTGTAATCCACATTGAGTTCAAATTCAAACAGTTGGGTCACTTGGTGTTGATAACTTTATCGTATCGCTTTAGATCCATGCGTGAAGTGATTACTTGCAATGGATATATGGCTCTCAACGGGTTCGCCTCAACTTTCTTTCTACAATAACAAAGAGAAAATACAGGGATTGTAAAATTAATAAAATGCTCATCCGCTTTACCTCCACCACTCAAGATACTTCCCTTATACACACAAAAATGTAGCTAAGTCTCACCTTAGTCACCTTCTTGGATGAAGAAGTATGTACCCCTCATTCAATAGACTTCTAGTATGTTGTCATTTTCCAAGCTCTCTCTATTAAACGCAAGAATCCTCTTGCTTTTTACCAATTCTTGATTCCAAATGAGAACCATCTTGTGCACATAGACATACGCGAGTATTCTTGTAGAGCAAGTACTACAATCTACCGTGGTAACAACATTGTCATTTTAGAAAACCCAATATCACCAAGTTTCCTTCATATGCATATTGTGGATGTAAGTACCACCAAGTAAGCACCATAACAATTAAATAGTAACTGAACCAATTAATTATATCTTTTGATGTTGATTGATACATGTAGTCACAACCACGGTAAACCAAAAATTGAAAAATATATAATAAGTCTATTAAAAATTGTTTGCCTCAACAGCAGGTTATAAGTGCATATATATACCTTCCATATCTTTTTCTGATTAAGACAATTTGTTTGTCCATAAACAAATTTCAGCATAATCACCTACAATTCGTGTAATTAAAACCACAAATATACAGTCCAAACAATCATTGTCTGCAGCATGCGGAAAGTATTAGCATATATACGTAAACATACTCACTGATCTTTTAAATGTTGGGAAACATATATTACCATGAAAAGGAGAGGGTCGTTATCAAAAATTTCTAACTCAGTTCTCTTGACTGGAACATGGCTGCAAATACAGAGTGAATACCACTATTTAGAGAAAACTAATTTTGGACTTAACTTTCCTACAAACACAAAGTGTCAAAGACCAACAAATTGGAAAGGTTAGTAAGTTTGTTGTTGGATGTCGTAATTAGCAAATTTTCTTGCTTATCCGTACCTTAAAAAAAGGAAATTGCTGAAATTTAAGATGAAAATCAAAAGAGGTTCAAGGATAACTAACCATAGAGAAATTCTTTTCCGCCTCCTCCGTTTGGTCTTATGCGAAGACATGTACTATATTACTGACTATAATGTGGGACGTTCGACCAACATTGTTTCTACTTAATAAAAAAATAAGTAGTCAATGAAAAGTGGATAAGATTTTGGGGAAAGCTTATGGTATAATTGAGGGTAGACAAAGGAAGTGGCGATGTCCCAACATCAAGTCAAGTAAATAACCATTTTTTGAAAAATGCTCAGCTCATCATAATGGTCATAGAGATTATCAATACAAAATACTTTACCTTCTCATGTTGTTGACACAATATTCTCAAATCATTGACGCAGTTCTGCAAAACAAAGTTGGCTCAACAAAAAATATAGGAATTATTATCAATATAGACACTTTTCTAAAAAATAATATACACAATAGACACTTTTTAAAGATGAGACACTTTCCCCCAACAAATATCCTTGATATTCCGTTACTACCCCTAACCCAAATACTTTCAACTTGGTTAAATATGCACATGTGATAGATAAAAATAAAAGAATAATTCAAACACTTTATCTCTCTCTCCTCGATTCACATTGTTTCCACTTTAACTATTTGTTCTCTCTCTCATAAACTTCACCTCCACTTTAAATATTGTTTCTCCATTTCTCCAAAGACCGAGAGAAAAATCAGACTATTAACTTAACCACCTAAAGAATCAAACTACACATCTCAGAAAAAAATCTTGAACAGAATGAGAAAAGGTAAGGGACTCAAAACCTTTAATTATACCAAAAGACCAGACAAAAATCAAGTATACAATTCCAACGACTTGGGCTTGATATCAATTTTAATGATTACCACCGTCTTGGGCTTTTGATTTAGTATATGATTAGGCTGATTCCACCTCTTCCAATTCTCAAAACTATAGGCATAAACGTGTTCTAGATGGTTATCACTGCTTATTTGACCACACTATAAGGACATATGGTCAATCAAATACGTGGATATATACTTTGTTAAACATTGAATTCAGAACGTTGACCACAAAGGCTATAAAAATATGGTTAGCAATGGTTGCGTGTTGATCCTCCGTTTAAACAAGATATACAACGAATGGGCCCCAAATAGAAACAATGAAGCTGACGTGGACTTGGTTACTAAGCTAAGTTTTTAAGCGCTATTTACAACTGTCCATGTTCCCTCTGATCTTGCGTCCCATATTGACTGTACACGACTTAATTTATGATTGGTTAGTACAGTTCACCAACCCGCAGCTCATAACATCTTGTTTCTGGATCTTCCAAATAAACGACGACGGCTGTGGATTAATAGGTTTTTGGGGTTTTTCAACAACTTTTTTTTAGAAACCGACATAGGATATCTAGGTAATGGTATACTATTTAGGGTTTAGTTTTTTGTTGTTATTGTGAATTTTGCAAATATTGTAGAATACTAGGGATATGGTATAGTGTATAGGGTACCAAATTTTAGGGTTCAGGGGTTAGGGTTTAGGATTTGTCATTTTTTTGCTTGTTTTTACACTAGCGCAGAATTTGGTACCCACTATTGACAAAAAATTGGGTATATGTGTAAACCCTAAACCCTAAACCCTAAACTCAAATATCCTACAATATCTTGCAAAAGTTACAATAACAAAAAAAAACCCTAACCCCTAAAACCTTAACCCTACTTTCTTAACATTCTACAACAATTACCTACAAATCATACTTCATTTAGCAACCATATGGACATTCATACGTGGTCAACAACCAAAATCTTTAATATGGACATTGTTTGGCAAATAATGCTTTGGAGACGTGTTTGGCAAAGAATTCATTGATATTAGTGTAAACAAAGGACAAGAATTTATAAGTGCACACATTCTTTAGTTTATTGGTCGACCATATGGTCAAAGACATTTGTTAGAATTCATTTTTATTTTCTCCTACTTCTAATGTAACATACAAGTTAAATCAAAACTTTGGTTCGACCATATGTGACCACAGATCCACTTCACTAATATCAATATCCACTTCATTAACCGATAAAATGAAACAGCTAACATAAATATCACAACAAAAAGTCTAACAAAATGGTCTTTAAAACAAAGAACATTGTTCAATATGCATTAATAATGTAGGAACAACAACTTGATTCTGACGATACGACCAACACTTACATTTTGGGCTCCTCACTTAGCGTCTTCTCAAAATAAAGCCACTCCAAATCACAATACAATGGCAGAATGTCGTTAGGAGCTCGTTTTGGCCTGTTTCCAAATACTTTTACCAGCTCCATGTGTTTGGCTGACAAAGTCAGGTTCTTCGACTTCTTTCTTGGTGGTTGGTAGTTTTCAATCTTCGTTGGAACATCACCCTACACAGAATGCACCATGTCATATATGGAGAAGACCTCAAGATAGCATACAATATACAACAGATTATACCAATCCAAAAATCATTACAATTATCTACCACGTCATGTCCACTAGGTGTAATCTGTAGTGTATAATCGATAATGGTCAGAGGTATCTGGTCAACTACCACAAAAGACAAAATTAAACATATGGGATATACCTTTTCAGTCTGGGAAGGAGTCATATCGACAACATCGTTTCCAACAACCACTAATTGTAAATTGTTCGCCTCTTCAACAAATGTTACCTGGGTTCAATGACTACTAGTTATACACCAATTACATTAAAAGCAAAAAAATGTTGTTATTGTGACATACCTCTTCAACATTTTGGGGAACTAAAACTTTAACTTCTGGACCACTATGAATGGATACCTGAATCAAATGAACAACAATTGCATACTAATGAAACTTTAATTTGACCACATATTCTTGACTGTGTGGTTAATTGAATATTAATGTGTTAGCCTTGTACAAGTCAAAAAGTACCTTCTCATGTACCACTTTCTCAGACTCATTAAATGTAGACTGGTCAGGCGTCTTAGCCAACTCTACATGCTCCTCTACGACAACAAATCCCTGCAACATATTTCAAAAGAATGTCTTATATTACAAATACGTTACCATTTTATTTGAAATTAGTGGTTACATATACATTTCCCTGAGTTCAATGACTACTACTTATACACCAAGTAAAAAAATAGTGGAACTAAAACATACCTCTTCAACATTCAGAGGTACTAGAACTTTTGGACCACTCTCGGGTACCTAAATCACATTAAAAAAAAACCAAAATGTTTATACTTGCATTGACCACGCGTCATTGACTGCGTGGTTAAGTAAATAAGTAGGGAGCTGACTAATTCAGACTACAAGTCTATGGTACCTTCTCAGGTACAACTTCCTCAGACTCATCTACTGCAGGCTACTCATGCGACCTATCCAATTTTACATGTTCACCTGTTAGTTTTTGCATATTACTATCCTCTCTAGCAACAAATCCTTGTAACACATTTCAAAAAGAATGAGGGAGATTACAAACACGCCACCACATGAGTTGAAATATGTGGTTACATATAGACGTTGCCATGTTTGGATTCAACATGTACCTTCTCAAGTATTATTTCTTCAGACTCATTCTCTGCAGCCTCGGAGTCAGTTTTATCGAACCCTACATTTTCTCCAGTGACTTTCGGATGAATATTATCCTATTCAACAACAAATTCCTGGAGAACCTTTACAAACAATAACGAAGACAACTGAACAAGCAAAAACGAAAAATAATCTAAAACTATGTCAGACAAATGATAGAGTTTTGACATACGCTCTCATTCTCCACTGCTTCTTGACCTTCGCCAATGTTTACGGCCACACCAATACTCTTCTCTAAACCATCATCAGTTCTCTGAACCAAAATACCAACACATTTTGAATTAAAACATACATTAACTCAAAAAATTCAAACATTTAATCTCAAAAGACTTACCGCTTCATCAGACACATTTTCCAAAGCCTCAGAACCCTCATTGTTGAGCTGTTTATTATTAAATTTAACTCTCACAATTTCTTATAAAGTACGAATCAACAAAAAAAAGAAACAAAGAGGCATTTTTGGATGCTCGTTGTGACGTACCTCTGAGTGATTTACTTTGTCCATGGCAGCCTGACCATCATCATCTTCCTGTATGGTCAACAATACATGTAATTTTACTCAAATTAGTTTTCCATCATCCTATTGAGAACTGAGAATTTTTGGATGCTCGATGTAACTTACCTCTGAGGGATTTACTTCGTCCACTGTACCCTGACCACAATCAACTTCATGTGTGGTCAACAATACATATAAGTGGTGAATAGTACATACTCAAATTAGTTTACCATCATCCTATTGAGAATAGGGAATTTTTGGATGCTCGATGTAACTTACCTCTGAGGGATTTACTTCGTCCACTGTAGCCTGACCACAATCAACTTCCTGTGTGGTCAACAATACATATAAGTGGTGAATATTACATTCTCAAATTAGTTTTGAATACATAACAAACACAAACCCAATACTAAGACATACCTCTTCCTTGTCCAGATAATTGTGGCCGTCTTCTCCACCATCAACAATCTGAAATTGTGAAAAAACATTAGCAATACAAAAAAGCACACTGACCACCATTCTTTTTTATATAGGTTTGAGAACTTACCTTCCATTAAGAACTGCAATTGGACACGGGTCTGGACTGAAAGACGGAGAAACTTCTTCTACAAACGGAGAAACTTTCTTCCCGAAAAGGGTGTGGACTGAAGGACGGGTGTGGACTGAAGAATGGAGAAACTTTCTTCCCGAAAACAAAATCAGACGATTTCCGGCGATTATCGAATGTTTCACGGCGGTAGAATGAATGAGGTCATACCGTAGTTAAGGAGAAACAGCTGTTGAAGAGATGGTGGTTTGAGAAGACGCCGATTAGGAAGAGGAGATCTAGGGTTTTGGAGAGATGGTGGTTTGACGGGTCTTAAAAAGGTAAAGTAAAAAGTGATAATAGTTGTTGAACAAAAAAAATAATTGATAATATTTGTAATCTATCTTGGGTAAAGACACTAACCATAGTTAAATGAGAGTTTTGTATGAGTTACTTTTGATCCAACTGATAATAGTTCTGGGGGTAATTTAGTAACTCGATATAGAGACAGTGTGTCAACTTTAGGAAGTGTCTATATTGATAATAACTTTAGAAAAAGTGTCTGTTTTGAATATTAACCCAAAAATATATTTAACATTATTAAATGAAACTAATTTAAGCAGTATTCATGAAATTTAGCAAAAAAAAAAAAGCAGAGATCATGAACTCTTCACTAACCCAAATACAATAGTACGTTAGTAACCAGTCTATTAAGACCATTTGAAGCTGTAATGGAGCAGTGTGATCTCCACATTTACACCAACATAAACTATTATACAAATCATGATTATAGACTAATATAAACATAGATGTGAAAAAATGATGCAGAAACACCTGAAGGATTCAAACTTGCAAACTTTTCAGAGTGATTCATGATTGACATTTATGTATCATCCACACCTCAGCTGAACAATTAAAAAAAACGAACAAATTAAACAAATCATGATTGAGAAGACACAACAGAACCCGTTAATAACTCTGATTTAGGTCATTGTGATTATTAAATTGAAAACAATTTGAATATTCCAAATTTGAAAATTGATGCGTACCTCTTCCCAATTTGCTTTGCCACAATATATTGGTTTGAAGACCAGCCTTGGGTTGAGACAAAAAATGCGAGTAATGGAGATAATTTTTAGTTAGTTATGGTAGAAGCAGAAAATGAAGAATAAAGAGACGCTTCAGAACAAATCTTGGTTTCTCCTTCATGCTTCGCACTTAACTCGATATGCACTAAATCCGTACCGAAATATCTCATACGTTCAGCTTTGCTTTTGATTTGGTTAGCGTCAAGGACTTGGTCATCATCTTCCGCATTAACGCATCTGAAACTGAAGCGGTGCGTCTACATGAGGGAAAGAACAGTAGTTCGATAAATGGATTAATTCACAAATTGAAGAGAAGGTGATTAATAATCTTACCGATGATTAGCCGGATTTGTACATCGTACAACTTACAAGTTAAAATCGTAATGAAACTGCTTCACTATGACAGATCGGAAAGCTATGGGGGAGATGAGAAGAGTTTGGATCCGAAGAGATCGTGGGAAACGGCTTCATAATTGCGTATGAGCAAGAGGAGACGAAGAAGCGTTGCTTGTCGTTTGGTTGGGTTTACTTGGACTTTTTAATAGCTTTAGTTAATTGAATTTATCACTGAACTGAATCAAGATATTTATTTTGCCCATTAGCATAATTGTGTGTGAGTTTAATTGGGGGAGAAGGCTAAAATTGCTGATGTGGATGGCCTCAAATGCTTCAAAGTATTGCTTTTAGTTAGTAGGACTAGGCCTTCTCCGCTATACGGGCGGATATTATAATGAATTATTTAAATTTTATGTAGATTCTTTTTGGTTTGAATTGTTTTTTTTTAAGATTGGTGCTTTTTTTATATATTGATATTTGAATAATTTGTTGAATGAATTTTACTCCTAATGAATTGTCTCTTCTATGTTGTAATTTGCTTGGTATATTAAAATTTGAAGCTTTGTGTCATTCCAATGGTGAAAAAAATTGGACTGGTTTTTAACTATGGTTGTACTTATTATAGAACCAATGACCTTTTTCTTATTCTCGAATGAAACGAAAGGAAAACTTTTCTTGATGTAGATCCTTATTCATGGTGTTAGCTTTTTTTTTATATAAGTGTTAAAGAATTTGATGGTGTCAGATTTTTCAACATTGAACCTCTATTTTACTTATATGTTAGTTCTCTCTTTCTCCTCTCTTATTATGTTTATGTTTTCTTGTTAGAGAAAGAGAGTAAAAAACATTTTTCTCATAAAAGACTACATCTTTTGAGCCGTTTTACTGTATTATCAGAACGTTTTTCAGATTATCATGACCCATTTGAAAGCTGATAAGCAATTTTAGTGCTAAAATGAAAAATAGAGTCTGAATGTTATCTATCTTTTTGTCACTTGGATAGGGAAAATATAGAAATTGAACAACCGGAAAGTTTCTTGGTTTGGTTTTCTAATTTTTATTAGTAGTTTCTAGTTTCTATGTGCCATTCTACTCTTTTTTTTTTGTTTAAAAAACTAAACTTCTCCTTAAACTAAACCAAATGTGAATATGTAAAAAGTTAGCTTATTTGTGCTATAAGGGAGTATTTAATGATGTATACATTTTTGTATACTAAGGTTTAGTTATTAAAAATGTTATTTTAACTTTTAGTTTTGGTTAGGAATTACTTTTGATTGAGTAATTTTTTTTTGTAATTTGTTCATGGTTGTTCAATTATTAATTTGTTTGATATAAATTGTTATTTTTACAATATTACTTTTATAATATCTTTAGTAACTTAAAAAATGAGAGTAATTTTATATTTGACATCCAAACTCATATGGATGCCCTTCTTACCAACAATTACTCGTAGTTTCATGTATGCTACTATATGAACACATCACAAATATAGTTTTCGTAGATTTGATAATTTAATAACCCTTTCAGTTTTGGAACTCATCCAATATAATTAAGGAACTAAAAGTCATATACCAATTATTTAGATATTTTTGTCTTTATGCTCATGTCTAAGCAAGCCCTTTTAATAATGGACATGACTCCATACCCCAAGCAAGAGAAACTGGTTCATCGTAATCCGCATTGAGTTGGAGTACAAATTCAAACTGGGTCACTTGGTGTTGATGACACTGTCGTAATCCCTATTGAATGCAAATTCAGATTGCGTCACTTGGTATTGATAACGTCTCTCGTATTGTTTAATCGTTCTCGTAGCATTTCAAACTTCTTACCTTCACCTATTTTTACTCTCACTTCCATATAATCTTAGGTTTCATAAGTGAAAGGATTAAGAGAGTATTAGCGTTCAAATGAAATTGAAATTTAAGTAGGAAAATCTAAATTGTACTTACAAACGAAGCATGGAATAACAGCATAACAAACCAATAACTTTTTGCTTCAATGTATTGCTTCAGTGAGAGGCAAACCATGCCTTTAACCCTCCAACACATTTCGTGTTATCTTTCGGATTGAAACATCCTATTCCTTGTTTGTAAATGCGTTCTATAATTTGAAAAGAATTTGCTGAAGCTCGCCATGTCTTGGACCATTTCGACACATTTCGAAAGGAATGTCAAGGATGTTGTCCCACCCATTTAGTCGTAAACTTACCCGCAAGGAGCCGTTTTGTGAGACCTGTCCAAACTGCCCCTGAATATTTACACTCGGAGAACAATACGGTTCCTTGTTTCCACTGGTTGTTTACAAAAAATACAGCCAGAGGAGAGGATGCTCCCATGTTCCATGTCTTACCTCATGCTCCTGTTAGTTTGAATGTGCAACGACTCTTTGTCTCGACTCCTCTTCCCCACATGCATGACAGCGATACTATCGATCCGCCACCACCTCCACACATAACAATAATAAACAATGATGACTTGGTGTTGTTGATTCACCACAACTCTACTCCTATTAATGGGTTATTATACCCTCCACTCTTGTCATATTGGATAAATTATCAATTAGCCAATAACCCCTATTAAGAAAATTGATAACCACCGAATGTCATAGACAACGTCACTATTGTTAAATTTACCTGGTTATAAGCCAAACCTCAAGAACATAGTTGTTGAATTTTAGTGAGCATATCTCTTTAATTTCTTTTGAGAAATTGAATATGTGAAAAAGGAGAATTATCAGGGATACCTTTTAAGTTCGTAAGACATTAATTTAAATTGATTTCTTACGCAGTTAACTGACATGCTAGATCAAATCACTTTGCCAATATACACGACAACATCAAAAGCACAACGTTAAACATATTTGAAAGCTAAAATATATATTGGTAAGGAAATGGAAACGAAGATCTCATCACCTTTGCTTGGTAAGATTTTTGCTCTTGATTTGGTGAGGAGTGATCGTTGGCCCAAAATGTTATGTAAAACATATAACCTTTGACGTAGTGTATATTTGCATTCACATACTTGTCAAACTCAAGTTGTGTTCCCTGTCCAGAAAGAAAAAGTAAAGAATTTAAGAAAAGAGGGAACCATTAGAAAGCTGAGAGAAATACTTGGGAAGAAGATGATGGCTCTCACATTTTTCTTCGTTTTCTTGTTTGGTGAGCAACTCGATTGCTTTTTTACCGCCAAGTTTTACATCGAAACATGACACATCTTCCATTCGGAGGGAGGGTAATGAAGTAGAAGTCCAACTCCAAATTATCCCAATCCGTATTGTAACCTAAAATCATTAACGTATAAACACCTACCAAACATAAATTGAACATCTCATTCGTAACATCATTACCACATAACATATATGGGAACAGATCGAGACAATTTGGAGATCTACATAAACCCTAAAATCAAAGAAATATGTGAGAGGCAGAGAGGAAGATCCTTGGTAGCAAGCCATTCGGTTGGGAGCAATGAAAGCATGAATGGTAGTTCCATGGAGATGTATATAAACAAAAACTTAGATAGTAAATAACCTTAAAAATAAACATGACATTGACACAACAGAAGTCTGCTCAACCTAAGAATCAATATAATAAGATTTCTACAATAATCTTGCTACGTGAGTAGAAGATTTATCCATCTTTATAGACCACAAAAATCATCAAAGTTTGGAGAATCAACTGACTAATCTCTATAAACAAACATTAGATTATTGTAATTTAGAAATGTGTCAAAATATCATACAAATCATAGGAAACTCGAAATTCTGCACAACCGAGAGAAGGATCTCTTTCCATATCATCGAAACCTCGAGTGAGGGATGCACATCTAAGATTGGGACCCTATCACTCAAACTTCTCACAAATCTCAATGGTAGTGCAACGGCAAACGCCAGTTCCTGAACTGGTCTCTTGTGCATTGGCCCACCGAACTCAGTGAACCTACATGATACATATCACAATACAAAAGATAAACAAATTACCGATATGAAGATGGTAAATCCATGTACACATATGAAGTAAAAGCAAATGAGAATCTGTACCATCCACTCCATGCTTCTGTCCATATCGTAGGCTTGTATGGCTTGTTCAGAGCAAATGAATCACAATAGAAACCATTGCATGTGTTTATCCGTCACCAAAACCAATCAGTTTCAATACCAAAGACATTCAACCGCACCAGACCAATTAACTAACCAAATCTCTACTAAGCTAATGCGATCAAGAAACTCACCACGGGGTCAGGAGCGTCGTCTTCTTTGCACATGACCCAAGGGACATCAGTCTCAGTTGCTATAGCCATTTTAGCAGCCCATGTCATGTAGTTGTGACCTTCAACACCCAATAACTGACCTTGTCTTCCATACTCATTCTCAATCTACATTCGAATAAAAGATAACACCTTCCTTTTAATTCACATAGATCCAAATAGAACATAACTGCATTATCACTAATTTAGATTATAAATTTGTTCCATTACTATTATCCTTACCCGAGAGAGGATAATTGGACCACCCTGAGACTCAAACAAGTTCTCACTCTTCATCAACTCAACTATTCTCTCAGTGAATCCTTTCATAGCTCTCTGCAAAACATTACCCAAACAAACAACACTCTCAATGACTACAAATTAAAACCATGTAAAAATCCTTAATCATCACAAGCTTCTATCTACTAATCAAGTCCAGGGTAACAAAACAGACCTTGAAAGGCTCATTATATGTTCAAAAGCTAATCCCAAGAACATACTTCAACCAAACAGGGAATCCTCTGGCCATCACAAACAAAAACAACAACTTTAGAGATTAGAAAACAAAAACTGTAAACAGACAAATCTAGAAGCTTAAGTATTTACCCAAAATTCCACTCAGCACAAACATAAGGTCCAATTCAAAGATGAGCATATAAACCAGCTTTATGTATAGTCTTCACAAATCTCACCAAATCATTCCTCCCTTGAACATGCGTGCGTTCTAAATGAGAATCTGAAAGCCAAAAAATCTCAACTATTGTGAAAACATTGAATTTAAATAGTGAACCGGAAAGTAAAATATAAGAGAATGCTTGAAAGTTTACCTAATTTTATGAACTTGAAACGACTCGGTGAAGGAGGAAGAGGTTTGGCTAAACGACTTAGCTATATAAGCGACGAATGGAAGGTCATGGAGGAGTGGGTATTGGCTATTAAAGCCATTGAATTGCAGTGACTTCGATGAAAATAAAGATGACGACATGGGTTATGAATTTTGGGAAGAGGGATTGTGAGAGATTGGTAACTGTTTTTATTTTTTCTAGGGTTTAGAAGGGAAATAACAATCGTGAGGAAGAGGACGTTAGTTAGCAAAATTAGGCTGCAGTTTTGGGCTTTATTGAATTGTATGAGGATTAGTTCGTGGGCTTTATGGTTTTAGCATGACTAAGCTTTTACTGAATTACAAAACGAAATTGTTGTATATAATGCATTAATGATGTGGCATTTTGATTGGCCACAAAAATTCAGCATTTTTTGCTGATGTGGAGGCCTTTAGATCTCTCCAATTCTTTCCCTTTTATATAAAGAAGACTAGATTTTATACCCATGCGTAGCGTGGGTTTGTTTTATTGATGAGTTTAATATATATTTTGACTTGCTAATTTTTAATTAGCTAGACGTTGACATATACGAATTTTTAAGTTTAATGGTAAGAAAGTGAAGCAATCGTAGAGAATTAAATAATTTACGAACCATAAATACTAATTTGTATTGTATTGGTAAATTTTTATGTGTAGAAAATTACATATATATGTTCATGTTTATATATGGTTATGGGCAAATCTATTGAGAGCTCATGTTATTACACTACGTTCTCTTTATCAATCAAAATCTAGTGTTGGAGCTCATATTCTTTTAGATGTAGTATTTGATAGTGAAAAGTTCTTCTTTTTATTGTTAACCATGTCTTAACCGAATTATTTCCATAAATTAAGAAGACTATCCACTTCACAATATATCAATAATGTGATAAATAATTGTCCTAGTTGATAAGATGTAACCCATCAAATAACTTGATCAACTGCACCATGTCATTTAGTGTTAAACTCTAATAGATTTATAACATATCATGATGTTTAGTATTCTTAAATAGTATAACTTTCCTATCGATTGGTGTATATCGACTATTCTTCCTACCATTATAGAATGTTTTTTTTGTTTACTTCTATTAAGGTGTTTATCTGATATCCAAATCATTCGTAGCATTTATATTTTTCATCGTAGTTGATGCCAAACATGTTACCGTGTTCACGCATCTTCAATTATTGCATGACCATGAGAAGCTCCACATATTTCGTCGATACTAATATCTTCAAAGATACATATAACTATGATAGTTAAGTGGACATTAGTGAAAACCTTTTCTTTTTCTTTCTTCCTTGATCACCTCAACTTCCAACCTCTATGATCCACCTGCAAAAGTATATATATGATACCATGTTTCTCTAAAAAAACTTAAAAACATTTCTTGACATTTTGGGTTTGTTGATAATCGAGAGCATGTTAACCTAAAATGTACCAAAGTTATACCATATTAATTGACGAAAAATATGAAGATTCTGAATCTTCTTTCACATTCACATAGTTTGAATTTGTTCTATGTTATGTATCTCCTTAAACTAATTCGTAAACTCTTTGATCACAGTTTTTTTACACTTCCATTCCTTAAGACGCTCTTCTGCGGTATGACCATCTCATACTTTTCCTCATTTAAAATACATTTTCATGTTATTCATTGTCATCATTCCGCTCTGACTAAACATTTATTTCTTATCTAACCATTATATAAAAGTAGGATTTGATAACAATTTCCTTTCAAACATGAAGAGATATCTTGTTGCAAAAGAAAAACCTAAGAGAAGCACAAACAGAAGAAACGTGTTAAAACCACGAGAAAGAAAAATAGTATGATTAGATAGCTAACTCTTATTTCAAACAAAAGATGTAGATCATAATATGATTGGAGAATTATCCAGTAAAAATTGCCAAATTCTGCAAAACAAAAAAGAAAAGAGAAATCGTTACAATAGTTAGAAGAATGAGTAGATCAAAGACCCTAAGTAGATTTTTTTTTTAAATGAGAAAACAAATACATTGAAGAAGAAGCACGCGAGTAGACATTGATATTAGTTGAAAGTATCAATTAAGCTTCCTAACATCGAAGGCAATCCAACCAATATACAGTAGAACCTTTATAAATTAATACTCTATAAATTAATAATCACTATAAATTAATAAAATTTTCCGGTCCCGAGTCGGGTCAATGTAAAAATTAACGAAATTCGATAAAATGATAAGATAATAATTTTTTTGAAACTCCTATGTAAAATATGGTCTCAATAATAGTGTAAATTAATAATCATATATATAATCATACATATATATATATAATAATTATGATAATGTACTAAAACATAGATTTTAATAAAAAAAATTTGATTGAAAATTGAAATCTTGTTAGAGCTTATCTTTAACTTTACTTATTGCATCAAAAACTTTTATGATTGTTTTCTTGATATGCATTATAAACTTGTGAAAAATTCTAGACAAAATAATTGATTCTTTATGCATCTCTTTCTAAATGTATCCATCGACATTCCATGATTTCTTCTAAATCATATACATAAGAACGCATATCATTTTAATTGAATAGTAACATCCATTATATTACGATAATCAAAAACTTAATCATAATTTCAAGTCAATGCATGTAGTGTTTTTTGTAAATTGATTCATTAAATTCTTTAAATTACCTCATTCAACAAATATTTTAAAGAAAAGTTTTACCTAAAATAGATTTTACTTTATAAATTAATAAATATTAATTTATCGATAAATTAATATCTCTCTAAACTAATACTTTTTCAAAGTCTCAACATTATTAATTTATAGAGGTTTTACTGTATACGAAACAATTCCAAAAACTAATAACAAACTGAAACAAAATAATTAACATAAAAGCAAAAATTTGAAATATAAGATCTTTGGGTTAGAGCAAGTCATATATCCTAAATGCATCGCAAGGATAAAATCACAAGGTACGTACCCATAATCATGACAAATCTTAAGAGTAAACAACCACACTAAAACAAACCTTATGAAGAATATATAATAGATCAAATAATGTAAAACAGAGACTAAACAAATAAAAACTAAAAAACCTTCAAATTATGATACGATAACATTAGGAATCAATAGAAAACATTATGAAGAATATATGGAAGATGGAATAATATAAACATGAAAGCTGAATAACTAAATACTATAAGACCCTTAATTTACGATAGGTGTACTATGTAAATAAGAAAAAACATACAACAACAAACAACAACAAACAAATCATTAGAAAAATGTGAATTTTGCTGACCTATATACTCTTCAAAAAAACATTAAGGGTCATACAATACAAACGTAAAATGAACAAACAACATACATGATACCATGTTTAATATGTAAGACGAATATACCATGCAAATCCTAAAAAGTACTAATGAGCATGCACTAACAAAAAAAACGAATAACAATAATAAAAAAAACACATAAAAGAAACGAATAATATAAAGAACATCTACTAATAAAATATCTTGAGATGGACAATATACACATGATGTTTTTCATATAAAGTTTCCAAAGCCTTGATTTATGGAAATAAAAATTAATTCTCTTTATTAGGTTTAGAAAATAACTTAAAACTAAACTCTATAACTCATGCATTTGACTACAACTCAATCCAGGTATATACAACACAATATTGCTATTTCCAATCCTAATAGAAAATGAAAGACTATTCTTTCCTAATTCTAATAGTAACGGTAAATTTCATTTTAGCCGATATAGTTTGTGCTAGTGATTTTCTAAATGATTAAGTAAAATTCAATGTTTCCAAATGTTTAAATGGGAAAATTTGTAAAAAATAGTAAAAAAAAGTTTCCAAATTACCATGACGTCTTAAATGGAAAAGTTTGTGAAAAATAGGAAAAATAGTTTTAAAAAAATTGAATATACAAACAGTATATTCAAACAAACAGAATGGTAAGATTTATAAACAAACTGTAATTTATATGATCAGAAAGTAGAACAAACGATCATGAAAATATATATACTTTTATCAACCCCATAGGACGAATATTTATCAAATATTAATACATTATTAGCACAAGAATTTAACCTCCACCAACTCGATTGCAAATCCTAAATAAATGGGCCAGAATTACCCACAAAAATACAAAATCTAAGTCGTTTGTTCTTATCTCTTCAATTGGTGAAATAAAGATCCAGTTCGATAGATTACCTAAAAGAACCAACAAAGGATACGTTAAGTTGAAAAAATAAAAAATAACAATATGATAATAAAAAATATTATTCAAACTTAAACATCTTTCTGGATACAAAAGAGGAGTTACCAATACTTCATTGCTTCTAAAACATGAATGAGAGAAAGTCATAGATCGATCAATTATCAAAAATAATAAACAAATTCTAGTTATATTTTTTAAAAATTTATAAATAAGATTGTAAAAAATATTAGACACACTTACTTGTCTTGCAAGATACAAAGTATGATTAATCAAAGAAATCGCTAGCATACATTACAAACTAAAAAATTTGATTTCATGGTTTAAATATAACAAATATATTAGGAACAATGGACACCAAAGAAAAAAAAAATTCATATATACCTCGTGTTATATAATAATAATAAAGAAAAGTTAGTGGTTGGGGTTTCGTTACGATCGATGTTTTATTCAGTTTTAATGGTTAAACCTTCTTTGAAAATACCTAAAAAATGAAAAAAAAATCCAAAAAACAAAATCAAAATCATGAAAACAACAACAAAGAAACCTTTAAAGATCGTTAGAAAGATTAGAACAAAATAACATTATGAATGAACAATATATATTATGTATTAACAATTAACAATATATAAACCTGACTCTTTATGCTTCTTGATTTGTTGGGAGATCTCTTAGGGTAACAACTTTGGCATACGTGTGGTAAATAGACTTGATTAACAAAATATAAAATTGGAAAAACTATGGTAAATAATTTTGTTTTCCCTTTGTGAGTAGTATTTATAAGAATGTAAAACATGGTTCTAGAAATTAGGATTTCCTTTTTCAATATTTATCGAATAAGATTTTTAATAGAATATTTCCTATTATATAGTAAGATAATAGTATAGTGGTCCTTAGTTTACTTTATTTCTTATAATTAAATGTACTATTAGTTTTAAAAATAAGAAAATTTCCTAATTTATATTATATACAATTTGAAATAGGAAAATCAAAACTAAAAAATCTACAAAATAGAAATTAGATGAAATTATGTATTTATGAAATAAGGAAATTATGTCTTAGTTTCCTATTATCAACCAAAAAATAAATTAACTTAATTCATTCAGATTGACGTGGCACGTTACTAATGGTTGATTTATCGCCTATGTGGACGCCTTTAGAAGCTTATAGCTTCAACTTTTATATAGTATAGATAGACTAGATTTTATACCCACGCTACGCGTGGGTTTGTTTTATCGATGAGTTTAATATATATTTGGACATGCTAATTTTAAATTAGTTAGACAATGTTATATACGATAATGCAAAAGTGTAATGGTACGAAAGTGAAGCAATCGTAGAGAATTAAATAATTTATTTACCATAAATACTAATATGTATCATATTAGTAATTTTTCACATATGTAGATAATTATATAAATGCTCATGTTTAGATATGGTTATTGTATATCTTTTGAACGTTCATATTGTTTCCTTCTCTTTCTCAATCAAAATATGGTGTTGGAGCTTATATTCTTTAGAAGTTACCTTTGAAAGTCGATAATATTTGTTTTTTTTTGTTAAACATATCTCCACCGATTGATTTCTATAAATTAAGAGGACAGTTCACATTACTATATACTAACAAATATATAGAACAATTGAAAGAACTACTGTCTAGAGAGAGGATATCAACGAATTGGAATATGAATCGCGAGAGAGATGACGAAAATACCAAAAAGATGGAGAGGAGAAAGAGCCAACGGAGCCACTCGTAGTGTCTCACAAATTTTTCTAGTTGGAATTGAACTTCTCTTTGGTTTATTTTATCAAATATGGATCAACTTAAATCATTATAATAAAATTATATACACATTAAAATCTGTATTTTTTATACTAAAGATATTTACAAAACTAAACATAAAACAACAAAATTTTGGTTTCAGCGTATGCAAATTGTCACACACACACACACACACAATTCATAGTCATATAAATAGTAAATAGGGCAATGAAGCAACCAAAATAGGACCAATATACAAATATGTTTGTAATCACAGTTTTAACTAAAATATTAAATCATTTCTTTTCTTAGGATAACTATCACTATGCAAAGGTGAACAATCAAACAAAAAAATACTAACCAAACATTTGGGAAAAAAAAACTCAAACTACGTTTAGATCATTCGATTGGTTTTGTTCTCTATGACAAAACCAAGTCATGTGGTGTTGTGGACTCAGCTCGATACTGAACAAAGGGTTTTCCCTAAGTACACACAATAAGATATAACAAAGAACAGATATCATCAATGTCCATGATCCCCGGATCATCATCAATGAGTGATATTGATCTTTTGTCAATTTGAGCTTGGTTATGTCATACTCGTTTATGGTTAAATATAAAAAGCAAAAGGATGAAAAAAGTAAATATAAATCATACCTTGTTAATCGGGGAGTTAATATGGAAAACCTAGAAAAACATAAGAACAAAATAAAATCATATCAATATGGAACAAAACAGAAAAAATAGACCGATAAAAAAAAAAGAAATTATACAAAAACAAAACAAAGAGAAAGTAATTATAAACCATAGAATCAAGAAACATATAATTGTTTTTATAATAAAACAAAGAAGAAGGTATATATAAGGATTAAGAAAAGAAAAGCTAATGATGAGATTTATTTTTGTTTTCATCACATCTAATATATATATATATATATATTCATAATAATTAAAATTATAAATCAAATATTAATATACAGCGATGAAGATGATAATTACGTGAAACAAAGTTAGAAAGACAAACAAACCTTAATGTATGCGCTGATAAAGTGATAAGTATGATCAATTATAACTTCTGATGGATATAGCTCTCGAGATGAAGATACACGATCGATGAGAGGTAGAGCAATAAGAGAATGGAGAAGAACATAATGATAAAACTTAGAAGATGATTAGTCACGTTAAATAAACCAGGAACAAAATAACTAAACACCATAGTGAACATTATATAATGAATTGGCGTCTTTGTTAACTTCTTACGCGATGATTTGTAGTCAAGGAAAAGAAATACAATTAAAATAGAACTCAAGAAGAGAAGGAGAAGAAGAAGAAGTCACCGGGAAAGATAGTAGTCGGTCGCGGATGAGCCGGTCGAGCTGAGCTTGAATGGCATTGACTGGAGTTGAGACGGAGGTGAAGATGCGAGCATTCCGTTCCCGCCAGATGAGGTAAGTTGTCACCTGCAAGATGAGTTTGATCATGATTGACGCAAGAGATGACGAAGGTATTCTCGGCTGTAGAATCCAGGACGCCGCAGCCGGGAGCGTCGAAGGTGGAACTGGCCAGACTCTGGATGCAAACGGGGTCCATATCGCAGCAGAGAAAGGGCAATCATAAAAGAGGTGGTCATGCGTTTCAATCCCAGAATTACATAAGACGCAAGAAGCAGGAACATTTAAGTTCCATGATCGTAATCTATCTCTGGTAGGTAGACGAGCCTTGATAGCTAGCCAAGTAATAAAGGCATACCGCGGAACTGCTTCTTTACTCCACACCACATTTCTCCAAGGTACGAGCGGAGAATGATCACGCAATTGTTCCCAAGTGTCCTTATAAGAGAATGATTGAGAGAACGTACTTGTTGACTTACGCCAAAGGAAAACATCAGAACCGTTAGCCTCTTGAGGAGGTTCAATGGTAGTGAGATTGAGCAAGAACGTTTGTGTTCTCTCAGATCTTGCCCCTGGCATTCTCCAGCCATCATTCTGAGTTGCCTCAAGCACTCTAGCATCTTTCCGTATACGCAACTGTCTTGGACCATTCTCACCAATATAAGTAATGAGAGGACCAAAATCAGTCCACGAGTCATACCAAAAAGAAGCTTGTTTCCCATCTCTCAGATCGCAACGGAGGAAGTCAACTAATGCCGGCTTGAGTAAGAGCATATTCCTAATGTTGCGGGAGAAGCGAGGTGAGTCCTCTGTGATCCAGAAGCTTTTTCTCTGAAAAATATTTCTCTTAACCCAAGCAACCCACAATGACCCAGCACTAGAGAATAAATTCCAAATCTGCTTAAGCTGAAAAACCACAGCAAAATCCTCAAGAAGCCTTATTCCCAGACCCCCTTCAGCCTTTGGTTTACAAATCTCTTTCCAAGCAACTCGAGCACCCACTGCGGATGTCGTTTTATTATTCCATAAAAAAGCAGAACAAATGGAGTCAATCTTTTCATAGAACCGCTTTGGAAGGACAAACACAACACTCCAAAAGTTCACCATCCCATAAATGACCGAAGAGATGAGTGTGATTTTTCCAGCAAAAGACAATAGTTTTACCGTCCAAGTGTGAAGCTTGGTGGTGATCTTTTCTATAAAAGGCTGGAGAGTGGCTAAAGAAATTCTTGCAGGATTTAGAGGTAGACCCAAGTACCTTGTTGGAAAGGTTCCAAGCTTGATACCAGATAAGGAGCTTAAGGCTGCCTGCTCAATCTCCAAGTAGCCTCCAAAGAATATTTCAGATTTCGTGAGATTCATGTCAAGTCCACTCATCCCCTTAAACAAAGCCATTACTTCAGCGGTACCCGTAAGGGAATGACGAGCACCATCAGAAAACACTAATAAGTCATCAGCAAACAATAGATGAGTGAGTCTCAGAGAAGCACAAAGAGGGTGGAGCATGATTTTGGTCTTGTCAACAGCCTGCTCAAGTAACTTAGACAAAACCTCCATTACCATAATAAACAAATATGGCGAAATCGGGTCATCTTGACGGAGACCTTTTTTACCCGGGAAGAATCCAGCAAGTTCTCCATTGATAGCTACAGAGAAGCGAGGAGAAGATATACATTCTTTGACCCATACACTATGTTCTTCTTCTCTGTACTATCATACACCTCAGCTGATGAGCAACTAAAAAAACAGAATACCAACTCGTTAATATCTCTGAATTTTGCTCTTCCATATTCTTAAACTGAATAGAATTTAATATTCCAAATTTGTAAAATGATGCTTACTTTTTCCAGTTTGCACTGCTGCTACGTTCACCACACTATTTCATTTTCGAGACCAGTCCTGACACCAAATCATGCGAGAAGTTTCATGTATGAATGGAGAAAATTGTAAGTTAGTTATGGTAGAAGCACTGATCCTTACCGAAATATCCCACGCGTTCAGCTTTGCATCTAATTTGATTACCGTCAAGGACTTGTGCATCATCGTACGCCACAATGCTTCTCAAATTGAAGTGATGCCTGTATATGAGAGAAGAAAACCACAAATTAAATAAGGAGATAGAGAAGTACCCTACTTGGTTACATTATATGGGCAGGAGGCTATGAAAATCATTGGAAAAACTCATGCATGTATAAAAGCAAAAGCAAAACATATTGATAGAAAAACTAAAAGTCAATGCTAGCCTAAGAGTATGCCAATTCTGAAGAGGTCTTGGATCGAGGAGAAATCAAAAAAATATTATTGAGAAATGGATTTGAAATAGTAGTTTCAACTTTTAATTGCGTTTAAAACCCGGGGAACTGCAAGACCACTACCCCAATTACCCAATGTGAGTGGAATGTTGTGGTTGAACCGGATTCTTTATATAGAGGAGGGGAGAGGTGGTGGCGATCGTGGTGCCATTAGTGCTGCACACTTGAATTCCACCGTTAGGAGTGGGAGCAGGTGAAGCGATTGGAACTTTATGAGATGACTTAAGTTGAAATCTGTGGTAGAAAGGCATGTGAGTCGTCGTTGAGGTCGAGTTCTTCGTAACCGCCGAGATTTTATGTGAATTAAGTTGAAAGAGATCTGTAGTTTCTGAACTGAAATAAGATAGAATTGTGGGTGAGGTGAATCGTGGTTTCCTGTTGTTGCTTCCGTAACGATTATTTGAGAATTGTAAGAGGCAATATTATCATAGATTGTAACGGAGAATTTAGGTTAGGACATCGAAGAACAAAGAAGAAAAGTAATTCAATGTTGGGCCTCTATATTTGAGCTTCAACGATGGGCCTATATTTCCATTTGTTAACGAAATATTGAATCAATAATTAACATTCTTACAATGATGAAGGAAAAATGATCTGATATGGGGCCAACAATTTGGAAAGACTCTATTACGTCATGTGATTATTTGTAGATGAGCATTTTTTGGTTTTTTAATTAAAGGACAAATGACATGGCAATTTGATAGGTTGAGAAAATTCAGCTTTTGGCTGATGTGGATGCTCTAAGAGCTCTTTAAATCTTCCCCTTTTATATAAAGGAGATTAAACGAAGTAAGTTTGAGGGGAACAAAAAAAGGTTGCTAGCACAATTTTAAAGCGATAAATAACAAATTTTGTATAAACGATCATTTTAATTTACGAATTCAAAACTCTTTGCTTACTCGAAGGAACGTGGTAGATGTTTGTGTTAGTAGGCAGAAAATCACTTGCAACAATTATACATATGCAACATCAAATATCATATTATGACAAGAAATATTAAGATGTTTTGCTTGGTTTATCGGTCCTTGTAGTCAATCTAGACAAAACTGCAAAATTATGTCTCTCTACGGAACATGAAAAATTCTTGAAATTGGTTTCAAGAAGGTGAACTAGCTTTTTAAATTTAAAATAATCCCATAACTAAATCAAGTGTTAAGTTACCATGGATCTGGTGGTGTATTAAATTTCAGTATGTATAGCCAACTGAAGATCGGATGTCGATTTTGCTTTTGGATGGAATCATCTCCCATCGCTATTCTTCATAGTTGAGAAATCCACATGGAGGAGAATGTGATCAGCCTTCAAAAAACGTCAAAATTGTGCATTAGCCTTCAATCGCCAGTCAGCAACTAACTGTAATAGTTTTTGAATTTTGCACCCAAAACATTTTATCGTTATGGTAATTTTCTTATAAAATTCAAGATTCCGCGTTACAATTATGGTAATAACCGTTGTTGATTTTAAGCTGATTTCTCTCAGTATATATAGCACCTTTATGTGAGGTTTCTTTCACCCACGGTTTGGTGTATTACAAAGTCTCCATTTGTTTATTGTTGTGTGGGGTAATCGTTGTCATACGTGCTCTTTCATGGAGAGTTGTGTGTAATCAAAACCCTCTTTTGTGGGATGGAAGATACTGGAGTACTGAATGATTCACTATCAAATCTCATACGGCTCACTCTTTAGCCATTTATCTCGTGACATTAGCGCTATGTCTCTTCCGGTGAATATGGTTCTATTCAACTCCTTGATGGAGCAATGTCCTGGCTTTTGTGAAGTGATTTGGTTATTCAAGCGTCGCCGATATTGTAAGGTTCTTCTTCCCGGCAAATGGTAGTGTTTGTAACCCTTTGAGTTGCATTGGATGCGGTCATTCGAACTCACGAGATCGGTTAAGTTGATCGACTTCTTATGATTTGTTTCAGTGATTTGTATTTTCAATCTATTTTCATTTAACCATTGTTTGGTGGTCCGTTTGGCATTTCTTATTATGTTTTTGTGTAATTTTCATTAGTTTGGTCGTAATTCTTACTCTTGTAATAGATTTTAATACTCGTTAAGTTAATGAAATTTTAGTTACGACAAAAAAAAAAATCAGGATGGAGGACCCATACATACCAAATGTCCAAATTGGTTCCAACCAAAAAAAAAAAAGTCCAAATTGCTTAAACGAAAACGAGTATTAAATTGGTTCCAAATTGGTTCCAACCAAAAAAAATGTCCAAATTATATATGTATTAAATTGGTCATTCCCGTGTCTGAACGGCTACAAAAGCAGCGGAAAAGAAAAGAGAATGTTCTGTCTGTCTTCCACTTCCACTTCCACTTCCACTTCCAGGTTCCATTGCAAAGAGAGCTCGATGCCCTCTCTGTAAATTACCCCAAAAAAACTTCTTCAACTGCCACTATACCTACTTCACCTTCTTCTGTGACCTATGACGAAGATTGCAGATTTTACCTTCCTCTTCTTCTTCTTCTTCTCCTCTCCCTGGTTCCTTGTAGCTCAATCTCAGCCTGGCGAGATCGACCCACATGACAAAGCCTCTTTATTGATATTCCGCGTTACGATTCACGACCCCAATCGGACCTTATCCACATGGTACGGCTCGACGTGTTCTAACTGGACTGGTCTAGCTTGTCATAATCCCACCGGAAAAGTTCTCTCCCTCACTTTGTCCTCTACGAATCTGTCCGGTCAGCTTCCCCCATCGCTCTGTAAGCTCAATTCGCTTCAAATCTTAGACCTTTCTCGGAACAATTTCTCTGGAAACATTCCTTCTTGCTTCGCTGCGTTGCGTAATCTTAGGACACTCAATCTTAGTCGGAATAGCCTGTCTGGTGCGGTTCCCTCCGCATTTGCTAACCTTAAGGAGCTTAGAGAAGTCCTTCTTAGCGAGAACATAGATTTGGGTGGACTGATTCCTCACTGGGTTGGAGATTTGTTGAATCTGGAGAGACTTGATCTTAGCTTCTGCTCCTTCCTCGGAGAGCTTCCTGAAAGCTTGCTCTACCTAAAATCCCTCTACTACTTGAATCTCGAGAGCAATAACTTGACAGGCACACTCAGAGATTTTCAGCAGCCACTGGTGCTTCTTAATCTTGCTTCTAATAGGTTTTCCGGTACACTGCCTTGTTTCTACGCCTCTCGCCCGTCTCTTAATGTTCTGAATCTCGCTGCAAACTCTCTGGTTGGTGGATTGCCTTCTTGTTTGGGCTCTTTAGAAGAGCTGCATCATCTGAATCTATCCTTCAATGGCTTTAACTACGAGATATCTCCCAGCCTCGAGTTTTCGGAGAAGCTTGTAATGCTTGACTTGAGCCACAATGGCTTTTCAGGTCGCCTTCCTAGCAGCATCTCGGAGACAACTGAGAAACTGGGTTTAGTTCTTCTCGACCTCTCTCACAACCGGTTTTCTGGTGATATACCCTTGAGGATAACTGAGCTCAAGAGTTTACAAGCATTGCGTCTCTCTCACAATCTTCTCACCGGAGATATCCCTGCTAGGATTGGGAATCTGACATATCTCCAGGTCATTGATCTTTCCCACAACGCATTAACCGGCTCAATCCCTCTCAATATTGTTGGTTGCTTTCAGTTGCTTGCTCTGATGATTAGCAACAACAACCTGTCGGGTGAAATCCAACCTGAGCTTGATGCGTTGGACAGTCTCAAGATACTGGACATAAGCAACAACCAGATTTCAGGTGAGATCCCGCTTACTTTGGCTGGCCTCAAGTCCCTGGAGATTGTGGATATCAGTTCCAACAACCTCTCAGGACACCTGAATGAAGCCATTACCAAATGGTCAAATCTCAAGTATCTCTCTCTTGCCCGCAACAAATTCAGTGGGACTCTTCCTTCTTGGTTGTTCAAGTTTGACAAAATCCAAATGATCGACTACTCCAGCAACAGATTCTCCTCCTTCATACCAGACGATAACTTGAACAGCACACGCTTCAAGGATTTTCAGACCGCTGGATCTGCAGAGCCACCAGGAAAAGTAGAGATCAAAATATCAGCAACTGTGGTTGCCAAAGATGAGCTAAGCTTCAGCTACAACCTAATGTCAATGGTTGGGATTGATCTTTCCGACAATCTATTACACGGAGAAATCCCAGAAGCATTGTTCAGACAGAAGAATATCGAGTACTTGAACTTGTCTTACAACTTCCTTGAAGGTCAGCTTCCTCAGCTAGAGAAGCTGCCAAGGTTGAAGGCCTTAGATCTTTCACACAATTCTCTTTCCGGTCAAGTCACTGGAAACATCACGTCGCCATCAGGACTGACCCTTCTAAATCTATCTCACAACTGTTTCTCCGGAATCATTACCGAGAAACAAGGGATTGGAAAATTCCCAGGCGCTTTGGCCGGAAATCCAGAACTGTGTCTAGAATCATCGGGAAGCAAGTGCGACCCGGCAAACATTGATGCATCAGAGGAGAAAATATATCAAAACGAACTGGTGGAAGGACCGATATCGATTTGGATATTCTGCTTGAGTGCGTTTATTAGCTTTGATTTTGGAGTGCTAGGTATCTTCTGCTCAGCTCGTGCTCGGAGTTATATTCTTCAGACCAAATCTTAACGTGCACAAATGGCAAAGAAGACTTGATTGATGTAATACTCATGGCTGAGATACGAAGTAATGCTTGTGTTTCAATGAAATCCCCCCCAGAGTCTGTCTCTCAAATGTTACTTGTGTATATAACTCGACCGGTTTACATTTACATGGATTGGAGACATTGTCCATGTTCTCATGATTTTTGGTTCTTGTTCTGTTTGTGATTCAAGAACGGACCTCCAATCATACAAGGGTGATGGCAAAAATGGAGAAAAAAAGGGAGTCAATTTAATGAATACCAATAGAGGGGGAAAAATGTTTTTTTGGACCCAGACTATTGATATAGTGCCGATTTGAACCTGACCATTTCGTTATGGTTAATTTGAACCCAAACTCAAAATTAATTCAAATTTTATACCCAACCTAACAAACTTTGGGCAAAAATGGACTTTGACGAACTTGCCGTTAGTCAACAGTAACGGAGATGACACGTCGGCAAAACAACGTCGTTTCTTATCTACTAAAACGACGCCGTTTTAATTTGGGGAAAAATTAAAACACCAAATCCCTAAATCCTTTTGTGCAAAAATCAGTTTATCTTTGTCGAGAGCAAACATGAAACCAAATTCAAAATCTGCATTACTTCAAAACTTATTCTTCTTCTTCTACCTGAAATTTTAATCTTTGGAAATATAGTCTTTTTCCTCTTCGTATTATTGTGCTTTTATCTTCTTCAATTATAAATATAAAATCTTTCTCTTTGTCGTGAAAAACTTGAACCCAAACTCAAAATCTGCAAAATCAAAAGGAGAATTCGATGAGCTAGAGGAAAAAGAAGTGACTGGAAACGGCAAAATTCGAAACCAATTCGATTTTGCATTGTAGGGTTTAGGCGTGGGCATGCGGGTACCCAATCGGGTTTCGGGTTGGGTACTTCGGGTATCGGGTTTTTGGATTTTTGAATACAAAACCCATACGGGTTATATAAAAATACGGGTTGGGTACGGGTTGGGTATTTTTGGGTTCGGGCGGGTTTCGGGTTTGTCATCAAAAACCGAAATTAACTCAATCAAACCTGTAAATTCAAAAGCAATGTGGCAATTAACTCTAAGTTACAAATTGACAAACAAGATAATGTCTAAAACAACGTTTAAATCAAACCAAGACTTCAAATCTATACATAAACAACCACATAAACAAAAGCAACGTAATGTCTAACACCAAATCAAGACTTCAAATATATAATGAAACTAAAATGCAAACTGGAATTTTAAAAGATAACTTTCTCTTGTGATTCTCCATCCTCCCTTGTCTATTCTTGATTCCTCCTATGATAAGTAAAAATCAAATAACAAATAGAGATTAGATAATGATTATACAAGTTCATGTTTATAAATCCAAAGCATATTAAATGATTGTTGTATTAGCAAGTGGTAATATTAATAATCAATCAATTTGGATAACATGCCTTTTTAAAAAAAAGTATTGATCTTTTTACTAAAATTACTAAACAAATATATTGTGAAAAGTTTACGGTTTATCATCACCATCACTATCTTATAGAGGATAAACAAATGATTACTTAAGTAAAACAATTTTTGTTCCAAACATCAAACTAGGACCTCTATAATGCTATCCTCTTGTTATAAAACAATTCATCAGAATTGGAAAATTTGACCAAATCGATTTATATAGAATCTAGGGTTTATATATGATCAAATCAAAGAAATCAAACAATCACCAAAGACAAATCGATCCTATACAGAAACTACATTGAATCAAAAACAACAATGTATCAGTCACATACATTCAAATGGTTTATAGACTCCTCTGATGGAGGAGACGAATTCCTTAGAAGATTTGGATTTTCCATCTTGAAAATCAAAAAGGAATTATGTGGATTTATAGCGTATATCGATAAATGGGGATTACTGGAAACTGAACATGCTAATACCGGTAAGTGTATATTTGTATACATATGTGTTCTTTGGGTAGTTTGGGTAACCGTTTTATTTTCGGGTAACCCTAACCCGAACCCGAACCCGAAATATTAAATTATAAAACCCATTCGGGTTATTAGGACTACCCGTACCCGTTCCAAACCCTGTTTTTCGGGTCGGGTTCGGGTTCGGTTTTCGGGTTCGGGATATATACCCAGGCCTAGTAGGGTTCTTCAAAAACAAAAAATTGGGTAATTAATGATTTTGGAAGTGTTTGAATTCAGTTCTTCTTCTTGTTTTCTTATGGTCATCTTAGAGTTCATACAAGTGGAAATATGTATGTATATAGGTTCTTTCAAGGGAACAACACCAAATAAAAACTTGTCCTAAAACCATATAGGTTAAACCGAGTACAAGCTTGTACTAAAACCAAATAAAAACTTGTCTTAGAACTGCACCAAACTTGACGATCATTTGCTTCCATCACCCATGGTTCCTTCATCTTCATCCCTCTGTAGAAACCAAAACAAACTCAAATTCAAACAACAAACTAAATTTCAGACAATAAACACACAACTAGAGACATAAGCTACACAAAATCAAACATCTTTCACTCATTGGCTAACTTGGTCCACCATCTTGTGTTCCACAATCTTGTATTTTCTTAGATTTCTTCTTTGGCCTATTAACATCTCCTGCTAGCTTAGGACATTTCAGTATATTGTGTCCTTTTTCTCCACAGTTTCCACAATGTATAACTCTTCCAGTCCTTGGGACCTTCTTCTTCTTTGTCGGAGACTCATGCTTCCTTTTATTCCTCTTTGGCTTTCGCTTCCTACCTCTAACGTGATCAGTATCTTCAACTAAGCTTGGTGGTGGCTTTATAACAGACCCGTCTTTCTCCCAAAAGAAATCAGTGTTGACCGGAGAAATAGAATCTTTGTAAATCATTTCCCATCGTGAAGTCGAGTAACATGTCGCAATGTAATCATCTGAATTGAGCTTCTTCTGTGCAATGACTTTTAATGCATGGCGACAAGTTTTTATTTGGTTTTAGTACAAACTTGTACTCGGTTTAACCTATATGGTTTCAGGACAAGTTTTTATTTGGTGCTGTTCCCTTTAAAGAACCTATATACATACATATTTCCACTTGTAAGAACTCTAAGATGACTATAAGAAAACAAGAAGAAGAACTGAATTCAAACACTTCCAAAATCATTAATTACCTCATTTTTGTTTTTGAAGAACCCTACAATGCAAAATCGAATTGGTTTCGAATTTTGCCGTTTCCAGTCACTTCTTTTTCCTCTAGCTCATCGAATTCTCCTTTTGATTTTGCAGATTTTGAGTTTGGGTTCAAGTTTTTCACGACAAAGAGAAAGATTTTATATTTATAATTGAAGAAGAAGATAAAAGCAGAATAATACGAAGAGGAAAAAGACTATATTTCCAAAGATTAAAATTTCAGGTAGAAGAAGAAGAATAAGTTTTGAAGTAATGCAGATTTTGAGTTTGGTTTCATGTTTGCTCTCGACAAAGATAAACTGATTTTTGCACAACAGGATTTAGGGATTTGGTGTTTTAATTTTTTCCCAAATTAAAAGGGCGTCATTTTAGTAGATAAGAAACGACGTCGTTTTGCCGACGTGTCATCTCCGTTACTGTTGACTAACGTCAAACGTCAAGTTCATTTTGGCCCAAAGTTTGTTAGGTTGGGTATAAAATTTGAATTAATTTTGAATTTCGGTTCAAATTAACCATAACGAAATGGTCAGGTTCAAATCGACACTATATCAATAGTCTGGGTCCAAAAAAACCTTTTTCCCTCAATAGAGGAGTAAAATATTAAACAAGTGGTAATAAGATTTATTTAGGTTTTTCGTAAATACTTTTACTTTATTCCTTTTTTATCTTTCTTATTTGCTTTACCCACATAAGTGCTCATGAGTCTTGCAAGAAAACCTCAAGTGAAGAGGGTTGGGGCTAAAAAAATTGATGATTGGAACAAAATATTCACTCTTACACTTATTTTGGGATATTCTGTCACACTCATCTGTCTGGTTATGGAGGAGGATACTCTAAGTGAGATCTCTAGCAAGGCTCTTCCCTTCTACATTGCTTGGTTCTGGAAGATCGATCTTGTTTTGGCATTATAACTAGACTTCTTTAGGTCCTTTTTATTGATATCACAGGCCACATGAGGCTAAAGTTGACCGAAATTTCATACATGACATTTGTTGTTCAAGGCGAGCTTGTCTTGTGTCTCTTCCCCATTTGGCATTGAATGTACATGATCTATATAGGTGGAGAAACTCTGCTTCTACACTACCAGAGATGAATTCTCATTTTCCTTAACTTGGAAAAATTTACACCCGTTAGGCTTACTTGTCCCATGGAGTTTGATATATCATGGTTTTTACCATCTTTTGGTCATGATTTAACCCGGTTTTATCGAGTCTTTTTGGTATTTTCTAGTGTTTTAGAGTCTTGGCAGGTTCGTGTATGAATGGAGCTTAATTGGTGATTATGGAGCATTTTGGAGCATCAAGGAAAGAGCAGCTGAAGTCGCGATGACGGATTTTCAATTGCCGTCATATTGGCGCGTCGATCAATGGAAGCCCGTGTGCGTCGATCGACGGAGAAAGCTGTTTGGCGAAGAAAGTGGATTTTTCCAATTCTGAAAAATTTCCTTTTCTCCCCAGAAGTTCCAGAAGTTAACAAATAAAGCCCAACCTGAATCCTAGCCTATAAATACTCAGTTTTTTTTAGTTTTCATTAAGCTTTCTATTATTCAAGACCTAGAGATTCAGAGAGATTTTGAGAGTTAGGGAGACAAGTTTTCAGACCATTCAGATTTCTTCGAACCCTTCTGTATCTCTTTCTCTTACTCTATTTTAATGCAATATTATTCAGTTATCATGTTATTCTTTTCCATGTCTGAGTAGTTTGCTTGTTAGGTTTAGGGTTTTTCAAAGGAATTAAGATGAATTGTTAGAATTGAATTCATGTTAGGATTATCTTATGGTTCTTCATCTAGATTGCATTAATTCTGATTTAAGATTGATCACCCTTAATTAGACATCTTAGGTTGATTAATTAGAAGCGGAAGCATCAATTGATGACCTGACCATAATCTTAGATGAGCAAAATCACATATTCTCAAAGGAATTTGGTTTATGGATTTTGTGAACAATTGAAACCTGAACTTTAATGCTTGCATAAATTGATTGACTTTACAAATGAATTTGGATTTCTAGGGTTTATGCATAGATAATTAATTCAACGGAAGTCGTTTAATTTTACATTAGAGTTTCAAGTTCGAGAACGAATCTTCATTAAAATCCTGATAGTTTCATAATTATGCAATTTATCTATTCCTGCGAATTTCCCGAAAGTCTAGCTCTTTGTTTAATTGAACCTTAAATCACAATTCACTTTCAAGTTTATTTACTTTGTTTTTATGCATTCATACATTCTTGCTTAGCATAATTCGAAGTCAAAATTCCATCGTGTGATTACGATTCCCAGTGATTCGCCCCCTAAGTACTGCAATTGATCTCTTAATTTGAGGGAGTAGCTCAGGGTAAATTTGAGCATATCAGAGTTCCTCGGTTTGGTTTGCAACCGGATCCCCAAGCATGCCTTCTTACATTCGATAGTTATGAGGGATCGATTGACAACAAGGGACAAGTTGATAAGTTCGAGATCGAGTGAGGCTTCTACTTTCAGATCAAAGAAGCAGTTAGTTTTGACTTGATTTGGCTTGTGTAAAAATGTGGGGTCTATGTTTGTTGGTTTTCCCATCGATTCATCTACCATTTTAAGATTGTTTTTGGGCGCGGCGATGGACACTTATATCTTGACTTGTAGCACTTTGACTCCATATACAGTAAAACCTCTATAAATTAATAATGTTGGGACCAGGACAATTTATTAATTTAGGCAGAATATTATTTTATCGATAAATTAATAATTATTAATTTAGAAAGATATTTTGTTAAATCCCCAATCGAAGATTTTTTAATTTAAAATAAGAAAATTTCTTCAAAATTCATATTCTACCAATATATATATTCACTAGAATTTCCATAATGATTTGTTTTTTACATATTTTATTCAATTTGTTTCCATAATAATTCATTTCCTTACATTTTTTTTATGTACGAGACTTTGTTTTAATGTTCATCTTAGGTTTTTGATTAAACATTCTTTTTTATCGCTTGTTTCAAAATCAAATTTAGCAATGGCTTCCCATCTAAAAGGTGTTGGGAAATCGACAATGACGGATCAAATACGCAAAGAGTTATGTGAGCATAAAAGAGATCATGCGTCATGCACCCAGAAAGATTTGCAAACGTGGGTTGAAAAAAAGTTTCATCTAAAGGTTAGTCAAGCTACAATCTCAAACACACTCAAACGATCAAGTGATTATCTTTCTATCAATCTGGAAACAAGAAGAGATATCAAGAGGCACAAACTAGCAAAATTTCCAGATATGGAGAAAGTTGTTTTTGAGTGGTTTCTACAATACCAAGATCGTGTAAACATGACTGGAGAACTAAGATCAACGTTTTGAATGCTATCAATTTTGCAGTCTCGGCTTGGACAACTAATGTTCGTCAAGAGACAATAGCAAATTGTTTTCGACACTGCAAAATTCGCTCAACAGAGGATGTATCAAGGAATTTAGAAGATGAATCAAACGACATTCATGAACTTGAAGTTGTGATTAATAATCTCTGTTATCGGAACAGAATGGATGTCAAGACCTTACTAGACTATCCGGGTGAAAACGATGCTTCCTCAGAAGTTCAGAGTTTAGAAGAAATTGCGGCTACTATCCTTAATGTTGAAGATGAAGTTGAAGAAGATCTTGCATCACCCTTGGAACCAGTTACGCGTAAGGAAGCAATTCTCGCTTCTAGAACTCTTCATAACTTTTGGATGCAGGTTGAGAAGACAACACCAGGAGTTGCTGATGCAATAAGGAAAATTATAGACGAGCTCCAACGTGATTCCAACTTTAAGAAAAGACAAACAACATTGGAGTCATATTTTACTAAATTACCTTAGATGTATATACATATATGTCTAAGATTTGCAATTATTAATTTATGCTATTATTGGGACTATATTTTACATAGGAGTTTCAAAAAAATTATTATCTTATCATTTTATCAAATTGAGTTGATTTTTACATTGGCCCGACTCGGGACCGGGATAATTTATTAATTTATGGTGTTTATTAATTTATCGAGTATTAATTTATCGAGGTTCTACTGTAGCTTGCATGGTTTCGGCGAGGTATCAAGTCTTGTTTTGTTGGTTTTCTCATTGGCTCTTCGAGCAACACTTTCTAGATTCGATGTCTTTTTCTCGGACCTCCATTGAATAGTGTAGTTGGTGCATATGAATCTTCTAGTTATCTCCCATTACCGTTTTAACTGTTTTCTTACAACTTTGAAATCAAGTTTTGCTCGTTGTGATATGGTACCATTAGCTTCACGGTTATTTTGGTATTTTTTAAATTTTTTTAGTATGAAACCATTTAAATCGGTTTAAGCAAATTGATAATTTTTCGTAAAATTTGAACATTTTTACCATTTACAAGAAGAAAAAAATGGTTGAATCAACATTAAAAAATTTATAAAAGATGTAGAAAAGAAAAAAGATAAAATGAGGCATGTGACTTTGACAAGCAGGTCGGTGAAGAAAAAGCAAACAAGTTTTGATTTAGTTTGGTGTACCGATACCTCCTTGATCGGTGTTTGATCTATTATCTGAAGCTAGAATCAACATGCTTTCCTTGTCCTCTTCTTCATTGCTTCGCCCGAGTTTACACTGCCGTGCTTCTTCTTCTGACCGCTCCTTGGGTCGGAAACTCTTTTGCTGTTCCATGGCCCCTGCCACCAAATTCCATGTAATTGCTATGATTTCATTCTGCTGGGCTTTGTAATTTCTGGGTTTTTGATCATGTAATCTCTGCAGAATCTCTCCAAGCTTGAGCATGATTCTGATGTTCTTATAGAATGTCGAGATGTCTACAAATCATTTGGCGATAAACATATCTTGAAAGGTGTTAGCTTTAAGGTATTATCTCTTTTTCAAATTCACTCTCACTCTTTTGCTTTAGGGAATTGATATTTTACACACTCTTGAAATCCCAGTCTCCATTTTAAATATGCTTTTAGAATTTGATGAGGTTTTCCTTTCCCAGACTAGTATTGCAACTTTAGATTATGCAATTTTGGAAATCACACCACATTCTTACCAGTTTTTCGTCTGCAGATTAGACATGGCGAAGCTGTTGGGGTCATCGGTCCTTCTGGGACTGGAAAATCGACTATTTTAAAGATCATGGCTGGTCTTCTTGCTCCTGACAAGGTCTACAGTTGTTGCACGTCCTGCTCTATTTTCCTCTCTATCTAGCAGGTTAGGGATGGTTTCTGATGCTTGGTATGCAGGGAGAGGTTTATATACGAGGGAAAAAACGAGCTGGTTTGATAAGTGATGAGGAAATTTCAGGACTTCGTATTGGCCTCGTAAGTGCTCTTCTGAGATATAATTCTCTCTTGTGCATTTTTGGTTTGGAGTATGTTTATAATGCCTCTTTTTTTCTACCTTAAAGGTGTTTCAGAGTGCAGCTCTCTTTGATTCTCTAACAGTTCGTGAAAATGTTGGTTTTCTACTGTAAGATGTTATACTTTAACGTCCTACATAATTCTAGCCAAAAGCTGGCTGATGCTCTTTTGTTTTCAGTCATATTCACTAAACTTTTCCATTTGAACTCATCTCAGTTATGAAAGTTCAAAGATGTCCGAGAATCAAATATCTGAGCTTGTGACACAAACTTTGGCAGCTGTTGGTTTGAAGGTATCCTAATTAGTATACCAGTTAGCAACATCAAATGATGATTGTTTTACATACAAATTTCATAACATAGGCTAGTTCAGTACTTAGTCAATAGCTTATAACTGGTTTCATTTTTTCTAATAAGATTAGGGGGTTGAGAATCGACTACCTTCTGAGCTATCTGGTGGGATGAAGAAAAGGGTAGCTTTAGCTCGTTCGCTCATTTTTGATACAACAAAAGAGGTCATAGAGCCAGAGGTAATCTGAAGACCTACTCAAGTTCATGGATGTGTTTCTTCTTTAGAGGCTTGACTCCTGCAATCTGTATATTCTTTGATGAAAGTTCAATGCATAATGTGGCAAATATTAGGAATTCATTTCATGCGCTGCTTTTTCCTTAGGTGCTCTTGTACGACGAGCCAACTGCTGGACTTGATCCAATCGCATCAACTGTAGTTGAAGATCTTATACGGTCTGTTCACATGACGGGTGAAGAGGATGCACTTGGAAAACCCGGGAAAATTGCCTCTTATCTAGTTGTTACCCATCAACATAGCACCATTCAACGAGCTGTAGACAGGTTCTGCTGTTTTAGTCCATATTTCAACAAGTTATGGTTTTGAAGCTTTTGCTTCATTGTGTTTCTTTTATTCAGGTTACTGTTTCTGTATGAGGGAAAGATCGTTTGGCAAGGAATGACTCATGAATTTACAACCTCAGCAAATCCAATAGTTCAACAGGTTTCTTTTTTCACAAACTCAGATCTAATTTCAACACGAATTGTATGTCATAAAGTTGTTGAGATGCAGTCATCCATTGTCTATTTGTATCTCAGTTTGCTACAGGCAGCCTCGACGGACCAATCAGATACTAAAGCCGAGACAGTGTTGGAGCAAAGAAGTGGCAATGGTTGTTATTACATTGTCTGAATTCTTGCAACGATTTGCCCCAAGTTGTGTTGTGTATGCAGCAGCAGCTTCCTACTAAGATTCTATACGAACTATTTAGATTTCACAAGATTCTTCATGTCTTCCAAAACAAAGCTTTTTAGCCTACTTGTAAACAAGTGAAAGTATAATATAACATAGATGAGAATTGAGTTTATCGTGCCCAAATCAAGATGTACATTCTCAGACATTCCAACAAAACTGAAACATGAAGTGATCTGAATCTAATCAAAGGCTCTCTATATACACACATTACTCATATTTTCAACTACCGAGCTTGAAAGCATCAACAAAGAGACCCAAACAAACACCAGCTTTCCAGAAATTCATAAAGACAACAAAAGACTGCAACTTGCCGGAGAAGATTGAAGAAGAAGGCTTCTTATACATGAGCATACCGATCCCTTCGATGGCAGCCACGACGATTCCGGCAACAAGCACGTCCCAGTCACCGGTCTGACCAAGAATGGTGGCGAGTGCATTGGCAGTGTAGAAGCCAAGGAGCAGGAGAAATATCTTCATTGGGAAGTTTCTTCTAGCAGAGTTGAGCTTGAGAAGCAACTGTTTGCCTCCTGCAATCGCAATTCTACCGAGTCTGGTGCTACCAAGACCACTTGTGTCTCCTCCGTTATCTCCAGGAACAGAAGAACCTGTGTCCAACGCAAAGGCTATCCTCCGACCTGCTCTTCTCATCTCAAAACTGAAAACAAAACAATTTTTCAATACCAAACCTGAAACCCATTTACCACCCCACCCCCAAAATCGAAAACGCTACCTTTTCATGGCCCACGAAGCTCGGCTACTTGATTGATGATGGTTTCTTCTGGGGATCATCAATTCTTTTTCAAATGGCAACAAGAAGAAGCGTGAAGCTTGAATTTGAGATGCCATGAGTGACTCGGATTTGCCAATTAAGCTTGATCAAACAATCCAGGAAACAGCCGATTACTTTAAGAGGAAAATGCAACGCAAGATGAGGGAGGGAGCTTTGAGAGCGATGAATATAACCTTGAAGGGTTTTTAGTTTTCATCTAGTCTAATAAATAAATTTATCGGCATCAAAAATGAAAATGAAGAGAAAAAATATTGAATCACATATATTTCTTTTATTTTATACTAGATTAGGATATGCGGGTATTAGATATTAAAATTGATCATTTGTGTAGTTATATCCGTATAGTTATATTCTAAATTAAAACCCCGTTAACGTAGTCATAAATTACGTTTTGTTAACCGTGATTAAGATAATCAATAATGAGTTTAAATCTTCAAAAAATTATAGAAATAATTCATCTAAATGAATGATAAGGCCTTAAATCATATTTGAAATCTTATATACTTTGAAACTAAATGTATTTTATAAATAAACATCAATTATTTTTTTTAAGTAATTTTTTAAATGAATTTCTTTACATATTTTATAATTTTTATATAAAAATCCAGTTACGAAAATTTAAACTTGAGTTTTTACGTTACAACATGAATTTCAGAAAATATAATTACATACAGTAACAAAATATTCTGAAAATAGTGTCTAACCTCCCACTTTCGATGTTCGACAGTAAACACGATTTCGAAAATTAAATAGTTTTGACTTATTTTGTAGAACGGTGGTATTCATGATCTGTAAATAAAATTAAGGATTTGGGAGGGTGTAGGTTAAATTGTGGGAGGTGTGTGTAATTATATAATTTTGGATTTGCCTTTTTTGAAGTAATAACATTTTTGGAAGATTGAACGTATGTTTACTTTTCCTTTTAAAATAATTTATGGTTTAACATTTTTTTAAATATATATAAAACTTCATGTTTATGATGTAACATTTCTTTTGTTTAACATAATTATATTTATATTTTGTTTTTTTTAACAGATTTGGTTTGACTTTTACAAATTTGTTAATGAAACAATAAGAATGTTTTTATTTTATTGGTTTAACATAATAAAATTTTTATTTTTTTAATTGTTTAATCTTAAATAAAATATTTTAACACGTGTCATCATCTCGATCGATAAAAGACCCATGCCGCGATCTCGTGAGTTACAATTTTGACAAACTCTCCTATATAATAAGATAATAATAGTTTCGTTTTTAAAATATGAAATTCCTACCATACTAGAATATCAGTAAAAATAAATGTATTATTTATATAGCAAACGTCATAGAGTTGAATGCCATTGGCATTATACTAAATCAATGTCAACATGTCGAATTAAGTGGACCGTTTATTCCAAAACGAAAAACGTACAATGTTACAACTTACAAGACACTTTGGCATGACCATAACATATTTATGACCAAACACTACTATTACAGTCTTTAATGCCAGTAGTTTGTTGGCATTTCACCGGCCGTGTTCACAGGCTTGGCAAATGGTGGCCGATCTCGGATTTACAAGAGTGCAACGTTCACAAGCCCACTGGCCTGAATCGGTACTGCTGCCTCTAGAACTGGATCCCTTGTGTTTCCCCCCTAAGCTCTTTGAACTTTTGTTTCTATCACACGCACCATACGAGCTCACATCCGGTAAACCATTCTCCAGCGCTCGAACTAAGTTCTCAAAATAGTTTTTGGTGACGCTGTTCATTCCCAGTAATAATAAAAAAACTGTTATTAGCTTCTTCCGCCACGAAAAGCCAACTAAATGCATGAAAACTTCCTTAAGTTTGCCACTCAGTTGTCAACGGAATTTACATGGCATGCCATACTTATTTAATCTGTTCTGTAGGTATAGAAAACTACCTTGTTAAACCTGCCAGTTTTGTGCGGAACTCATTAAAATCTCCCGATGGACCTTTCGCGTCAGAGTACAATTGCAGTTCTTTTTCAGCACATTGATGAAGTCGTTCAAGGCCCGACTCAGCTTCGCCTAAAAACAATTACATATTTTAGCACAATAAAGCCTGTTCAAACAAAAGTCGGATTTTAGACAAATTTGTTATGAATGACACTTGAACATAGAGTCCACATTATCTCATATAGGGCATATCCTGAACCATTCCCCCCATCTTACTAAGACTACATGATGTTCTATAACATCACGACCAGATCCATCAGTCCACTTAGGAACCGTGATGGATCTAACCATCACTAAATATGCTACCTCCATATAATATCCAACAACTGGAAAAGACAAAAGTTCCATGATGGTGGTTGCAATCTTTTATAATCATGCATGAACAAAACTGGTAAATGATAATTGTGGTCCCTCTGACTCTAGAACCGGCAATCCAGTTCAAAGATCATGTTTGCAGGAAAAAAATCCCATGAAGGAATCAAAACAAATTTTTTTTTAAAGCAACGTTAAATGTGATAGCTAAATTAAGTTACCTTGTAAGTACTCAAAAAACTGTCTCTTTCCATGCTCATGGTCAGGTATGTAAAAACCATAGGCATATGTCCATTTTAGGACTCGTCTGCACTCGACTATCTATGATTGTAGAGCAAATTAGTGCGGGAAATCCAAAAGTCTCAGCACGCCAAAAGAGGAACAGAATTTACCTGTAACCACGCTTCTATTATGAACTTCAGTTGTGATTCAGGCTGACACTGTATGTCACTTAGCTTCTCAATCTGTCAAGTCAATCAAAAATATTTAGTGAAACCGAACAATATAACAAGCAAGAACAACCATCGAAAATTACAAGTGTCAGGGCAAGATAGACAACAATCAATGAGGGCATATATGATATCTCTTGTGAAAGATCATCATGTGATAACTTAAGGAAACTTTCATTGGATTTGAAATCTGAAATGACGGAAACACAAGTGAAGAAGGTGAAAGAGGAGGCAAGACCAATAATTATTCTAGCAATTTCACACTTTTTTTCATCAGGCAAATACTTCCTTGGTGATTCTTATTTACATCAGCAAGTGTTGCACTGTAAGCTCACATCATCTGTTTGCATCTTCTTTAGATCCGCCAGCGCCTTTTGCCTAGACTGCAGCAAGCAGTGAAAACACTTGTAAATCGTTTTAGAATAAATGCCAATGCGCTTTCTGTAAATACAAAACTTTACTTTTCTGGGGGTCATTATTCAACAAAGAATACATTTTACCAAAATGAAACATGAAACTTCTAGCAGATGATATGGATAAGACAAATTTCAAGGATTATTATGAACCCCCCTCAGCCTAATTTAATTATATGCTTGATATGACAAAATTTTGGAACAGTACTACTTGGCTCTATTAGTTAACTACCTGTCCCTCCAATAAACAATTTGCCACAATATCAAGCCCCAATGAACATAGCCAACAAATAAACTAGCTGGTAGAATGCTCCTAACTGAAGGACAATGGTTCCTTCTTCGACAAATACATAACAGACACTACATGTACTTTCATAGCCTCGTTATAAGGGAATATGCATTCCAAACCAGTCAGCTTCACTTCACTGATCTTTCAAAGTTCTCAACCAACATATACATTTTCATATCTTTTGGTACTCTAACTTGAACAGTTATAAACATATTAACTTTACATTAGCCATTCGACATCAATTTAAGAAATAGTTGATCCTGGTACAAGAAGAGATTTTTTTGTTCCATAGCAAGGGATTTGAATTTGACAGCTGAAATCTCTTTCTTAAATCCCCCCTTCAAGAAGTTAAATAATATAATACAGGGAAAACTAAATGAACAAAAATTTACATACCGATTGATTGGTCGCCCATCTTTCATAGTAGTGGGTATATCTCTCAAGAGAGTTCTTTGCCATCTCTCGGCGTTTTTCAGTCTCATCATACTGCACAGAAAGATTATGAAAGACATAAAATGTGTTCAAAGAATATAAACACATTAGTTGTCAGCAAGGAGCAAAAACAATGTACAGCAGTCATACAATGCCATCTTGCTTTGCTGCTTCATAACGGTTACAAGCGTAGAAGCCACCTGTCTTCTCACCATGCTCTGACCAGGCTCCAAGGCATAGCCTACATTTATATAATAAACAACTAATAATGAAAACAAAAACTGATTGGGAGCAACAAAGAATCTTACACAACCAGATTCATATGAGATTAAATAAAAAGATACACAAAACTGCAGAAAGAAGATTAACACAGTATATATTTAAAAAAACTGGATAAAATAATCCACTTATTTACTAACTAGAGTATAAAAATTCCGTTCAGATTTAAGATTCCAGTACAGAGAGAACAAAAGTAGATTATGACATGATGGCATTCTGTACAATCAACCACTTTATCAACTTACCAGCAGAACTCAAATTTACATGGTGGGTTGCATGTAATATGCATACAACCCTGGTTTTTCTCTATTGGTCGTTTACATCTTGGACAGGGCTTGGAATTTGCCAAAATCCTGAAAGTCAATATGGAATTTAGCAGCGATAATACATAACGTGAAGCATCATGCTAGGAGATGGATGAGAAGAAACCCAATAGACATTCTTCTAACAGTTAAAAATGCAAATACATCCACCAGTGATGCTCCCTTTGGCTATACAAAATGGTAGCTATCCCAACCAATACAACATAAAGTAGCCAAATATCTTAAGAAGCCTTTCAAGGTCATGCACAACATCCCAAACATCCTAATCTACATAACTCAAACTATATCTGATAAATCAACGTACCAATTCATATTCTCAGACTCAGCGCTATTCTTCAGTACCCACTTAGAAACGGTGTCACAATCTACAGGACGGTGAGCTTCTTCGGCACACTGCAGTCATATGGGTATGGTGGTGTCAATAAGTTTCTAGGCAATGGAAAGATGAAAAATCAAAGTGAAAGAGTGACTTACATTCCAGCAGAAACTGTAAGAACAGCGACAATTCACATCATAATTACCACTCCCGACAACAAAATTTACAGCGTAGTCACAGCCTGGAGCTGGACACCACTTGGTCTACAGAAAGAAAAAAAAAGCATTACTATGATGCACATCTCTGAAAACTGAAATTGGGAGCTTACCTTTCTATTGTCTTCAACGTATGATCTAATAAAATAAGATGTGTACTTGTGCCTATCTTTGTGAGGAGCAAGCAAATTGATCATATCCTGGCCAATAGCAGCTTTGCAAGAAGGATCTGGACACCGTAACATAAGACACCCTGGACCATCGTTAATGGCGGTGGAGATATAACCTAGAGAAGGGTGGAAAAGGTCAGATGATTAATAGAAATGCATAAAAAAGAAGACAGTAAAGGAATAGAAAGGCATGAGACCTTCCCAGCAAGAAGGACAAAAGGGGTGACCACAAGCAGCAGCATGCAATATGTCAGAGAGGAAAGTCTCGAAACAGATTCCACAGGTAAGCTGCGGAAAAGAAAGTTGAACAAGTGGTCTGTGGAGTAAAAGGAAAAAGAAGGGAGGCATAAAAGTACTTGGGCAGAAGTAGGGAAAGCAACAAGAGGTTGATCCAACAAGCCAACAGCATCTCGGACCTTTTCCTCATCAGCAAACCATTCATCATGAACTCTGCTAACACACCTAAAAAAAAGAAAGGATTGTTGTTATGGCTAGAGAGATTGATAAGAAGAAGAGAAAAGGGAAAAAGGGGGAATGACCAATTGTAGTGACGAAGCAGGATAGCAGATGAAACGGTGGAAATGGACAAAACAGAAGAAATCCTTGAAATGTCTTCTTCTTGAAGATGGCAAATATCTGCCTCGCTTAGCACACTAAAGTTTTGCTACAAAAGAAGAAGATGACAAATATTTTCCCAATACTCACCAACATTATTTATTACAAAGGTCAAAACAAACCTGTCGGCGGCGGAGGTGATGGGAATCATCAGCGTCGTCCTCCACGAACTCGTAGTCGGCATCGACGCTCTCTGCGTAATCGGAGTCGTTGTCGTTGTCGGTGCCGCTGTAGAAATCGTCATCTCCATCCATTGAATATTTCCTTTTCCTTTTTCTTGGACAATCAAAAATGCTCCTTTTCATTTATTCCCAACCCAAATGGCAAATGGGTAAATTTAGCTTCCCCTTTTTAATACAACATTTACTGTCCATCCAAATTTTGTCCCATTTCAATGAGTTCAAATCCTCATTTTTCCATAAGCTACAAATCAGAATTACAAGATTGTTAGTTTGTTGCTAAAAGTAAATCAAACTTCCTAACCTAGAGATTTCATATTTGGGCCTGAAGATATCGAGATTATATTATATTATGTGAAAGACTTTCTTGGAACGTTAAAAGTGATTACATAATAACCGAGATACTGAATTTGGGGCAACGTTAAGAGAAAAAGCAGAGGGCCTAAACACAAAAAGTTAAAGGCATTTAGGGAGAGAAGCTAACTACTACTTAATAATGTATTTTTATGTCTTTGTCTTAGCATTTCCCAATTACCCAACTAATAACATTGTACCCGCGGTTACATTCTTTTCACCATCCACCACCACCACCGCTCTTTCGACTGCTTGATTCAGTCCCCCCACCACCATCTCCATCACTCTTTTTACCACCCGACTCGTTTCCCCAACCACCATCGCCACCTCCACCGCTTCCCCATCCGCCATCTTCGCTGCCCTTTTTACCACCCGAATCGTTTCCCCAACCTCCACCACCAGACTCACTACCCCAGCCGCCTGCACCGCCACTCTTCTTACCACCTGAATCGTTACCCCAACCGCCACCGCTTCCCCAACCTCCATCTCCAGTTCCAGCGTCGTTATTACCCCAATCTCCAGTCCCATCTTGTCTATCACTGTTCATATTATCCCTTCGTCCCCGGCCTCTACCACGACCACCATGCGGCCTTGGCGGATGCCCATCATGTCCACCACCATTTCTGTACGCACCGCCCCTCCCTACAAATACATTTGCACAATTGCTTAAGGGTGAATGTGCAGGATGATAGTCTCAATAACAGAATTAATAGTAATATACAAATGCTTCTCCGCGTCCAAAATCCAGATTGCCAGGATTTGAGTTATAACAGAAGTCAAATAAACGACCAGACGGGTCCTTTTGTGCAAGTTAAAAACCAACTTTGAAAATCGTTACCTGCTCTTGGTGCAGATGACCGATCTGAGTTACCTTTCCAGCCTCCTTCACTCTGAGAACCACCCCAACCACTTCCTCCAGAAGAGCCACGGTCTGCTGGGCTTCTCATCGGTACCATGGCAGCAACAGATCTGATCGATGGCACTGTTTCCTGCAATGGGTCATCGATATGCTTCTGAAAGTATGCCACAAGCCTGTCGATGTCCTCAAACATTCTTTTCCTGAACTTGAATCCCTTGGGGTACAGACCTACATACTCATGATGTGGATTTGTGCTCCTTATGTAAGATAGTATAAAGGTCCCTGGATGTTCGTGTGAAATCCCAAAACAGTAAACTATTCTTGTAGGATTTTCACCCTTCTCGATCCTAAGAAGCTCATCAACTTCTGATTTTGTCCCCTTTCGAAACTTTCGATAGTTAAGCATGGTCTTGAGATGTGAGACCAGAGGATCAACATACCTATCCATGACCTGCAGATATGAGATGGTGTGGTTAACAATTTCTAAAGGTGCACCAAATTAGTCCAAAGATACTTGCAAATGTCAGGACTTTAAAAAGGGTTAAGGATGTTCAAGATCCCAGATAAATGAACTGGATTAAATAAAATGATGTACCTCATCTAAATCCTCGAAGGTGTCCTCCCCAATTTTGAGGGTCTTCCCTATACACTGCAAGCTTGTGATGTCCTTGTTTTCTTTCCCACCTTCAAGTATCTCCTTATGTGCGTAGACTCCATCATAAATCTTAAGCGTCAAGGTCAAATAATTGAGTCCTCGGGAACTTGGACGAACAATGCTTTCTCCAAAATCTTTGTCAGACAAATACTGACGGACCATAGCACAAACAAGTAAGCTCAGAGATTTCTTTAGAAAGTATAACAAATGCAATCATCAAGACGAGATACAAAAATTATTTTCCCATAACAAACTAATAATCCAAGAAAAGCTACACCTTTTACAACAACTGTCCTACTGCTGACTATGATCATTTTGTGAAATGAAAATAACAGCAGAAAACAAGACTATTAATGTGATCATCCTATCAACTTAACAAGTACCAAACAAGGAGTAAAAAAGGCATACCTCTGTGGCTTGGTCAGTAGTGATATTCTGAAAGCGAGGATGGACAATCATCCGAGACTTAAAATGCTTCCTCACCAGCTCCTTTTCTTTTCGAGCCTTTTCTTTTTCAGCCAGGAGACTATTTCTATCCTCAACGTAATAAGGATCCTCATTTTGCTTATGCTGGTGCCTGTTGTTTCTCATTTCGCTTTCTTTGCAAATGAGGAACACTTGATATCTCTCCTTTTGAATCCCTTTGATCTTGCATGTTAGGATATCACCTTCATTCAACCGCTCTGACAACTCAACAATATCTCTCCCATCATCTGCGAAATCTTCTTTTGTAAGCATCCCAGTTAACCCAGAATCTAATACACATATGGCTCTTCCACTCTGCAATCTTCGAACACTGGCCTGGACAATTCTCCCCTCACATAAGGTTTCTTCAGTTTCACCAGAAATCATATAGAATTCTTCATCTGGACTTGGATCTTTAAATGGTATCCGCCAATCCTGGAAACCACAGCTTAATTCTCTCATAATATTACTATAAGTTTCCTTCTTATTCTCTCGTTTCTTGCTGGCAAGATACTCACCAAGGACAACTTTTTTCAGAGAGGCTGGCCGATCTCTCACATGCTCTATTGCCATCTCTATCGCATCCTCATCATCGTTGGAATCACCTCTGACATCTTGATCATAAATATCTTTCGCAAGTTCTTGCGCAAGACCATATGATTCGGGATGTATTCTGGTGTCATCCAATAAGTCGATGAATTGACTGCTACTAGCAGCCAACCCACTCCTCCGGATGCGCAAGAAACCAGCTGCATTTACAAAGACTTTTTTACCAAGCCCATGCATTATCAGGTCCTTGCGGACAAATATTGAACCAGCTCTTACAAGCGACCTCTGCAAGGATGCAGCTTTCCTAGGCCCAAGTCCAGATATGAACTGTAAAGGAGAAAAAAACCACTCATGGCTAGCTGCCAAATTAATGTCGATTCCAACCTGGTTTGATATGTCAACCATAACCTGTTCAACCATCCCATACTTCTCGTCAAGCTGAAGAAAATTCTCCAAGGGATGGAGCTTCCAAGACAAAATTTCCCTGCCTGGACCGCATAAAGTGGCGACCATTGCTAGTGGATTCTGGAGATAGCGTCCAAGAGCAACAGCTCGTTTCACAATCCCTGACTGTTGAGGTAGCTGTTCACCCGAGATTCGAGAATTTTCATATAGCCTAGGAAGCGATTCGTCCACATAAACAATGCTTAAATCATCCATCCCATGTCCGACATCTCTAGGTTTTTCCTCAACCATCTGGAATATGACCTGGTATAAGAAAAAATGACCATGGTTTACTATGCAAACGAATCAGCCACAAAAAATGAAACACCACCAGAAAATTTGCACAAAGAGAGCTACATAAGCAGAAACTCAAGCTTATTTGATCAGATATAACATCATTTTCTGAAAGGCAATCAAAATTGATAAAATGTAGGGAGTTCGACACTACTGATGATAAAACATTAATCCAGGCAACTACAGAGTAGCTACTGAGAAACTAATGAGGTCAACCAGTGATCAAAGTTTCCATAACCTTATCAATATAAGTCCTCCATATTAAGATCAAACTCAGAACCTGTATGTTGCATTAGCACGAGAATGAACATAATTTATGGAACATGAATCCTTACCTCATAAATATCATCCTTCAGACGAGTACAAGACAAATTGACAGCTCCTAACGCAACAACATGTGGTTGGTGGTCCATCATAAACTTTAAAACACGATCCTGGTCACTCTTTTTACGTTGCTGATCGTTGACATTTTGAGATCGCAGTGTGAGGGATCCAGCATAAAGCACATCAAGCACTTCTCCCGATGAATCCAGCATCACAAATGTATTTGGTGGCTTTCCAGGTCCCCAACAACATGCCATGACCCTCGGTGCAGATTCCTCATCTGAGCTAATGTCCATTTCTTTCTTTTGATATGGCCCAGCAGAGACCTTGTTCCACAAAGCCTGCCCATATTCTGAAAGCAACCGGCTCTTTGCTCTGCTAGTTAGCAAGGATCTTGCTTCTTTCTCCATTGATGGTAAAAGGAAAGTATGAAGTGCGTCCTCCAGTATCAATTTCCTTTGCTCATTCCAGAGTTGAGCATACTTACTAACACCAGCACTAACATAGTGTTCATTGCAGTCGCCAATTAGCCTATTCAAGTGATTCTCAGGCAGCTTGAAGGTTACTTGAAGGAGCTTCTCCTCTTCTGCCTTCTGAATGAGAAGCCACTGCGCACCCTCAAACTTGCTCAATGGCTTTTCACGTAACCACTTAACCCCAGAAAACTGATGGAAAGAATCTATTACTGCATTCCCATCTGCTGTTGGATTTGTTGAGACTACAGCATTCTCCATATAAATACCACGAACATACTTTTTGACTGATGGCTCACAACTTATCTCAACTGCAGCCTAACAAAGAAAAATCAGAAGAATATCAGCATTGATGACAGGAGAAGTTCTTGTGATATTAAATCCAACTAAAGAGATAATAATAATATTTGTATTGCAGAGTGTACCATATGTCGTGCACCCTTCAGAACAGTTTGGGGATTTTCGAACATTGCACACACAAAGTTCAATGCCATCTCCTCTGGTGTTTCCTTTGCATCTTCAAGCTCATCAACCTGCAACTCAAGAAGAATCAGAACTGCCATTCCAGAACAACATGCAGACCAAACAATATAAAAGCACACTGACCAGTTTTTCTAGGGACAATGCAAGTCCCAATTGCTCAGCACTATACCCAAATTTGTTTGCAACCTCCCAGAGCCCCGCTTTGCTGCAAATGCTATATTGTGATTTCCTCTTTGGCCTCTTGTACTGCCCTTCATCAACACCAATTTCACCGGGAGGAAAATGCAAGTTAAACTTGGAATCTACATCATCAACTTCTCTTTCTGTCTCTGCCACTTTAAGAGACTTAATGACTGATTCAAAAAGATACTGATTTAGATTAAGCCTGGTTTCATCATAGATCCTCCTAGACTCTTCTTCAAAACGTTTTGAATAGTAACCATGCAATGCCATTTTCCTTTTTCGTAGAAGTAGCCACTTCCTATCCAAGTCCTGAATCATCCAGAAGACCTACATTGGCAAATACTTTACATTATTAATCCACCAAATTTCCACAGAAAATAAATTAACCTGAGTGCTTGTTGCTTCTCCAACAAAACTGCTTACCTTATGCCACTTGGTCTCAGGCTTCTTCTCTAGATTGACGTTATCACCATCAGTAGTATCCAACAAGCTCCGGCATTGCTCCTTTCGGTACATAGCTATAAATGGTATCTACAGGAGACAGAAAAAGATTAGCATAATAATCATCTGTACGATTCAAGGAAAAATCCAACAAAAGAATGAATCCAAAGACCTCTAGTTTCTGCACATGATGTAGCTCCAAAAATTTTGCAATGTCATCCTTGTTAACTGAGAAACCTTGTCCTTCAAAAGTATGAAGTCCTTGTCCATCAGTATCTTTTAGAAGAGAAGTAAGTTGAGCATATATCCAATTGCTCTCTTCCTCAATGCTGATTTCATCTACAGGAGGGCTTCCAGTGCTTTCTTCAGATATCTGTCAAAGTCGACACGATATCTTTACATCCACCCATGAACAATTAGACCTACGCACATAAAGAGAAAATAATAGCCGAGAACACACCTGCATTCTCTCAGGAATGTCAAGCTGGCGAATTTCATCATCTTTCCCTGTCATGTACTTCTCAGATAGAACAGTTGGCTCAAACTCATCTTCCAGCCTTCTTTCCATTTTCTCACTAGATGCCAAACCTTTTTTGCGAAATTTCAATAATTCCTCAACATCACCAAATATTTCACTAGCATCCCGCATAGCACTAATATCTGATCCCTGCCTATATTTCTTTCTCTTGGCGTCTCCCCTGAATAATAAGTTGATTAGAATCGGATGTAAAAAAAACGATCTGTGACATAAAAGATGTACAAGTCACAAGAGAGATAAAGAAGAGAAAAAACCGTACCTCTTAGGCTGACCACCCCCATCTTCATCTACAATGAAATCTGCCATTTCATCCTCGCTCCCAACTACATCTTCTTCTACGGCTAATTCTTCTTCATCGCCTACATCATCAGGCAGATCTACTAGACACAAAAAGTACGTCATCAGTTATGTGCCAGCAATCTACATAAGAGTATCACAAGGATAAAGAGAACATATACCATCAACATCATCGAACAGATTGTCTTTGATCTTGTCCTCAGCACTTCTTCCAGCTCTACCACTCCCATCCAACTCATCACCAGATGATCCCCCCTGACCATTTTCCCTTTCCCTTTGAGCTTTCTTCAACCTCTTATATTTTCTCTGCATGGTTCAAGAAGAAAAATCAATATTAGTTAGTACCACAAATATATTTGTACTGAATGTACACAATCTGGATATAGTTATGCACAAGTATGACTACCTTTTCGAATTTAACGTTGTTATCTTGGAGAAGCAGATAATCATCTTCATCAAGATCTTCGTCCCTATTAAAATCATGGAAGGATAATCAGAAAGAAAACAGAGCTGCTATATACTAACCACAAACAATGCATATGAAAACCACAAATAAGCACAACTGAGAATTAAGGGAATATCTTATCAAATGTATCATGTATGTCCACACTAACATTAAGTTTTATGCAAGTTAGGAAAGAATGAGTAGGGAAGAACATTCACTTTTTCCTTCGTCTCTTCTTCTTTTTCTGTCTCTCCTCATCGCTATCTTGCCTCTCCTCCTCCTCTTCTTCCTCTTCTTCTTCTTCTCCATCACCCACTATGAACCCATCATTCTCATATTCATCCTCACCTACCATACAGATATACAGATCTCAAATCAGGAACAAAAATAGCCTGAATTTAAATGAAAAATCCCCACTGACTCAAACCCAGAGTTACTAGAGAAAAACCATGAAGTATAAAAAGGAACCTAACAAGGATAAAATTGCCAGGTATAAATCAAGCAATTTCTGTTCTAAGACAGGGAATATGAGAAAAGCATCTAAGAAGACAGAGATCTGTTGATTCACTTCAACATAGGTCTCCTATGTTGCCAAATGCATCCGCTAATGGATGCAAATGCAGCATGCTTCTCCAGATAAGCGATTAAAAGGCATGCACTTGTGTACTTAACCAAAGCATAGCAGTGGTTTCCTTGAATGCAATCAGACCCAGATAAAGAAACAAGGAAGACCCAATAGAGGGAAAAGTGCGGACCTTCGTCATCTTCTTCTTCATCATCGTTGTCACCCACTGGATCTCCATGAACAGGCTCTACTTCCTCATCCTCGAGCTCATGATCATCTGCGCAGAGAAGAAAAGTAAACCCTTTTTAGACAAATAAAAAAACCCTAGGGAAAGAAATTACGGCGTGCGTTTCACAGGGACAAATTAGGGTTCGGGCGTAGAGATTTCCGTACCTTCTTCGTCAGATGCGGCGTTCCTTGGCATGATTACGAGTCCTGAAAACGGATTCTAGGGTTTCTTGATGAGAGAAAAAGGGTTTGGTACTGTGATTTTTTTTTCTGAAGCCAAGAAGAAGAGCGATTCCAACCCAGACTTGCCTTTCCAAATTCTACTTTCCGTCTGATTTTAATAAAAAAAAGGCTTTGAGCCCAAATCTTAAATTCAAATTGCCAGGCCCAAAACCTAAATAGCTTTGAGGCCCTCCAAAAATTCATTTCACCCTTGCCACGCTTTGGGTCTTAAGACAGCCCCTATCATCTATGCTTGTTGCAAGGAAAATATGACCTTCTCAAATTCATGACTGATCAAGCCACCACCTCTAGCTTGATTTCTTCCTCATCATTATAACTACAAATGATCTCCGGCTATGAAGGAACACATTACCATTCTCATTTCTTAATTCCCACGCTCCTCCTCCCTTCTTTTTCACTTTAATTCCATTCTAGTCCAATGTTACACTTTAACTAGCTTTTAAGTGGATTTCTCCATTTTATTAGTATGTAAATACTTTGTGCATATTGTAAATAAAGAGTGAACCGGTATAGTTAGCTAGATAGATTAAGTTTCCCTTTGCTTAATCTCTATATATACTTGTAACATGATTCATTAAACACTTAATGAGAATTACAAGTTATTTACTCAAATGGTATCAGAAGCTAATAACGACTTTTTTCTCATTCAACGTTGACTGTAACAAACTTTTCCGGTGACCGGAAAATCCATCTCACTCGTCAGAATTTTCCTCCAATTTCATCTTTCTTCTTCCGCCTTCTTCTCGACGAATCTCTTCTTCCGTTTTTCATCCGTGCAAATTCGATCTTCTCATCGATTTGAAACTCAATGGGTGCTAAACGGAACGCTAAGTCAAAATCGCGCAATCCACAACCACAGTCGCCGGAATCTGATTCTCCGTCTTCTCCGAAGTCTCGTGCAGCTCAATCTCAACATAGAGCAGCTCAGAAGCTTCTGGATCTGTTAATCGATCACAAGTTCGTCGATCTATCTCGAACTTCTCATCGAATCATTTTGAGGTACCTCTTTCACCAGATAACATTCATAATCTATATCATCTTCATAGCTCTGATCATCCTGGTTTACTGTTAGTAGCTGAACAACTTGATGGAACAAACTTTGGAGTATGGTTAGTTGCTATGACTACGAGTCTAGAAGCGAAGAACAAGCTAGGTTTTCTTGATGGATTTATAGTGAAACCTGAGGAATCAGATCGATATTACAAGATTTGGTGTAGATGTAATAGTATGTTGAAGTCATGACTCTTGAATAGCGTCTCGAAGAAAATCTATACTAGTATTCTTTACGTCAAAGAGGCGTCTGATATTTGGAAGGACTTACATACTAGATTTCATAAAACAAATCTTCCTAGACTGTACAAGCTCAGGCATCAGATTCACTCATTTCGTCAAGGAAGTCTTGATCTCTCTTCATATCACACTCAGACTCAGTCTCTTTGGGAAGAGTTATCAAATATTCAAGTAACTCCTGGAACTGTAGAAGGTTTGATTGCAGAAAAGGAGACTAACAGAGTTATTGATTTTCTTATGGGTCTTAATGAGAACTATGAGAGCATTAGACGCAAGATTCTCATGAAGAAGACATTACCTGCTCTATCAGAAGTTTATAATCTGTTGGATCAAGAAGATAGTCAAAAGTCAGCTCACTTGGATAATTCTAAAAGTCTTGAGGCTTCAGCCTTTGTTGTCTCTCAACTTCAAGCATCCTTCAAGCCATCCACTGACCAATCTTCTTCATCCTTCAATGAATCTTCTGGTTTTCAGCGCAGAGATAGACCTGTTTGTTCCTTCTGTGGTAGATTTGGACACATAGTGGATCGTTGTTACAAGAAGCATGTATATCCTACAGGATACAACCCAAAACACAAATTTGAGAGAAATTCGCCAGCTATGGCAAATATCACAGTGAGTAATTGTTCCTCTGAAGCTTCCCATGTCTCTGCTGAAGAACTCTCTTCTTCTCAAATTCAACAACTGTTATCCTTCTTGAGCAACAAACTCCAGCCTCCTAGCTCCACTCCTACACCAGAAGTTCACTTTGTCTCAGTATCTTCCGACCTCATTGCTTATATTGTTTGTCCCATTTATGGTAAGTTCTTTCCCTCTATTCTTTGTTCTCTTACTGGAAATGGAAAATACGTCTGCTCTGTTAGTAACAACCTCCCTGCTATTAATGCTTGGGTTATAGATTCAGGGGCAACTAACCACATCTCCCATGATAGATCCTCTTTCTCCTCCTTTAAACCCTTAACCAACACCACTGTCACTCTCCCCAATGATATTCTTGTGAGCATTGTCAGTATAGGAACTATCAATCTAGGCAATAATCTGACCTTACTCAATGTTCTCTATATACCTCAGTTTAAGTTCAATCTAGGCAATAGTCGTGTTTGGTTTGATGAAACTTCTTGTGGTATTCAGGAGCCTACACAGGGATCAATGATTGGGATGGGTAGACAAGTGGCTAATCTCTACTTCCTGGACATAGAGTCCATTTCAAGTCTAGGTATTACTCATCCTATTATAGCAGCTGCTGTTTCTAGCCCTTCTCTGTGGCATCAGCGTTTAGGACACCCCTCTATATCGAGACTATCATCTTTGAATAATGTCCTTTCTTTACCTAAACAAAAATATAATAAAGAGTTAGATTGTAAAGTCTGTCATTTGGCCAAACAAAGGAATCTTCCTTTTATTTCTAATCAAAATATCAGTGATGCTCCCTTTGATCTAATCCATATTGACACTTGGGGCTCTTTTTATGTCCCAACACATGATGGCTATAGGTATTTCTTAACCATAGTTGATGATTGCTCTCGAGCTATTTGGATTAATTACCTTCTTAAAAACAAGTCTGATGTCCTAGAAACCTTTCCAAACTTCATAGCTATGGTAGAAACCCAGTTTAATAGGAAGATTAAGAAGGTTATATCCGACAATACTCATGAGTTTAACTTCACCAACCTCTTTAAAGTCAAAGGAATCATCTCAAACCATTCTTGCCCTGAAACTCCACAACAAAACTCTGTTATGGAGAGAAAACATCAACATATACTAAATGTTGCTAGATCTCTTATATTTCAATCCCATATCCCTCTTTCTTACTGGGGAGACTGCATTCTCACCGCAGTCCACCTTATTAACCACATGCCAACACCTATTTTGGAAAACAAATGCCCTTTTGAAGTTCTAACCAAGAAAATCCCAGACTATAACTAGCTAAAAACGTGGGGTTGCCTCTGCTATTCTTCAACCAATACTCAAGGCAGACGAAAATTTGATCATAAAGCTAAAGGTTGTGCCTTTTTGGGTTATCCACCTGGCTATAAAGGCTATAAGCTCCTTGATCTTGAGACTAACACCATCTTTATCTCAAGACAAGTTGAGTTTTATGAACAACTCTTTCCTTTTGTTTGTTCAAAATTAACTAAGGAAGCTTATCTTTCTTTCAAGATCTGATCCAACAACCTCCTATGCCGCTTAATGCTCCTGGTGCAGATGATCTTCTTTTATCTTCACCTTCTGTAGACATTTTACCTTCTGCTGATGTCTCCATTGATGTCTTAAACAGCCCGCTTACCTTCAGGATTACCACTGTCATTCACTAGGTTCCTCAACCATACATGAAATCTCTCAATTTCTTTCCTATGATAAAATCTCTCCTATTCATTGCTCCTTCTTAGTTTCTATTGATAAACAACGTGAACCCTCAACCTATACTTTCTTGGTCTGGTGTGGAGCTATGGAGGAAGAGATTAAAGCTTTAGAAGGTACTCAAACTTGGGAAATTGTCTCTCTTCCGCCTGACAAAGTTCCCATTGGATGTAAGTGGATTAATAAACTCAAATATCACTCTGATGGTTCTTTTGAATGCCACTAAGCTCGGCGCGTGGCTAAAGGATACACCCAACAAGAAGGTATTGACTACACTGAAACCTTTTCCCCTGTAGTCAAACTCACCACTGTGAAGCTCATTCTTGCTCTTGCTGCTATTCATAATCTTTCACTCCATCAGTTGGACATCTCCAATGCATTCCTCATTGGTGACCTTGATGAAGAAATCTACATGAAACTCCCTCCAGGGTATGCTAGCCAACAGGGGGACTCTCTTCCTCTTAATTCAGTATGTCGCTTGAAAAAGTCTTTATATGGTTTAAAACAAGCATCTAGACAGTGGTTCCTAAAGTTTTCTACAACTCTCACTGCCTTGGGGTTGTTCAGACCTCATCTAATCATACTTGTTTCTTGAAGACATCTGCTAATTTTTTCCTCTGTGTGTTAGTTTACGTGGATGATATTTTGATAGCTTACAACAACGACTCAAAGGTTAATCTTTTAAAGGAACAGCTCAAGTCTCATTTCAAACTTCGAGACCTTGGTCCTTTGAAGTACTTTATGGGGTTAGAGATTGCAAGATCATCAACTGGCATCAATGTTTGTTAGAGAAAATATGCAGTGGACCTTCTTGATGACACTGGTCTACTTGGTGCTCGTCCTTCTCCATTTCCAATGGATCCTTCTATGAAACTTGCTGCATATAGTGGTGGTGATTTTGTTGATGCAGAAGCTTATCGTCTTGTTGGTCGCCTGATGTATCTTCAGATCACAAGACCTGATATTACATTTGCGGTTAATAAACTTGCTCAATTTTCTTGTGCTCCTCGGCGTTCTCATCAACTAGCCCTCAATAGAGTTCTTCAATACATCAAGGGTATTGTTGGACATGGTCTTTTCTACTCAGCTAAATCTGACCTTCAACTCAAGGTTTATGTTGATGCAAATTATGCTTCTTATCAAGACTCCAGAAAATCTACTTATGGTTATTGCATCCTTCTTGGCGACTCTCTGATTGCTTGGAGATCAAAGAAACATAAAGTTGTTTCTAAGTCCACTACAGAGGCTGAGTATAGAAGTTTGTCTTACTCCACTGATGAATTGGTATGGCTTACCGATTTCTTTATTGAGCTGAAAATTCCTCTGGTTAAGCCATCTCTCCTCTTTTGTGACAACACTTCTGCAATCCAGTTGACTAAGAACTTTGTCTTTCATGAAAGAACAAAGTATATTGAGGTGTAATGTCATGTTATTCGTGAAAGACTTGTTGCAGGTTTATTCACTCTCTTACATGTCCGTTCTGAGCTCCAGCTTGCAGACATTTTCACGAAACCTCTCTATCCAACTCAGTTTCGGAATCTCAGTGGCAAGATGGGTCTCAAGAGTATCTTCCTCCCATCTTGAGGGGGACTATTAGTATGTAAATACTTTGTGCATATTGTAAATAAAGAGTGAACCGGTAAACCGGTATAGTTAGCTAGATAGATTAAGTTTCCGTTTGCTTAATCTCTATATATACTTGTAACATGATTCATTAAACACTTAATGAGAATTACAAGTTATTTACTGAAACATTTATTTCTACTCATCATTGAGTCACTAACATTCACCTCAGGTCGTTCCTCTTGGACTTCTTAACTAACAAACCAATCTTCTGCATCATTCTAGATTTTCTCTATTGTTTCCTAACTTCAAAGTACACCGCATTCTAGATTTTTTTCTATTGTTTCCCTAGCTTCAAAGTACTACCCTCAATGAACAACGCATTCTAGATTTTCTCTATCGTTTCCTTAGCTTCAAAGTACTTCCCCTCAATGAACAACGCATTCCAATTTTTCCAAATCATCCATAATATCTAGGGCGTAGCTCTCTTGATTTCCAAATCATTTATTGTTTAATTCACTTGATTCGTATTTGTTTCGGTAAGATTTGGAAAAAATCGTAGTTCATCCGTTGAAACTGTTTGATCCGGAGCCTAATTGAGCAATTGTTGACTGTAACCGTAACATGATGCAGCATATTAATGGGTAAAAAATCTTATTATTCCATAAACCACAGAAATGGAGAAGTCAAAACTTGGTATTATATCGATCGAGTGGAAAAAGGCTGATCACATGCATTACATAGCTAAGACCGACATATCAAACCTCTCCTATCAAATCCTTAAATAAATCACCAACCCTACCTTCACACAAACCAAAGCAAGCCCATCACTATTCCCAAATCTATAACACACAACAACAATGACATTTTTGCATTTATAGAAGAATGCTTTCATGTGACTGGATAAAACAACGTCGACGTAGCAACTAGCACGAAGCTGCTTGTTTGTTTTTTTCTTGTAACTCCGTATCAAATATTTCTCTATTAAAAATCACATTTATTGTGGGATCCATATTACTCAGCATGGATAATTTCATACTATAATTTACACGCAAATAATCATCTATTACCATGTGTTAGTCTATATAATATAGATTAAGGCTCAAGCCCAAATCACAAACACAATTAAGTTAGAGAGAGAGAGAGATTGTGAAAAATGGGTGTTTCGAACCAAGAATCTCCATCATTGCTTCTGCAAGATCTCAAAGTGACGATCAAAGACTCATCACTCATTTTCCCATCCGAAGAAACCCACAAGAGAAAATCTATGTTCTTGTCGAACGTCGACCAAGTTCTCAACTTTGATGTTCAAACGGTTCATTTCTTCCGACCAAACAAGGACTTTCCTCCGGAGATTGTGTCGGAAGAGCTGAGAAAGGCGTTGGTGAGAGCCATGGATGTCTACGAGTTCTTGGCCGGGAGACTCCGCCTGAACCCTAGCTCTGGACGGCTCGATGTTGACTGTAACGGCGCCGGAGCTGGATTTGTGACGGCGGCGAGTGAGTACACGTTGGAGGAACTTGGAAATCTGGTTTATCCAAATCCAGCTTTTGCTCAGTTAGTTACAAGCCAGCTTCAGAGTTTGCCCAAAGATGATCAACCCTTGTTTGCCTTTCAGGTAACCACTGCTTCTTAATTAATCGTATTCAAATCTTAACATTTCCAGGCTACTTTTGATTTTATGTAGAAACAAATCACAAGTTTCTTCCGGTTATAGGTTAAGAAAAATCAACAGTTTGAGCGTACTTACCATCTTTATCATATAATCTGAACGCACAAAAATAAACTCTTTGAATATTAAAATTTGCGATAGATGAAAAAAGTGTATTTTTAGTTACTTTGCAAACTTGAGGGAGGGATCAACTACCTTCATGATACATGTCTTCACGCCGGTCAATGAGACCACGTGTGAATAGTTTAGGGATTCGAGTTTTCCATCTAAACGTCATAATAGCAAGAACAAAATTAGATGTTCCTCGTTCCAAGATCTCCCCTTTATCAAAATGCATATAGATGAATTATCTCTAAGTTCAAGGCTCCTTTGTAAAACCTCAACTTTTAATTTCATTCAGCTAAAACAAAAAAAAACTCTTAACATATCTCTTCAAGTAAATCGATCCGCCACCCTACTCAATCTTAAATCTTAAAAACAAAAATACTATAATGCATGTCAAGTAAGTACTACGTAACAGGTACTCAGGTAGCATATATATACTCGGACATGTTCTACTTTCACCTGCACACATATAATATGCCAAATAAGTTTGAAATTCTTCCATTGTACAACACTGACAGAGAGATATTTGCTTGTTCTTTTTATTTCTTATTTAGTTATTTAAAAACTAGATATACCTTTTTAACAAACACTGCAAATCATCGGGGCTGTAGTCGTTACCATTTAGAAAATTATCAAAGTAAAGATAGAATAAAATGTTCATCATTTCCGTTTTCTTTTCAGTTTAGTTAGTTTAGTGTTAATATAAAATTCTATAACAATAGTAGTAGTATATGATTGCAACATAAATCTACTTGAGCCGCGTGAAGTTAAAACGCTGATTTTCTAGGTTTCTCATTTATTGAATCATACCAAACTTAAAGCAATCTAAATTGAATGTGACATAACGCTTCCAATAATGTATTCACTTTCTATATTTACTCGGTAGTTAATGAACGTGTTACTGTGTAAAGTAGGAACTAGTCATTGTCTACCTCTTTTGACGATGTTAGGTGTTACTCCCTCCGTTCATTAAAGATTGATTTTCTAGAGTTTTCGCACATATTAAGAAAACAAATTAATGTTTGACTAGAAATGTATTGGTTTTTGTACTAAACAATTTTCCATAAGTTTGACCCAATAACAATCCAATAAAATCAATTCATATGTCTTGAAATCTACAATTTATAATTATTATTGCCTAGAAAATGTAAAAAATCAATCTTTTCAAAACAAATTTTTTTTCTAGAACATCAATCTTTAAAGAACGGAGGGAGTATATATTAAAATTGATTATTTATATAGTTATGATTCTTATAATTATATTTCAAATTAAAACTCATATAAATATATTTTAAATTGAAATTCGTATAGTCGTATTTTAAGTTCAAACCCGTATAATTATCAATTTCTTTATTATTAAATTCATTTTGTTAACCGCATAATAGAAAATAGAAATTAGTTCAAATCACCTCTTCTTTATATAGTAAGATTCTTTTATTTTCTCTATAATTTTTGTTTATTTATTGTTTGTATTCTCTTTAGGTTAATGCTCTTACTATCTATTCTTTTTATACTTTCAATTTTTTGTCACTTATATATCTTTACGATTTCTTTCTTAATTTTTATATATGTAGTTTGGAGTTTGGACTGTAAATTTTATTTTATTTCCTAATTATTTAAACTATTATAAAAAAATTCTAATTAGTTTGAACTATTAAATTTTTTCCTTTTCGCTATTTAGTTAGTCACTTAACAATTTGTTTTGTTAGTTTTCTATTTTTATTTTTTTTGAATTAATTTAACTATTAAAAAATTTCCTATTTTAAATATTTTTAATTTTCTTCTAGTTAAGTTAAACTATTACAATTTTTTTTTTTACTATTTACTTAATTATTTAACAGTTTTTTTGTTAGTTTTCCGTTTTTAATTTGATTTACACATGTCATCATCTCGATCGGTATTAGACACATGTCACTATCTAATGAATTACAATTTTGAAAAACTCTCCTTTATATAATAAAATTTATTTATGATTATATACTACTATGCACTATTTGTTGTCCAAAAAAAAGTACTATGCACTATAAAAATACTATATGGACATTCTGTGCATTACTCTTGTTTGTGCCAGTTTGCATCTATCACATGCATTACATAGCTAAGACCGACATATCAAATCCTTAAATAAATCACCAACCCTACCTTCACACCCACCCAAGCATGTCCATCACGATTCCCAAATCTATAACACACAACAACAATGACATTTTTGCATTTATAGAAGAATGCTTTCATGTGACTGGATAAAACAACGTCGACGTAGCAACTAGCACGAAGCTGCTTGTTTGTTTTTTTCTTGTAACTCCGTATCAAATATTTCTCTATTAAAAATCACATTTATTGTGGGATCCATATTACTCAGCATGGATAATTTCATACTATAATTTACACGCAAATAATCATCTATTACCATGTGTTAGTCTATATAATATAGATTAAGGCTCAAGCCCAAATCACAAACACAATTAAGTTAGAGAGAGAGAGAGATTGTGAAAAATGGGTGTTTCGAACCAAGAATCTCCATCATTGCTTCTGCAAGATCTCAAAGTGACGATCAAAGACTCATCACTCATTTTCCCATCCGAAGAAACCCACAAGAGAAAATCTATGTTCTTGTCGAACGTCGACCAAGTTCTCAACTTTGATGTTCAAACGGTTCATTTCTTCCGACCAAACAAGGACTTTCCTCCGGAGATTGTGTCGGAAGAGCTGAGAAAGGCGTTGGTGAGAGCCATGGATGTCTACGAGTTCTTGGCCGGGAGACTCCGCCTGAACCCTAGCTCTGGACGGCTCGATGTTGACTGTAACGGCGCCGGAGCTGGATTTGTGACGGCGGCGAGTGAGTACACGTTGGAGGAACTTGGAAATCTGGTTTATCCAAATCCAGCTTTTGCTCAGTTAGTTACAAGCCAGCTTCAGAGTTTGCCCAAAGATGATCAACCCTTGTTTGCCTTTCAGGTAACCACTGCTTCTTAATTAATCGTATTCAAATCTTAACATTTCCAGGCTACTTTTGATTTTATGTAGAAACAAATCACAAGTTTCTTCCGGTTATAGGTTAAGAAAAATCAACAGTTTGAGCGTACTTACCATCTTTATCATATAATCTGAACGCACAAAAATAAACTCTTTGAATATTAAAATTTGCGATAGATGAAAAAAGTGTATTTTTAGTTACTTTGCAAACTTGAGGGAGGGATCAACTACCTTCATGATACATGTCTTCACGCCGGTCAATGAGACCACGTGTGAATAGTTTAGGGATTCGAGTTTTCCATCTAAACGTCATAATAGCAAGAACAAAATTAGATGTTCCTCGTTCCAAGATCTCCCCTTTATCAAAATGCATATAGATGAATTATCTCTAAGTTCAAGGCTCCTTTGTAAAACCTCAACTTTTAATTTCATTCAGCTAAAACAAAAAAAAACTCTTAACATATCTCTTCAAGTAAATCGATCCGCCACCCTACTCAATCTTAAATCTTAAAAACAAAAATACTATAATGCATGTCAAGTAAGTACTACGTAACAGGTACTCAGGTAGCATATATATACTCGGACATGTTCTACTTTCGCCTGCACACATATAATATGCCAAATAAGTTTGAAATTCTTCCATTGTACAACACAGAGAGATATTTGCTTGTTCTTTTTATTTCTTATTTAGTTATATAAAAACTAGATATACCTTTTTAACAAACACTGCAAATCATCGGGGCTGTAGACGTTACCATTTAGAAAATTATCAAAGTAAAGATAGAATAAAATGTTCATCATTTCCATTTTCGTTTCAGTTTAGTTAGTTTAGTGTTAATATAAAATTCTATAACAATAGTAGTAGTACATGATTGCAACATAAATCTACTTGAGCCGCGTGAAGTTAAAACGCTGTTTTTCTAGGTTTCTCATTTATTGAATCCAACCAAACTTAAAGCAATCTAAATTGAATGTGACATAACGTATCCAATAATGTAATCACTTTCTATATTTACTCGGTAGTTAATGAACGTGTTACTGTGTAAAGTAGGAACTAGTCATTGTCTACATCTTTTGACGATGTTGTATTATGCGGGTATTATATATTGAAATTGATTATTTATATAGTTATGATTCTTATAATTATATTCCAAATTAAAATTCATATAAGAAGATTCTAAATTGAAACCCGTATAATTATCAATTTTTTTTATATTAAATTCATTTTGTTAACCGCATAATAGAAAATAGAAACTAGTTCAAATCACATATCCTTTATATAGTAAGATTCTTTTATTTTATCTATTATTTTTGTTTATTTATTTTTTGTATTTTCTTTAGGTTAATGTTCTTACTATCTATTCTTTCTATACTTTCAAATTTTTTGCCACTTATATATCTTTTCGATTTCTTTCTTAATTTTTATATATGTAGTTTGGAGTTTGGACTACAAATTTTATTTTATTTCCTAATTATTTTAAACTATTATAAAAAAAATTCTAATTAGTTTGAACTATTAGAATTTTTCCTTTTCACTATTTAGTTAGTCACTTAACAATTTGTTTTCTTAGTTTTCTATTTTTATTTTTTAACTAATTTAAACTATTAAAAAGTTTCCTATTTTAAATATTTTTTAATTTTTTTCTAGTTAAGTTAAAATATTACAATTTTTCTTTTTTACTATTTACTTAATTATTTAACAGTTTTTTTTGTTAGTTTTCCGTTTTTAATTTGTTTTACACATGTCATCATCTCGATCGGTATTAGACACATGTCACTATCTAATGAGTTACAATTTTGAGAAACTCTCATTTATATAATAAGATTTATATTTATATACTACTATGCACTATTTGTTGTCAAAAAAAAAGTACTATGCCTATAAAAATACTGTATGGACATTCTGTGCATTACTCTTGTTTGTGCCAGTTTGCTTCTATCCCCCCAGTACGTAGCTACTAACCAAAAGTCCATTATTTAAGAGTTTTAGTCAAATGCTCAGGACGGAAACTAATTCGAAAGAGTATTTTTAATGTTCTCTGGAAAACAAACTGTATACAAATGATTCGAAATAATATTTTCTGAAGTTTGATCCTTGTCACTTATTAATTTCGTTGTTGTAAACTAGATGACATCATTCAAGTGCGGTGGATTTGCAATGGGAATCTCAACAAACCATACGACTTTTGATGGACTTAGTTTCAAAACCTTTCTCGAAAACTTAGCCTCTCTACTAAGTGAGAAGCCCTTATCAACACCTCCCAGCAACGACCGTACCCTTCTCAAAGCTCGTACTCCGCCACGTGTCACATTTCCACACCACGAGCTTATCAAGCTCCAAGACTCCTCCAACACGACAGTCTTCGAAGCCACTTCAGAGCACTTAGACTTCAACATCTTCAAGCTATCCTCTCAACAGATCGAGAAGCTCAAGGAGAGAGCCTCAGAGAGTAGCAATGGAAGTGTTCGTGTGACGGGTTTCAACGTTGTAACCGCTTTGGTCTGGAGGTGCAAGGCGCTCTCTTTTGCAGCAGAAGAAGAGAAGAAAGAGGATCTTGAAAAAGAATCAACGATTCTTTACGCGGTGGACATCAGAGGGAGGCTGAATCCTCAGCTTCCCTCTGAATACACGGGAAACGCGGTTTTAACTGCGTACGCAAAGACAAAACGTAAAACGTTGCTTGAAGAGCCGTTTGGGAGAATAGTGGAAATGGTGGGAGAAGGGTCGAAGAGGATAACGGATGAGTATGCGAGATCCGCTATAGACTGGGGAGAGTTGTACAAAGGGTTTCCGCATGGGGAAGTTTTGGTGTCTTCGTGGTGGAAACTAGGATTTGCTGAAGTTGAGTATCCATGGGGGAAGCCTAAGTATAGCTGCCCCGTTGTGTATCATCGGAAAGACATAGTTTTGCTGTTTCCGGACGATGGAGATAGTAAAGGTGTTAATGTCTTGGCTGCTTTGCCTTCTAAGGAGATGGCCAAGTTTCAGCATTGGTTTGAAGATACCCTTTGCTGATTTCTTGCCTCTTCACTATGCTTTTGCTTTTGTTAAGCTTCGGTATTTTCAGTTTTATATCTCACGTTTATAATCCTTGCTTTGGTTTGTTGAAATTTCGATTTTATCCTGTTCGGTTTTAAATTCAAAGCAATAATGCTAAGATTAGATATATCTTGTTAAGCATGTATATAACTAAAAAAACATTTGGGTTTTACTTTGGCTTGATTTTGGTTTGGTATTGATTGATAACTAGGGTTGAAACTTGAAACTTATAAGGCCACCAATGGAACTTTCAGTTATTTCAAAACGTTGTAATGAAAGCACAAAAGATATTGTAAAATCCCAAATCCCCCAAGTTTCAGGGGTGATGATTGGAAATGAAAGTACAAAAGATATATAGTTTTATGCACTCTGCAAATACTTTTTTTTTACCTTAACAAACAAACAAACAAACACCTCAGGCTCAGGGCCTCAGGTTGCTTCTTCTTAACCGATTATCATTCCCTCATCTCAAAAACATTTTTCCAATTTCTATCCACAAGAAGCAAAAAAGGATTTAACCAAGTTGAGGGATGTCACCAAAAAATAAAAAGTGGAGACTCAAGCGTTCTGATTTTCTAATATCTCTGCCTCTTCTTCAACTGCGGGTGGCTTTGTTGATGGAGGCAAACAGCGTTTCGAGAAGAACGTGGATATCGTTTTTGGCCTCTTACCGCCTTTATCTGGTGATGGTGATAAACCAAGCTTTGTCAATACTTCTTTCTTTACCTGTGCATTAGAATAAAAGATGATAAGGAAATCTGTTTGCAAGCCAAATCTTGTGGTTATTATGAGAAGATGTAACTTTAGAACTAACCTGCCAACGACTATCCTCAAAATCTGATATCTCACGCACTTTTTGTCTTAGTTTGGTTTTTGGAACATCAGGAAACTTCTGTTGCAATGTTTCAACCACCCTATTGATACCTTGACCGCATGATTGAATTGTTGATACCTGCAACCCATTTTCTTGTTAAGAGCTAAGAAGCAATATATGTAATTTGTTCTTTAAGAGAAATCCACTCACAACTGTAAGCAAATCTGAGTCTGGTATGGATCTTGCTCTTGAAACAGATGGAGGGGTGCCCTGACTACAAGATGACTTTCCTGCTTCCTCATCCTCATCTTGCATGTCCTTGATCGATATCTCAATGGGTGAAGACCAAGGCACTGCTCTCACCACGAGAGCTCGCAGACATATCTGTTCCACTTTTTGTGCCCCCTCTAGATCTTTAGCAGTTAAGAGAAGGACCTTTTCATGCGTTAGGTTACATATGATCAGTGGCTGCGTTTTTGTCAGTGCGTGCTCAGTCACACTTTGCAGATGTTTTTGTTGATGGAGCAATGCTCGAAACTCTTGACTCTCTTTGTCTTGCTTAGTCGGAGGCGAACTTGCATCCTGTTCAGATGGATCAATGTCCATTCTGTCCACCTGGACCCCCTGAAAGAAACAATCACCATGCTTTCCGTTAATAAACTTCTTCAGTTAAGTCAAACCATTCTTTATAAAAAGCACCTCTAGTTAACAAAACCCCTTCACAAAAATGGCACATGCTCTGAAGAAATCTAGGCATCAATCATGAGCCTTTGTGAGAAATACTCCAAATAAAAGCTGAGACTAGCTAGCTATCTTACATTCCTAGATTGTCAATTAAGATATAGAGAATCTATGACGAGTTAGTTAAAAGAGTTTTTACTACCTCATCTTCTGAGAGGTATCCATCAGGCACAAAAAAGCCATCTTCACTATCATCCTCATCATCAGCCTTTGAACATCCTTCTTCCAAAGATTCCTCTTCATCGTTCTCACAATCTGAAAGGCTTTCACCAGCTTGTTCCTGTAAACAAAAAGCACTCTATTACACAGTGCTCTCTTGTCGACTTTTTGGGTTGTAAACAACGTAATAATTTCCTAAAGCAAGTATTGCCATCAATTAAATTACCTCTTCCCATTCTTCATCACTATCAACGTCATAATCCAATTCTGGATCCTTTTTCAGAGGATGCCGTGGCCCTACAACTTGACTGTAAATGTTGAACACAAGAACCCTCAGTACCCTTGTAAGCAAACTTAGAGAATGACTACAGATTAATCTCTTCAATTAAATTGATTGCCAGATGTATATCACAATATGATATGGTATTGTTACAACTCTAGCAGAATCACTCAAAACATTCTTTACATTAACAACTAGCTACAATGATTGTTCAATTCAAATTGAAATGCATAAGCGGATAACAACCACATATCCAACATACAGACTATTTAGTTGACTAGTGATCAGCATCTACAAATGAACATGCAGGGAAGAATTGTGGCGGAGTATGTTTTCTTTAGACGCTATCTATCTTTATTAAAACACTATGAAAAAGGTGTAGTCACATAGTGTAGCTGATAAAAACTTCATGACTTTTGCAGTGAAATATGTTGTGCAACAAAGCTAATACGAAAAGCAGTGACAAACAAAACTCATGGGGAAGCTAAAAGCTTGGAGTTAATCCAGGCTTCATAAATAGTTTTAACTTCTAACCAATAATCTAATATTAGCTTAGCTTACTGCTAAAAATGAAAGTTTTCCCAAATAAGTACTAACCTTTGGCTAGGCCAGATGCCATAAAAGGCTGGTCGGCAGCTTTTATCAAATTGTAACAACTTCTTCGCCCTCCTGTACTTCTTAAGATCAGATGATGAAGACTCACACTGCCTAATGCAAGATACACCGCCTAAGTTTTTCTCTTCACATCCATTCCCTTGCTTCTCCATGCTAGGTTCACCGTCAGATGTTGCTCCCCTATTTGTAGATAGTTTTAGTTTTGGAAACAGCTCAACCTTAGGCTGCCTACGCATCCCCCAATGCTTCTTTGAACTTGAGAGCAAATGACCCAACTGACGCCAGGAAGCAAAGTGTGCCCTACAAAAAGAAATATAACTCAGATCACAAAACCCAAAGTGACACCTTACAGATCAATCACCAAGGGAAACCACTGTCATACCTGCGAATATCATCAACTGTAGCTTCGCAAGTTGTTGAAAAGGCATTGTCGATAGCCTGAATAACTGTTCCAGTTTCATTCTCATGTTTTGCACAAGGTGGACCTTGAGCTGTCACTTCAGCAGAAGGAGGTTTGGGTTGGGCCAATGAAATGTCTTTGCTTCTTTTAAGAAACCGCTCCATAATTGAAGCCTGTTTCTGTACTTGAAGTTGCTTCTTAAGCTCAGCTTGTTCCTTCTCTCTACGTCTATGCTCTCTTTCTGACTCATCCTGCTGTTTCTTTATCCGTTTTCTAGACTCGGACTCTTCCTTTTCTTTATTATTTTCATCAGTAAGTGCCTTTTGGAGTAGTTTCTGCTCCTTTTCCTGAAAAAAGGGGAAAATGCTCAGTCAGATGACCAAAAGAAGACAGAAAAGCATTCCAGGAAGAGATGAGCTCACATGTTGCAGCCTTTGTTTCAATAATTGACGGTCCATTCTCTTCTTTTCTTTCTCAGCTTCACATTTAGTTTTCTCTAATTGTTTAAGAAGCAGTTTCTCTTGTCGCTTCGTGTCTTTCTCAGCCCTTAAAGACCAATACAATAACTGAGTAATTATAAAAGAAGAGAGAACTATGAAGCAAGTAGTAACTAAAGATACTTACATCTCTGTGCTGTTCTTCTGCAACATGTTATCCATGAATGATCGAATATCTTGCTCGTTCAGTACTTTACCAAGCTTCTCAGCAGCTTTGCTCAGATCAGATCTATTCTCTGCTCTTTCTAATGCAGTTAACATGGCTGAAATGTGGTGACACAAGCATAAGCCTCCACAAAGTTATAAACAATCAATCAATCAATAGAAAAACATTTACCAGAAACTGCAGTAATCCTTTCGTGGATCTTCTTCCGACAAGTCCGGCGAACTTTAAGCAGTCCACGAACAGATTTGGGCATCATTTTCAGATCTCTCGTCTGTTGATATCAGCAAGAGAATAAATCACAACATCTATCAAGATTCGACTAACATCAATCTAATCAAAGAAGAATGATACCTCCCAGCACCAGAGAGAAGATTGAGAATCATCCTCCAAAACATCGGCGTCTGCGTTGGGCACACCGTAACTGACTCTCTGTCCCACAGAAACAACAGCGCTCTTCACAGCGGCAATGGTGACGGTTTCCATCTTCTCCTTCAATTTCAAGAAAATCTCATCCACAAGCTTGGACAAAGGCAAACTCATCTCCTCCATTAACAAAGCCACCGAGGAGGAACAGTCGCTCGACCCTGAAAACAGATCGGTAGTCTGAGTCTGACCTATCATTTCTCTGAAATACTCGAAAAGCCCAACCGTCTCCTGCCTCAACGATGAGATCTGGGCTTCTTTCTCCTCACGACTTAAAGCGCCCGCTTCTCTCTTCCGCTTGTTCGATTTCTTCCGATTATCCGGCTCCATCGCAACAACCGATTCCTAAAATGGGCGATTATCGATCTTCTCTTCTCTTGTCTTCTCTTCTCTGTGTGAATTAGGTATGAGAAAGAAGAAGGAGAGGGAAAGATTGTGAAAATGAAAAAAATAGGCGTCATTGATTTTCCCGCCAAGGATTTGACGTCTGGATTTGCCTCCAAATGACACACATGCAATTTTACTGTTTGCCGCCACTCTCTTCTAACTATGCTTACAGCCCACGGGCCTGCTTTTTCTTCCTTTTCAGCCCATGTACATATTGATAGAGATGATTCAAGAGAATTTGGTAGAAACAAAAAAAACTACTAAGATACGTCATATTTTTTTGGCAATCTCTCTCGGGAGCGGTAGCAGTTAACGAGCGACTAGCCCACCAACATTTACAACAGGACCAAAGCTGTCCATGCTCTGAGAACAGTGAGGAGACGATTAATCACGTACTTTTTACCTGCCCTCCCGCAAGACAATATTGGGCTTTATCAAATACTCCCTCCGTTTCATATTAGTTGTCGTTCTATGCTTTTTCTTTTGTATCAAATTAGTTGTCGTTTTACATTTTCAATGCATATTTTGGCCTTACCAGATTTAACCTCAAGTCTTATGAAGAATAACAAGAGTCAAATTCATTTTTAAGGGTAAAATAGAAATTCTAATATGTTTTCTTAATACACGTGAAATCACCTAAAATGACAACTATTTTGCAACGGAGGGAGTATTCTGAATCCTCTGACAGTTTTCCCCACATAGAGTTTATGGGGTAATTTGAATTATTGTTGTCTCAAATTCCAAACCAAGCAGAAATAAGGGAGAAGGCCTGATATTTCTCATGGATCATTTGGTATCTATGGAAAACTCGAAACGATAGTGTTCAATAATTTGGATCGATCCTCACAGACGATTGTGGAGTTCGCTAGAAAGGAGGCTACTGAGTAGTTCCTAGCCAATGAATCTTCTAAAATAAGCCCCTAGACTGGGAGGATGGCTACCCATGATGGGCCCACAAATGTAGTCTTCAAGTGTTTTACCGATGGCTCATGGAAGGACGATGACACCACAAGTGGTGTAGGATGGATTTTACAACTCCAAGACGGGTCAACAGATTGATTAGGGACACGTGGTATGCCACGTACTTTATCCCCTCTACATGCGGAGTTGCATAACTTACTATGGGTTATGGAGAGTCTCTGCAAGAAAAGAAGATATTGTGTGGCTTTCTTAACGGACTCCGAGGAATTGGTTAACATGGTAGAAAACCCAGAAAGTTGGCCCCGTTTCAAAACAAAGTTAGAGGAACTTAAAGAGCTACGTATTTCTTTTCCGGACTTTACTCTTACGTTTTGTGCCATACCTTCTCGCAAGGAATGCTCGTCTCCGGCAAAATATGTTTTCTTATATATTAGCACTTCAATTCCATGTTGGTTCTCTGATACTCATGTATTCTTGTAATCAATAGTTGTAAGTGCGGTTGTGTAAAAAAAAAAAAAGAGAATTTGGTCTAATCACCATCAAAAAGTTTATAATTATTTTTAACACTGCATTTTTATTATTATTGTATTACAAATTATGAGAACTGTTACATCGACGATTCAACAACGGGCATGCCTTCCATCTTAATCCACGATAGACGGGTTTACCTTAGCCCACGCTGAAGATCTCCTGCAAGTTTGTATCCATTAATCTGCAAAATTAATAATAAATCGCATCTTCTGGGATTCGAATCCCATACCTCTTGGTGTAGAAGCTTTAAAGCCCTTGGTCAACCACTGAGCCAAGGGAGCTCCATAGAAAATAATAATTTATAATTAGATAAATAATTCTCTTTTATATAAAAAGGGAAGAATTGGAGCTCTCTAAGAGCCTCCACATCAGCCAAAATGCTGAATTTCCTTAGCCAATCATTTTGTCATGTCATTTTCATTCAATTAAAAATATATACACAATCATTTGTTTTTTTTAAGCTGGAGAAAAAAATCCGAGCTTCTCTGAAATTCTAATAAAACTTCAACCCCTTCGTTTCATCTTCTTCGTGTTGTTGTTTTAAATCATTATTATACTACTTAAAGCTCCATATAATTGAGAATATTTTCAACTATATTTTGCATTAAGTTTCCCGAGCTTAGAATCAAATATACAATTTTCCTCATGTAGATATGGTAGCCAAACCATTTTTCCATGTATTAACGTTAGTGATTGTCTCTTTTATTGGCTTGCATCCTCCGATAATTTATTCTTCTCTCTAACTTTCAGTGAGCAGATAGGTGGATTCTCGGGTCCAAAAACAGAAGTGGGAGCACGAGTGGAAACGATCAATGGATCCCTAAGGAATACAGGTTTGTAGGTTTGTGGGTTTACTGTTTAAAGCTTTTGTCTTTTTCATGTGCTCATTTGTTTCTCATCGAGAGATAGATATTTGTTAAGAGAGATTTATTACCAGATTTAGCGCATGTTGAGATGGGTTTCCGTGAGGACTGCGGAGGAATGACAATAACGAAAAGCCAGAGGAAGGGAAAGAAATCGTTATCACTTATATATTTTCTCATCTGTGAAGTGTTATGTAGGTAAACAAGCATCTCTGCCTTGCTTTGTGGTTATTCAACAATATTTTTTATTCTTGTTTTTGTACTGAAGATCTTTCCTGTGGACGGTTTTCTTGGATTTTGTTTGATTTTGGATCCAGTTTTCTTGGATCTATCACTGTCTACAACTAATTAGGTCTACAACACATAGGAGAATTACATTCTCACTGAAATTTTTTTCCATTGTGTAAAAAAAGGTAAGGCCAAAGACAATTCGTTTTGTTGGGAGATTTGGTACTTTTTCTCCTTAGTCAATGTGTAACAAAGCTTTTTTTTTTTAATAAAAAGGTAAGGCCAAGGACATTTTTTTTTTATAGCTTTGTTCTTTTGGAAAATCCAATGGTGTTCCAATGCTACTATCAACTCCGACTTCATATTTACTGCAGAAGCATCTCAAGTGTGGGCTAAATGCGATTGTGAGTCACATATATTCTTTTATGTTTGAGTTAACTTGATTAAGTTGGAGCGAATATGGGACTAAAAATCCAAGCCTTTCTTATTAATTTTTTATCCTCCATAATACTATAACAGCTGGACCAAAAGGCGGAGAGTCATGCAACTCTTAAACAAGAAGATCAAAAAATTGATAACAGAGAGGAAAGGTGCAAGATGAGAAGATTAGGGATCATTCTGCCACAAGGGATAGCGGAGAAACATTTTCCGCCGAAGTGAAAAAATAAAAGATAAAGAAGATGCGGGTGAGCTTGGAGTTGACCATGATTTTTTCCGCCAAATGTAGAAAAGGGGTAAGCACCTCACATTGTGTTTGGGAATAATAACTAGATCAACAAGGATAACAACATCAACGACGAAAATTACAGAGCCACCGAGTGAAGCTAAGAAAGGATCATATGTTGAAAACAATCGATATCAGATGAGAAAAAGAGCAATGGTGATACGGATTTTCTAACTGAACAAGCACCAAAAGGTACTTAAAGAGAAGAAGTTAGTTCTGATAAATCTCTCACAAAAGAAACATCAGACCAACCAACTTGCTCAGCATGGCTATTAGTAGGACTCCCCTTGGATACAATAAGCCCAGGTTCTATCCTCATCACTACACCACAAAGCCTTTGTCACCAAAATGAGGAAAGGAATAATAATGGGGTTGCTTTTTGGTTTGTTTTGTTGGGTCTGTCTCCATATTCAATAAACTGCAGAATGAAATGGTGTGGTTACATTTATATTTGTTTCAAAACTTATTATAAAACACACAAAAAGTAAAATAAATAAACTATTGGAACTACCAAATAGAAATGTTATCATAACAAAATAAATCCTTAAGAGTTGTGGACCGATACAGAGATGGTAACTGTTGGGGTCGGAAATCCCTTCCCCGAGAACAACAGTCGGTAATGACAAGGGCGCTGTGATATGGTTGAGTTGTCGAGCAGGCGAATTAGCCAAACAACCAAATACACTGTCGCTGCCAAATTTGAGAGTTAGGCCAAATTTGGCCTAGCCGGGAAAAGTTTGGCCAAACCAGAGAAATTGGCCGAACCGGTCAGATAGGTTTGGCCAAACCGCTCAGACAGGTTTGGCCGAGCCTGTCCAGACAGGTTTGGCCGAACCGCCTAGGCAGTTTTGGCCGAGCCTGTCCAGGCAGTTTTGGCCCAACCGCCCAGGCAGGTTTGGCCGAGTTGCCTGGTTCAGTTTGGCCGAGCAAGCCAAACCGCTTAGGCGAAATCTGCCAGCCAAACCGCTTTTTTTTTTTTTTTTTTTGTCACGAACGCACTTAACCTTAGTGATTACACAAATACGGTTGCATCAGTGAACCACAAAGGAATAGAAGTGCTAATATAAGAAAACACCGATTTACGGAGACGAGCATTCCTCGCGAGAAGGTCTGCTTTTTCATTCTTTCCCCTAGGACAATACCGAAGAGTAAAGTCCGGAAAAGAAAAACGTAACTCTTGGAATTCTTCCAATTCTGTGCGGAAACCGGGCCAGCTATCCGGATCTTCGATCATGCTAACCAGCTCCTGTGAGTCAGTGTGGAACGCCGAACAATAACGATCATGTTGACGAAAACTTGACATTGCCCAAATAAGACTTAACAATTCTGTATGAAGCGGCGTTAACACCCTCCGTATACCTCTTGTTCCCAATAAGTCTGAGGTTCCATCTTGAAGTTGAAGTATCCAGCCCACACCACACGTTGGGTCATCTTCTTTCCATGAACCATCTATGAAACACCGAAAAACCTCCTGTGTGTCGTCCTCCTCCACACTACGAGGGTCTTCCCGATGCTGCCCCTTCTCGCTCTCATTCGCCACAAACCATTCCCTAGCCTCTTTCCTGGCCAGCTCTACGATAGAATCTGGTGAGCGGTCGACATTGTTAAAAACTTTGTCATTGCGGGCCTTCCAAAGATACCAGATGATCCATGGGAAACATCTAGCTGACTCTTCTATGTCTCCACGATGTGGGATTCTGGATAACAAATAGTCCATATTACACCATATGTTATCAATAGGGAAAATCACCGGGGGATTAGGAATATTTGACAAAGCCCAAATTTGGCGAGCTGGTGCACATGTGAATAAGACATGGTTAATCGTTTCATCACTGTCCCCACACCTAGGGCACTGTCTTTCCTGTTGTAGGTGGCGGTGAGCCAGCCTCTCATTTACTGCCACCGCCCCCGAAAGTGCTTGCCACAAGAAATGGCGAATCTTATTTGTTGTTTTCTGTTTCCAAACTTTCTCCTTCAGTGGATTCACAGACGGGAGTTGTTGGGCATAAACCAAGTCCGCATCCAACTGTTGCCGCGCCACCTCATATCCCGACCGCACTGTATACCTTCCGGAATTGGTAAAGTGCCAACAAAAACCATCCATTGCTCCCCTCAGGGATGGACGAATGGCAAGGATTAGTTGGATATCCTCTGGGTGGACGGAAGTGCGAAGTCTATCAATTTTCGAATTTCCGGACCGGTGGTCTATGTAATCAGAAACCCGTTCAATTCTATTGGGATGCGGGACCAGACTACGGACCTGCCTTGGTTGGATATCAGGGATCCACTTATCTGTCCAGAACCAGGATTGCGCACCTGAGCCTATGGTACGCCTCATCCCCTTATCCAGCAAAGGTTGTGCACTCATTAAACTACGCCAACCACAAGACGGCCGGTAATGTTTCCGAGCTTCGAATGGGTGTGAGTACCGAAAGTATTTGCCTTTCAGGACCCTTGCTGCTAAGGAGTGTGGGTATCGGTGTAGTCGCCAGAGCTGTTTAGCCAATAAGGCTTGATTGAACTCTTCGTAACACTTAAAACCAATACCACCCGCGTTCTTCGGGAGACACATCCGTTTCCAGGCTACCCAATGCATCCCCTTCGAACTCTCCTTAGTTTTCCACTAGAATGTAGAAATCGCACTTGCTAGCTTCCTCAGTACATACTTTGGAAGGAGGAAGATAGACATCACATATGTTGGGAGAGCTTGTGCCACAGATTTAATCATAATCTCTTTACCACCTTTGGATAGAAATTTGGCCGACCAGCCATTAACGCGTTGGTTCAGGCGATCCTGAACATAGGCGAAGACCTCTGCTTTTGAACCCTGCAATTGCTCAGGGATTCCCAAATACATCCCCGAACCACCCTCTGTCAGGATCTTTAGTCTTGTCTGTAGCTCGATTCGGCACTCTGCCGGCACGTCTTTTCCAAACGTGACCGCTGATTTATCAAAGTTTATGCTCTGTCCTGACGCATTTCCATATATTTCTAACACCTTAAGTATGCTATCACATTGCGTCCCAGTTGCTTTACAGAAAAAAAGACTATCATCTGCGAACAGAAGGTGGGAGAGCGGAGGGGATGTTGGAGCAATACAGATACCGCTAAAATTCCCGCTTAACTCAGCTGCCTGGATATTAGCAATCAAGACCTCCGTGCACAAAATATATAAATATGGTGAAAGCGGGTCGCCCTGTCGGAGCCCGCGTGATGGAGATATGGATCCTTTCGGTTCACCATTGAGTAAGATACTATAGGAGACTGAGTTGACACACGTCATAATCCACCGAATCCACTTATCTGAAAAACCCATCCGGTGCATGAGCGCCTCCAGAAAACCCCATTCCACTCGATCATACGCTTTACTCATATCCGTCTTAATAGCCATCCCTTCCCGTTTGGCCGCCGGATTCGTCGCCAGGGCGTGAAAAACTTCTTGTGCAAGTAGAATATTATCTGTTATCTGCCGCCCCGCCACGAATGCGGATTGGGTATCAGACACGATACTGGGGAGAAATCTCCGAATTCTCTGACACAGGACCTTCGAGATAATCTTATAGCTCACATTGCACAAGCTGATCGGGCGAAATTCCTTCATTAGTCGTGGACGTTCTGACTTTGGAATCAGGCAAATATTGACCTCATTGCTTACTGGGTCCAAAACTCCAGTGCGCAGAAAGGTACGGACCATGTCTACCACTTGAGGGCCAATAATGCTCCAGAACTTTTGATAAAATAGAGCCGTCATCCCGTCCGGCCCGGGTGCTTTTCCTGGGTGGATTGAGAAGACCGCAGCTTTGACTTCCGAGTCGGTGACTTCTCTGGTGAGGATTTCATTCATCTCCACAGAGACACACTGTTTGATATGTGTCAGTGACACTTCGAGATCCGATATCGGAGAAGAGGTAAACAAGTCTGCAAAATAGGCCGTCGCTGTTTTTTCAATCTCCTCCTCCTTTTCTGTCCACTCCCCATCCTCCGTCATAATACCAGTAATCCTGTTGCGTGCCCTCCGTTGTTTCGTAGATGCCTGGAAATATTTCGTATTCTGATCACCTTCCTGGTGCCACGTTACCCTACTTTTTTGGTGCCAGTAAATTTCCTCGTCTCGAAGCGCTGTACATAATTGCTCCTGGATTTCCGCGAGCTCCTCGCTCGTTGATGTATCATTGCTCTGTGCGTCCTCTAGACGAGTCTTCAAGTTCTCAATCTCCTCTTCGGAGATTATCTGGTCTTGCTTACGCCAGCGAGATATCGTTTTTCGACAGTTGGCGATCCGAGCTCCCAAAGTGGGTTCAACCTCCCTCGGTCCATAACTCCAGCCCGACCAAACCACGTCCTCGAAATTGGGCTTTGAGAGCCATCGCTTATCAAAGCGAAACTTTTTTGTCCCGCCGATTCGTTTGTTATCGATGTGTGTCATGACGGGCCTATGATCGGATCCCATGAACCGAAGATATTCCATTTTGGAATGGGAAAACAGCTCATACCATTCTTCATTGCCCATAAAGCGGTCAAGTCGACACCGGATAACAATTGCGCCTCGTCGTCCGAACCAGGATAAACAGTTTCCAGTGTATGGGAAATCCACCATTCCACAAGTTTGTCTCATTAAATTAAACTCTAGAAAGGAGTTATCCGGTCGTCTACGACCTCCGGTTTTTTCATGATGTCCAGTAATCTCGTTAAAGTCCCCAGTCATAAACCAAGGGCCAAACCGTGAAGTACTAAAGCGAGTTAGATGTTCCCAGACAACACCTCGGTTTACAATAACAGGGTCTTCGTAAACAAACGACATAAAAACTTTATTACCATAAATGGTGGCCATTACATCAATAACATTTTTATTGGAAAAAAGTACTTGAATTTGAAATTCAGGCTTAGCCAAAAGGGCTAGTCCCCCACTACGACCCGAATGGTCAACAGTAAAAAGAAAATCATAACCAAATTCCACTTGTAAGTCTTGAAAAAACTGATGATTACGCTTTGTTTCCATAAGAAAGAGAATCCCCGGGAAAAACCTCTTACAAAATTCACGTAATCGACGAACTGCCAAGAAACTACCCGCTCCCTGACAGTTCCAGCTTAGTATCATTTTAAGCGTCCGCCGATGGTTTTTCTTTAACTACCGGTTCTTGAGTTTCCTTCGATGTTTCCCCATCCCCTGGGCCCGTCTTCGAGGACGACGGGTTAGTCACATCCGCCAAAACATTGGATTTTTCCAAAGCTGCTAAGGCTATGTGTTTGTGTACACGATTGCCATGAAACGGGCTATGCGCAATCTTCTTTTTGACACCCAGAGTGTTGATTTTCCGTTGAGTTGTCTTCTGGGCCTTATTCACCATTTCCTTAAGAGGTGAAATAATGTCTGTTGGGCTGAAATTGGACTGAGAGCCCATTACTTTAGAATCTGTCACCTGGTCCACCAGGTCCACACTTATATCATCCTGTTGGG